>JXCR01144652.1:142759-170836 GCA_002079205.1 Phalaenopsis hybrid cultivar | reverse complement strand
ATATATATATATATATATATATATATATATATATATATATATATATATATGCAGAAATTTGTCATTTAACCTCTTTTTGTGTGGACTAGTTATTGACGTAAAAGTCTTTTTTAAGGTTCTAATAATGATAACTTGTGATAATTATGAGAATATAGGTTAATTTTTTTTATAAATACATTAGATTAATGCAGAATTTATAATATTTTGTTGTTGTGTATTGACAGAATGCTGGGTTTATGAAGTTTTGGATAGCATTTGTTAACCAAAAATTTCAAATTAAAATAGGATTTTTTCATTTGACTTGTTAGTTATTGGCTACTTAATGAAATAAAATCCTTATTTATGACTATAATAATACTGATGTGTAATATTTATCAAAACCTAGGTTATGCTTTTTCAAAAACATATGTAATTAATCAAAAAGATTATTTTACATGTGTATTAACAGCTTTCTGAAATGAAAGTTTTATTTAATCATCTAACAACACTGATGTGTAATATATATGAAATTTTAGGCTAGATTTCTTCATATTTACATTTTATATAGAATCTTTTCATTTAACTTGTTGTGTTTGGACTAATTACTAAAGTAAAAGTCTTATTTAAGACCCTAACAAATTTGGTTGCTCATGAATATGCAAGTTTAAGTCAGGTTTCTTCAGAGATATGTTCTACTAATGCATGATTTATTCTTATTTTTTGTTGTTTATGGATAATTTTCCGAAATGAAAATTTTAATTATGGCTCTAAAATACTAATTTATGACATTTTTAAAGTTTTAGGTTGTCATTCTTCTTAAAATAATTTAATTAATGTAAAAATTTCTCATTAAACTTGTTATATATGGACTACTTCTCCCTGTAAAAGCCTTATTTAAGGCCATATAATATTGATTTGCTTAAAGAATGATTTAAGCTTTTGATTTAAGTGAATGTAGGTTTTTTTTTCAGAGTTTAGGGATTACACACCTATTTATGTGCCAAAAATGTAATAAATTTTAAATATTTTCAAAGAAAAACAACCAAAATCAACATAAAATGCTGATTTTAGCCTTTTAAGGTAGTTAATTTTATGTTTATTTAGAAGGGGATAGATTATGATGAAATCTTTTCTCCTGTGGTCAGACATACTTCAATCAAGGCAGTGCTTGCATTAGTAGCCATTTGAAATTTGCATTTGGAGCAAATGAATGTTAAAACTGTTTTCTTGCATGGTGATCTGGAGAAGATTTACATGGAGTAGCCAGAAAGACTCACTCAACCTGAACAGGAGCATCTGGTTTGCAGGTTAAAGAAATCGTTGTATGGGTTGAAACAGTCTCCAAGACAATGGTACAAGCGATTTGACTCCTACATGATTCAGATTGGCTACAGGCGATGTGAGTATGATTGTTGTGTTTATGTGAAGAGCCTTAATGATGCTTTTATTATTTTTTTGTTGTTGTATGTTGATGATATATTGATTGCTGCAAAGAATATGCATGATGTCCGTGGTTTGAAAGTTTTATTGAGCCAGGAATTTAACATGAAAGACTTGGGTCTTACGAATAAGATTTTTGGAATGGAGATTCATCGAGACAGAGGCACAAGACGATTATGTTTATCTCAACGAGGCTATGTTGAGAAAGTGTTGGAAAGGTTTGAGATTAGCAAAGCAAAGCCTTTGAGCACTCCTTTGACAAATCATTTTAACTTTTCTTCAAAACAGTGTCCTAAGACAGATACAGAAATGAAAGACATGGCAAATGTTTCATATGTCAGTGCAGTTGGCTGCTTAATGTATGCAATAGTATGTACTCGTCCTGATTTGGCTCATGTTGTTAGTCAAGCCTACAAATACATGGCTAAACCTGAAAGGCGATATTGGGAAGCAGTCAAGTGGATTTTCAGGTATCTGAAGGGCACTGTAGGACATGAAATTATTTTTGGCAGTTAGTAGAATGATCATTCAGTTATGAGGTATATTGATTCAGACTATGCAAATGATTTAGATGACAGAAGGTCTACAATTAGGTATGTGTTTACTCTTGGTAGAGGGCCTATACGTTGGATATAAACAATTCCGTCTATTGTGACATTATCTACAATTGAAGCAGAGTACATGACAATAGCTGAAGCTGCTAAAGAAGCCTTATAGCTTGCTGGGCTAGTAAAGGAACTAGGCGTTGAGCAAGGTGGAGTTCGGTTGCATCNGGTATTTTTAAATATATAAGTCTATTGCTCAACTGCAATCTAACCCGATCAATTAAGCTCGTTTGACTTAAGTCAGTAGAATTGGTTTGGTCAGCTAGGCTTGCTCTGCATGTTGGTCAAAATTGGTTGGCTTTNCGGGATTTTAATTCTGATGACCGACAGCTTCTTACGGGCAAACCCCACACCAAAAATAGTGCCGACACCCATATCAATAGATCAAATTTATCCATATGAAGTATTTAACAAACTATTTTTTGATCCAAATGAGCACCTTAGATTTGATCTATTTGGAAAAAGAGTTCACAAAAAAATAATAATAATAATAATTGTGTTGGCCCCAAAATGGGAGAAAGGGTCTGAGGATGTCTAGCGTCGAGATGGTTAAAGACCATGGGATGACGATGGGTTGTAGTTTGTGTGTTGGTTGGGGTTGCAACAATGTATATTTTTACATTGTTTGCATCACCTTGAGAACTCCGCGGTATATTTTTGATATGTCGATTAAAAATAACCATGTTGTTGCATTTGACATACTAATTTTTTTTGTCTAGAGTGGCTTTCACACTCCTCTGAGTGTACCTCTCGGATGACATTTTTTGCCTCATTTTCTTTTATGCACTTCATGACAATGATGTGATTGATATTTGGAAAAGCTATCCCTCGATCAAAATGTATTAGGCTACTTTTATTTTGAAGGGCTTTGTGCCGATAACTTCTTCTTGATCTTCCCGATCTCAAGATATAAATGTAAGGATCCACCTAGTTTTTTAGTCCTTCAGTTTCTAATTCCATTGCTTTGGCTTCCTTGATGGTTTATGGGTCAAGCATTTAAGTTATTTCATCTCCCAAGTGGATGCATTTGGATATGATATCTATTACTTGGTTCTCCTATTGGGCAATATGCTTGATCTTGAAGCCCCAGTATTTCCATCTCAATTTTGGCTTTGCTGAGAAATTATCCATCATTTTGTCCCTAACCTCAAATTCTCCATTCACTTGATTCACCTCTAGCTGCAAAGTCATATTTCACTAGAACATACCAAGCGCCCACCTCATAAATGAACCGTAGCCTGAAAATTAAGGTTTCATATTTAGCATGGTTGGTAACTTTGAATTCAACTTCTATTGAGTGGTACAAGTGCTACATGGTCAAATTAGTCAAAGCAAGAACAAACCCTACCCTAGTCTGATTAAACACTTCGTCGATGTAGAAAACCCACGTGGATATAATCTATCACTTCTTCGCCCGACTTGCTTGATTTAAAAAATATGCTAAAAAATCATCCATGGCTTGTGCTTTGATTATAGTTTAGAAGACATTAGAGATACAAGTTCTATTACCCATCTGAGGAGTCAAATGGAGTGTTCCAGTCTAAAGAGGACAAATTTGAGTCGGTGGTCAGTGTTAAGGATGAAGCCTACAAGTATAAAACATGAGAGTAATTGCTAGTTTTTTTTTCATAATTTAATACTTGAGATCGGCGCCATGGAGGACTCGACTGGCATATAAACTGAGATTGCTTCTTCAGCACCTCTCGCACTAAAACCAAGTTGATGACTTTCCCACCGCTAAATATAAGGAGAGCTCGTTGTTTGACTTTGGGCTCTGGAGGAGTGGTGATGATGCTAGGGAGTCTTTCAGCTTTCTGAATGCTTGTTTGCATTCATCTATCTAAATGAACTTCTTTGCCTGCCTTAAGCTTTCAAAAAGGCAGCACACATGTTGCCCGATTTTGAGATGAACCGGCTTAGGCCTACAAACCAGAGATCATTTTTTGTACTTCCATGGTGTTTCGGGAAGATATCATCCCAATTAATTTCCGTGTCCTTTTAGGATTTGTTTTATTTCCTTAAGGGTTAAAAGGTTGCCGAGAAATTTGTCTATGGATGCCCTGAAGATGCACTTTAGCGAACTGAGCATCATATTAAATTTTTGAAGTGTTTGAAAAAAAAAATTTAGATCTTTAATATGTTGTTAAGCTATTTCTTTCTTACCAACACATCATACACTTATATCTTAATTTTGTTTTATTTTATTTTGAAAAGATTACATCCATCGTTTGCTGGTATATAGCGCCAATATTTTTTTTCACCCAAATGGCATTACATTGTAACAATGCACAACCTTGCTTGTGGTGAATGATGTCTTCTTTGCATTGGTTGGGTTCATCTTGTTTTGGTGATAGCCAGAAAAAAGCTTCTAGGAAGCTTATTAACAAGTGACCAACCACTGCACGATGAGCGCATTGATCCTTGGTAGAGGGTAATTGTTTTTCGAGCAAGCGATATTTAGGTTGTTGAAGTCAATGCACATGCACCATTTTTCATTCACTTTTTGAACCATGAGTACGTTTGATACCATCCAAAGTATTAAACTTCTTGAATGTAGCCGGCTTCTAGCAGCTTCTTCACCTCTTGTTGAATTCGCTCAACTAGAGTGATGACCAGGACCTCATTTTCTGCTTTATTTGTCAGGCCACTGGATTGACATTTGAGCGGTGGCTCACAACATCGATTGGTATTAATGGAACCTTGAGGGTGGACCAGACAAAGACATCCCAAATTTTTTGGAGGGTAATGATCAACATAAATTTTGACCTTGCATCAAAGGTTTCAGTTGTTAGAAAAAATTTCTATCAGGCATGCCTTCGATTGTTGGGATTTCAAGGATGGTCTTGCTATTCTCGACACTCCCTTCACACAGATTTTCGAGCTCAAGCGGCTATTACACGATGGTTCCGACTATTAAAAGGTAATAGGTGCAGGGTTTCTTGAGGTTGTCTCAAATAATCACTATTTCTACATTGTTTGGGAATTTCATTGCAACCTAATAAGTCAAGGTAACAACCTTGAAGTTTTTTAGCATGATGCATATGAAAAATGGCATTTTATGTGGGCGACAAGTTCACCACTAAGAAATCTTCCATGCTGGCAAATTATATATAATTTTCTACTCAAATGACCAACAACGTGATGTGCTTAGATCTTCTTTCCTCTATCTGAAAAACCATAAAGCGAGTTTGCGACAACAATAAGTTGGTCATTTCTGATACCCATCTTATGGAACACTGACTTGAATAATCTATTCATAGAGCTGTCGGTATTGATAAGGATATTCTCAATACGGTAGTGTTGATTAGTTCAGTGATGATGATAACATCATTGTAGGGATTCCCCTTAGAGGGTAGGTCCTCATCAAGGAAGATGATGAGGGGTTGCTAGCTGAGCTTGAGAGTGATGATGGTTGTGCATAATTATCTTGACTGAAAACACTTCAGGTTAGCTTGACAGGATGAGTAATTGCCTCCTCCGAAGATGGCTGAAACAATGCTGACAATGTGGATGACATGGGCTCGAACTGGCTCGACTAAAATTTCTTCCATCGAAGCTTTTCAATATCTCGGTCATTGAAACCTCAATAGAGTCATGTTCGGAAATTAATGATCATGCAACGAGCGCTCTTTTTATCAATCTAGTTGTTGGTCAAGGTATTGGGTCATGCTCTTTCAAGTGTAAGTTTTGTTGGTTGCTCAGTTATCCTAGTGCGGCTGAGTGCCTTTGTCTCGCTGGTGGTTGGAAGGATGGGAATCATCCTTTGATCTCAATATGTCGCGTTAAGGGGCATTCTTTTGCAGGCGATGAGTGAAGGGCTACGCTGTGGAGGGAACATGGTGGAGTTATACACTTTTTTATGAAATATGATTTTTGTCAAACTCTAAAAACTAGGGCAGTGTTTTCGATCGTTGTATGCCCAATGCATACCAACAAGATCATTTCTTCTACACTTGAGCTAGAACAAAATGAGATATTATAGGTTACAGATCTCTCACTTCTAGCATCACCTTCTAGAAAAGAGTGATAAACTAGTGAAAGCTCTCATTCTACTTTTGTCATATCTGTAGAAGCATTTTTGAATTTTTCTATGGTTTTTTTAGCGCTAGAAAACTTGCAACAAACATTTATTTAAACACACAAAAGGATGTAATCACTCCTAGTAGTAAACCATTGAACTGCCTGAGTTTCAACTCCTTCAGTGTGGTAAAGAAGAGATGATAATTTAGTGTGTTATAGATCCTCAACAAACACATAGCTGACTCAAATGAGACAATGTGGTCAGTCAGATCAGTTTTACCTTTATATGACTCTAGTATCGAGATCTTGAACCACTCGAAGGGCTTAGCCTCAGAGAATTACTGGAGAATGCATTCTTAGATTGTCAGGTGAGTCAGTGTCGATCAATCAGAGCTGACTCAACATTGTCAAAGTACTAGAAGTTACCTTCTTTTTTCAGAGCCAAAAGGGCTCTTCAACCATTGTGCACCAGCCCTTCCTCTCAGGGATATTGCTCTCTTCCCAGACCAGTGCCTCTCAGATACCATCCAACATCTGATCACTTAACTCTTGGATCCGCTGGTTCACAAATTTTCTAATGCACTTCATGTTATCAATGTCTATGTTATGAGTTTTATCTTTGTGGGTTGGTCATCTTCTTTTATGTATTATGATACATGCTCACCTCACTTTTTAGGATGTTGAATCCAAATTTATCTGTAAATCACACCCCAAGGAAAAGACCTTAAGTCAAAAGAGAGAGGGGGAGAGAGAGAGAGAGAGAGAGAGAGAGAGAGAGAGAGAGAAGAGTGAATATTAATGAACAATAAATGTTTTCAATTATATGGATCTTTTTCATTTTTTGGCTAATGATCTGTGTTCTTTATTCATGAAATAATCACCTAATTATTTGGAAGTGAGCACAATATGGTGAATTATATTTTACTTTATATTTAATGTTGTTGTGCAGGGTGCAATTGGTATTTTTAAATATATATAAGTTTATTGCTCGACTGCAATCTAGTCCGATCAATTAAGCTCGTTTGACTTAAGTTAGTAGAATCAGTTTGGTAAGTTGGGCTTACTTAGCGTGTTGGTCAAAATTGGCTAGCTTCGGGTCGACATAATTGGCTTGGTCGTCTGATCTAGTTTGGTTGTTGATCCTTGATAATGGATGGGGAGCTTCTCCACACCATCAGTGTGATTTGGAGATGCTTAGGAACTTCTACTTCTCTCGAATCAATTTCTCGTGGTGGTTTGCTTGGATTTCTCTTTGTTTTGTTCTCGAATGAGTGGTTCATACTTGGATCATTCAATCGCCTTTCATCATTTAGTTAACTTTGGCCTTGCTAGTTTTCGCTTGGACGAGTTTGGCTTGGACGATTTTTTGTCTTGTTGGCTTTGACTTCAACAACTGTTCTCGATCAGATAATTGTACCTCATTTTCTTTTGTTAATGCGCTTTCATCCATCATACACTTCTTCTCTGGACATTTTTAAATAACCTAAGATCAGCTCAAGCACATTTTCCATGTTCAAATTTTAATTAAAATACTCTGATACATCTTCAACAAATCTACATCTTACGACATGATTCTTAAGACATGACATAATCTCGAGTTGGCTTTTTGAGCAACAAATATTCAAATCTCTATAAAAACTTATCTAGAGCTCTGATTTCAGCAGATTTACAGTTAAACTGACCGACTCAACAAAAAGAAGTCATTGTTATCAAGACTAGTTAAAATAAAGTCAAATCAAGCTCAGATCAAGTCATTAAACTACTCTTGAAAGTTTTCTTGAAATATTTAAAAGATTAAATGAATATTGAATCTAGTAAACCTATAGTCAAATCGAGCGTCTCGACAAGACGAATCCAATGAGACCAAGATTGCTTAATTCTGACATTGTTAAGGCACTCAAATGTTCATCAAATATCGTATGATCAAAAGAAGCTTTATGAACCTTCCGATCAAAGTGATTCATATTTCTATGTTAATTGCACTCAGAACACTATAAATAGAGCCCTACTCCTCTCATGAGGGGGGTTTGAGGCTTGAGAGATAACTTAAACATTTGAGAATTAGTTGAATTCTAGCACCACACATGTCATCGTCGAATGTCGCCGGCCTCCGTCGACCATCGTTGATCATTGCCAACAGCCGTTGATCGCTGTCAACTGTCGTCGACAACCACCGACCGCATTTAAGCACTACTGTCGTTGTTAACTACCACAGACTGTCATCGATCACCGTTGAGTGTCGTCGATCACCACGGATTGGACACCACAAATCACTATCAATTGTCGCCCGTTCCTAACAACAAACTCATGAACACGTCGGCATCGGCGTTGTAACTTTGGGAAACCTAGTAACCCTTTCCTAACAATGAGCGATATCTTATACATGTAATATCCAATTCATAGTGAATTTTCTTAGTTGGGTTAGACCCCCATAATTTTTTTCTCTTTCCAGGGTTTCAACGTAAAAACATCTAGTGTCGTTAATAACATATTCTCTCTTCTCATATAATTTGCTACTCCACCATCACGAATTATCTTACTCGCACCATACTTAATTATAAAAACTATGATTTTATGTTTTTAGAAAATGGAGAATGTTTTTGAAATCTAAAGCGTTTCTTTTTTTTTTTATTTCTCTATATTTTAAATTATTTTTTTTGATATTCTCGTTATTAAATAAATTCCTTTTTAATAATTTATGCATTCATCATGCTGACTAAACTGGGACCCATCAGTATAATATTGTTTGGTTCTCTAAATTGCTTCGAACATGGGGGGTACTATGTTGCACAAGATCTTTGTGCAATTGGAGTCGGACGGAATCCTATTCAACTAGAGTAAAACCTTTGTTTTCGGAAATTTATAGTCCATTGAACTTCTAGGTAAAGCCAAACAAATGGTGCTAACAGTAATTTAAGTTAAGAATAGAAGGCTTGGGTTAAGAACTTACAACATACTTAAAATCTTTGGATATTAACTGAAGGACTAAAAATTATCAAAGTTTGTATCATTATATTCAAATAAAAAATTTAAGTGATATAAATCAAATGAATTTAAGATTGCTTAATTATAATATTATTAAGTCTCTCAAAAATTCCAAAAATATGTTACAATTTAGAAAACCACTTCCAATCATTCAATGATGTGTTTTGATTTTGATATTATTTATGGAAGGCGTGCTCTTAAAATCTACAAATAAATCTATAAATTATGTAGAAAGAAGAATTTGGATTAAGTATTGGTGAGATCTCAAAGGCTTGAAGGATTCTTGGGCTCTACATAATTGTTGAATCACAGTTACCAAATCACGACCGTCGGAATGTCGCCATCCAATCATATTTATTGTCTGACTGCCATCGTCAAATTTTTGCCACTTGTCCAAAGCCCTTCCACTATGACCAAGTTCATACCGTGTGTTAGCATTAATAGGTTGTTGTCACTTAGTCACCAATTCACTGTAGTTGAATGATTGCTAAACACTATCATAACATCTCTTTTATGCATCTTTGTTGGATTCCTTCCTTCAACCACCATCGTTATACTATCACCACCCATCCATTACCTTAACACTTCTACCACCACCAGACCACTATTACTCAACCACTAGTGTCTGATAGTCATGGCATGACACATCCACAATCATTGAAACGCAACTACTGTCAGTCACCACATTAATGGATTGTCATTATCCAACCTCTACAATCAAATGACCATCGATGTGCAACCATAGTCTGTTGACCTTTCTCATATAAAAATAATCACCAATTACCATCGCCCGACCACGATCACTCAATCACCAATACTTGACTATAGTCGCCTAATGATCAACACCAATTATGAGCACCGTATAATGGGACCTCTACTTCCATCGTATGAACATTAATGTCTACCTACGGTTTCTCAAACACTATCACTTAACTACATTCACTAAATTTTTAATGGCTTAGCACGGCCATCCAACTTTCATCGTTTGTTTACAATCACTCGAATTGTGTCAACCAACTACGATCGCCTAACCACCTTTACTCAATTATCATCATTTGACCAATATTAGTTGACCTCTGTTTCCTGAACATTGTCGCTCATTTACAGTTGCCCAATCTCCATCAACTGAGTCCACGATTACTCGGCTATGGTCTTCTGACCATCAATGCCAACTGACTACATAACCTAACGTGATCTATAAAATAAGAGCATATTGTTGTTACACTAGATAGCTTACTAAAATTGATGTATTCTATTGCATTCTATCATTTTTTAGTACTAATGCACACAATCATTGAAAGGTTGGTACTCACCAATTTTCTCAATCGTTGTAGCAAATGATGTTGTTGTATTACATCTTCTATAAGACCGATGTAGGTCATCAATGTACATCATTATTTATAAGACTTATGCACGTATCAATTGTAAGATCAATTCACATCATAAATACTATTGCTAACACCCGCTAACTTTGTTGCCCTTCATTACTATAAAAATTATGAAGCATGTGAGCCATGCCAAATTTATGCATAATTTATTGGTCTATTCACACTTCTCTCCAAAGAGAAATATTCAAACTTACTATAAATGGTAGTTTGAAGACAATTTCAATGCCTCCAAACTCCATCTACCAACATGAAATAAATTTATATGAAATGCATCATTTGTCATCTATGTACATTAATTGAATCATTTCAATTGAGTTTGATCTTATTTTCTTTTTCTGAGTTTTTCATATAAAACTTCTACTATCTTTTATGAAATTCTTCTTTTATGTATCTTGTTGGAATTATATCTAAAGTTAAGTTGTTAATCTAATAATCTATTGTTATGATTTTTTTTCCCACGATAAGAAAATTTATTTAAAATAATAAATAAATGATATTAATATTTTTTAGTCAACATTTAAAAATATGAAAATCTTATGGCCTAGTAATTAGATTTAAAAAAAATTTATTTAAGATGACAAATTTGAACTACAATTCATAATTTGTCGCATATAATTAAAAACAAATAGTAAAAGTAATTATTTGGTACCATAGATATAATATCCTTTATTCTCTCATTATATTACTCACTAGGGATGACAAAAATTAATCTGACCTGACAAATAGGCCTAAACCTGACTCAAAAAATACATGTTTGGCTTAACCCGAATGAAATTTGAGCCAAGTTTAGACTAGAAATCCTAATCCATTTAATTTTTCAAGTCAAGTTCGAATTGACCCTATTACTAAAAATTAACCTAAAACTCACCCACTAATTCAAAATTAACTAGTGCCAACTCGAGATTAACTCAAAATTAATTTGATTTTAGCTTGAATAACTATTATGCCTTCCGTTAGATAGTTTATATGAGTTAGGTTGAGTCTACAAGATAGGGTGGGTCAGATTCTAGTTGCATTAGTTCAGTCCACATTTGTGCCAGATAATGTTATGTCGGATCAATCTAGCCATGCAATTTTGTGAACAATTACTTTAATCTTTAGCTCCAATATGACCGAGACTACTAAACCGTCATCCAATCGTGACCGCACGCCCACTACTCGCCGTATGGAATCAAACAACGGTAGGTCAGAGGTTGGGCCCACCGCTCCCACCAACCCCTCCCACCCACCTCACCGTTTCTTTTTTGTTTCCGGCGGACAACGCACCATTTTTTGCGTCACTCAAATTTTCACCGCCAACGAAATAACGACACCTGTCATTTCGTCCAGCTGCTTATCGCTAGATCGCAGTAACGTCTCTCTTCACTAAACATCAGTAGGTGGAGAAATCCCTCCCCCGAACCAAATAACTATATCTTACCGAAGCATATNTAAACCGTCGTCCAATCGTGACCGCACGCCCACTACTCGCCGTATGGAATCAAACAACGGTAGGTCAGAGGTTGGGCCCACCGCTCCCACCCACCCCTCCCACCCACCTCACCATTTCTTTTTTGGTTTCCGGCGGACAACGCACCATTTTTGCGTCACTCAAATTTTCACCGCCAACGAAATAACGACACCTGTCATTTCGTCCAGCAGTTTATCGGTAGATCGCAGTATCGTCTCTCTTCACTAAACATCAGTAGGTGGAGAAAATCCCTCCCCCGAACCAAATAACTATATCATACCGAAGCATAACGCCGGAGTCGGAGAAGAAAATGGGATCTGAACCTTCGCCGCGTTACTTCTGGGGCGACTCCCCAGAACCAGAGGAGTACTACGCCTCCCAAAACATCCGCAACCACCAATCCTACTTCTCCACCCCTCACGGCCGCCTCTTCACCCAATCCTTCTTCCCCATCGACCCCTCAACCGGCNGACACCTGTCATTTCGTCCAGCAGTTTATCGGTAGATCGCAGTATCGTCTCTCTTCACTAAACATCAGTAGGATCCCTCCCCCGAACCAAATAACTATATCATACCGAAGCATAACGCCGGAGTCGGAGAAGAAAATGGGATCTGAACCTTCGCCGCGTTACTTCTGGGGCGACTCCCCAGAACCAGAGGAGTACTACGCCTCCCAAAACATCCGCAACCACCAATCCTACTTCTCCACCCCTCACGGCCGCCTCTTCACCCAATCCTTCTTCCCCATCGACCCCTCAACCGGGGAACTCCTCGCTGTCAAGGCCTCCGTATTCATGACCCACGGCTATGCCTCCGATTCCGGCTGGCTCTTTCAAAAGATAGCCATCTCTTTCGCTCAATGGGGCTACGCCGTGTTCTGCGCCGATCTACTGGGCCACGGCCGATCTGATGGCCTCCGATGCTACGTCGGAGATCTCGACTCCATCGCCGCGGCTCCCTTGTTCTTCTTCTCCTCCGTCCGCCGGCGACCGGATTTCTCTTCCCTTCCCGCCTTCCTCTTCGGCGAATCGATGGGCGGTCTGGTAACCCTCTTGATCTATTTCAAGTCCATGGATGCTGATCTCTGGTCCGGCATCATCCTTTCAGCTCCCCTCATCCAGATCCCAGAAGACATGCAGCCCTCTCGGATCCGGCTCTTCGTGTATGGTCTCTTGTTTGGGCTCGCCGATACTTGGGAATCGATGCCGGAGAAANCCTTTCAGCTCCCCTCATCCAGATCCCAGAAGACATGCAGCCCTCTCGGATCCGGCTCTTCATGTATGGTCTCTTGTTTGGGCTCGCCGATACTTGGGAATCGATGCCGGAGAAGNCCTTTCAGCTCCCCTCATCCAGATCCCAGAAGACATGCAGCCCTCTCGGATCCGGCTCTTCATGTATGGTCTTTTGTTTGGGCTCGCCGATACTTGGGAATCGATGCCGGAGAAGAATATGGTAGGGAAAGCGGTTAAGGATCCGGATCTGCTGAGGGTTATTGCGGCGAATCCAAGGAGGTATAGGGGGAGGCCGAGGGTGGGGACTATGAGAGAGCTTTTGAGGGTGACGGAGATGGTGCAGAGAAGGCTTGGAGATGTGAGAATTCCATTTCTGGCGGCGCATGGAACTGAAGATGGACTCGCGACGCCGGAGGGGACGAAGATGTTGTATGAGAGNTGAGAGAGCTTTTGAGGGTGACGGAGATGGTGCAGAGAAGGCTTGGAGATGTGAGAATTCCATTTCTGGCGGTGCATGGAACTGACGATGGACTCGCGACGCCGGAGGGGACGAAGATGTTGTATGAGAAGGCGAGCAGTGAAGATAAGGATATGGTGCTTTATGAGGGGATGTATCATTCATTGATACAGGGGGAGCCGGAGGAGAATAGTGGAAGAGTGCTCGGGGATATGAAGAGATGGATTGATGAGAGAGCCCGGCGGTACGGTGGCGGCGCCGCCCCTGTAGTCCCCAGCGTCGGTGAGACGGAATAGGGTCGTATTCATATTTTATTTCTTTTATCATTGTTCAAGTTGGAACTGTTGACGATTATATTTTGAACCTTGTTTTTTCGGTGAGTAAATGAATATGCTTTTTTTAATAAAATATTATGTATTTATATGTTTAATATTTAATTTTTATATTTATATTTATAGAACTTCAATTTTTAATATTATATAAAAATATCACTATCATTTATATTGTATGGATGAAAAACACTTTTTTTGTGCTTTGATTCAAGATATGGAAGTATTATAAATATAAATATGAAAGCTTAGATTTTAGATATGTAAATATATAAAGAATTAAGTAGATATGTACTNCCGGCGGTACGGTGGCGGCGCCGCCCCTGTAGTCCCCAGCGTCGTTGAGACGGAATAGGGTCGCATTCATATTTTATTTCTTTTATCATTGTTGAAGTTGGAACTGTTGACGATTATATTTTGAATATCATTCAATATCCGAAAACTCTGTTTTGTTTATTTTTTTTCCCCCCCTCTTGTTTTGTTCGGTGAGTAAATGAATATGCTTTTTTTTATAAAATATTATGTATTTATATGTTTAATATTTAATTTTTATATTTATATTTATAGAACTTCAATTTTTAATATTATATAAAAATATCACTATCATTTATGTTGTATGGATGAAAAACACTTTTTTTGTGTGATTCAAGATATGGAAGTATTATAAATATAAATATGAAAGCTTAGATTTTAGATATGTAAATATATAAAGAATTAAGTAGATATGTACTTTTTTTTTAAATATGTTTTGTGTGAAATCATAATTCTAACACATTTGTAATCTTATACAAACTTGGAACTTNAAGAGTGCTCGGGGATATGAAGAGATGGATTGATGAGAGAGCCCGGCGGTACGGTGGCGGCGCCGCCCCTGTTGTCCCCAGCGTCGTTGAGACGGAATAGGGTCGCATTCATATTTTATTTCTTTTTATCATTGTTCAAGTTGGAACTGTTGACGATTATATTTTGAATATCATTCAATATCCGAAAACTCTGTTTTGTTTAATCCTTTTTCTCCCTCTTGAACTCTTTGTTTTGTTCGGTGAGTAATTGAATATGCTTTTTTTTTATTAAATGCATACCACATAATTATTATGTATTTATATGTTTAATATTTAATTTTTATATTTATATGTATAGAACTTCAATTTTTAATATAATATAAAAATATCACTATCATTTATGTTGTATGGATGAAAAACACTTTTTTTGTGCTTTGATTCAATATATGGAAGTATTATAAATATAAATACGAAAGTTTAGATTTTAGATATGTAAATATATAAAGAATTAAGTAGATCTGTAATTTTTTTTTAATATGTTCTGTATGAAATCATAATTCTAACACATTTATAATCTCATACAAACTCTTGGAACTGGAAGGGGGAAACTTAGATTTGATTTAGTTCAATTGTAAAACAAAATGATTAGGGTGAGTAGAAGTAGGGTAGAGTTTTGTCTGTAACTGCTCCATAGAGTCAGTCCTTACATGACTTTGGGTTAGGAATGTTGTACTAAGTTTAGGGTGGACTAAACTTATAAACGTCCGTAAGGCTAGCTGACTAGTCAATTAAGCACTTTAGACTAGTAAATCTAGAGTTAGTCAGCGGGCACCTTTCTAATCTTGTTGTCTATTGAAGCATAGGAAAGATGTTTTCCTTTCCCAGGTTCATGGGATATTAATTAACAACGACAAATCATTTAGGTTCATGCCTTTGCTGAGTAAATCTAGAGTATGGTTAGAGTGATTATCCTCTGTTATAGTCACCACACTATCACGATGAAATCAAGTTCATTAATTTCACAATAGTCTCAGCTGCTAATGCAGGTTATTGCTTTGAGTTAGTAATTCTAAGTTAAGGTAACATCTTTTGATTGTTCTTTTGCTTGATTTAGCTTGCCAAACACCAAAGACGTGTTATTTTTACCCTTCATGGTTTTGTCTGTTTTTGTTAATTTTACCGGCCTCAACAAAGACCGACGCCTTGGCTAAGTAAATCTAGGACAAGTCTTAGTATAGTCATTGCACACCATTGATTAAGAGTCCCTATGCTTCTCTAGTGTGGACTAGAGGAACAAACCGACATTAGTTTTCTACAGAACAAGGCCCCCGCATGGACCAACCATGTTCATTGGGTCTACTATTTATTGAAGTGAGGTAGAATAACGCCTTAGCTAATCAAAATTAATTTAGAAGCAAGTATAATTATTTCCAAGGACCTTTTTTGGTTTAGTCATTGAACACCAAAGCAAACATATAAACAAACAAACTAATTAACTAACCAAACTTCTCAATTCATTGACCTCAATACCCACATATGATTTGACAAGTCAATGTCTTAAGATAATCAAGTAGGGAGTATGTGCAACTCTCTGGTATATTCATTGCATACTAAAGAAGGAACCTTAGAAGCTCAAAGTTTAATTGTTCACTTCTAAGGCAAATAAGTTAGCTCTTATGGTAAATGTAAGTCCCAACAATTTTTATTTAAACTGATCACTTGGGGTCTATTTAGGGAAGCTGCAGCTTATCCAGATTATCCAGATAAGCAGCTTATCCTGATAAACTGCTGATCAGCAGCTGATCCGGTTAGGCTGGTTGGCTGTCTGGTTTGTGCGTTTCAAAAATAGTTCATTTGAAGTTGTTTATGGAAAATAGTTAATTTTCAATTGTTTTTAAATAACATGTCTAGCTGTTTTGTTTGTGAGTTTAAAAAACAAGTAATAAATTTTGCCAATATAAATTTAATCTTGCTCCAAAATTTGCCAACATAAATTCTAAATTTAAGAAAATACAGCATGATAATATAAATTCTAAATATAAGAAAATATAATATGTCAATATAAATTTAATCTTGCTCCAAATTTTAATATACAAAGATATGAAAGGAGTATTACCTTTATAATTTTGATAAATAGAATTTAATACATTTCTCCATTAAANTGATAGAATGAAATAAGTTTCAATAGCTATCAGATAATTTTTATGTGAAATTTTGCATGGAGAGCATTCTTGAATGACTTCACACTGAAAAATTTTAACTAAGAAAACCCTCCATCTGTCATTACTATTGTGCTATGTGGAGATTTCTGGCTATAAGATTGGTTCATAGTTGAAGGATATCAGTACACTCAGAACAATGGAAAATTATGGGCATCTTGACTGGGGGTGATATTTCTAAATTTTAAGTTAATATACCCATTTAGGCTCCTTANCCCTCCATTTGTCATTACTATTGTGCTATGTGGAGATTTCTGGCTATAAGATTGGTTCATAGTTGAAGGATACCAGTACACTCAGAACAATGGAAAATTATGGGCATCTTGACTGGGGCTGATATTCCTAAATTTTAATTTAATATACCCATTTAGGCTCCTTATAGAGTTTAGGCTTATGTCAAAATTAGGGTTTTCACCTCCATCTAGAAATCTTTTCTATCCGACTCCACCCCTTACTTTAGGAATCCTTCAAGTCAAAGATCAAACTTTCAAATTAATTTTTCCAATCCATACCTCCAAACTTAACTTATTCAAGCAATTAAGCTCACCCATCCCATTTAAAACCCTTTAATTTTACCTTAATTTTAACCCATAGCTCTTCAATAATCATCAACTCTAAGTCATTTGGGTAAACCGTTCTTCTTGGGATGGTCAAATCCCTTATCAAAACCCTTTTCATGACACTCCATTGTTGAATTGTAAGTCTCAATTTTTTAATCTTCTGAAATTTTGAACTTGGATTCATTTACCAGCCTTCGAAGTTCGAACTTCGAGATGTGGGCTTAGTTGGAGAGAATGAAGAATGAGATTTAAGAGGAAAAAGTGTTGTACTAATAAAAAAAAAACCAACCTCTCTCATATGAAATCATGAGCTTGAAAAAGAACATCATGTTATGTTATTTAAATTTTTTTCTTTCTATTATTCTTTAATATTTTATATATTTGTTATTATTATTATTATTATTATTATTATTATTATTATTCTTATTATTTTATTTTTATTATTTTATCATTTCATGTCATGTGAGCTTGATATGTATATTTTTATTATATATATATTTTTGCATTTAGAGGCATGTGAGCTTTGACTTAATTTGGAGGAGAGTGAACTTAGTTCATTTTGTGTACTTTTGGTCTTTGCATAAAATGAGTTCTACTCACATGTCATGAGAATTGGACTTCATGAGGGCTTGGGTAGACAAATCTTAGTCATGAAGATTTGGGTTTAGCTTAGTTTTGAGTGCGTCATGGGAATGGTTAACAACTTTTTTGGAAAATCCAAAAAGATGGGTTGATTAGGCTAAAAGTGATGGGTGGCTTGCATGTAGCTTTGGTATGGCTTGTTGGCTTGCATGTGGCTTGGTAGCTTGCTTGAAAATGGATTAACTAGATTTTTGGACTTTTTATGTCACTTGGTCATAAGCTCAAATTTGGACAATCAAATCATGAAACTTTACATCTTATGTTTGGTTAATCTTTAATGTGATAAGATGGCTTAATTTAGGTCCTGTAAGTCATTTTTTTATTTTATTTAATTTGTATTTGATTGTGGGTGGTGGGCTTGGGCTTGGATTTAGTGGACTTTTTGGGCTTTTTGAAATTCATGGCGATGAGCTTGAATTTATCATTGTAGACTTTTGAAATTGATCATGATGGTTGATTTTGGGCTTTTACTTTTGATTTATGGGAATTCTTTGGAAATTTGATTTCAATTTTGATGAGGAAGTGTGTGTAAGGGTAATGTGATTTATGGGTGTGAGTGGAGGTGTGAATGTGAGCTTGATTAGACCACAGGTGTTTATCCTCAACCTGAGGAAATCCAATTACCTAGAGGAAGGAATTCTCTATTCCACACAACCGATGCCCCTTCGAACGGGAAGGTTCTGACTTTATGGTTGTCTCCGCCTGGACTTCCTCTGAATCATTTGGGAGACCACCTTCAGCCTCGACTTGATGCGAGGTGCCCTTAGTAGAACTTTAGTTCACGTTGACCTTGCTGATTATATCTACACCCATCATCACCAAAGGAGAATCAATGATCGTCGCTCTGGTGATCAGATCATCTAAATTAAAAAATAATATAAAATAAGGTTCAGAAAAAATAAATTCATCCAGCAGACATTCTCTGTATCCAAGTTTTGTTTCTAACCTAAAGAAATAAAAGAGAATCCTCACTCACCAGTTGGTTGTCCTTCAACTGACAGAGGAAGACTGACAACACCTTGTGCGCTACGTGAAATCAAGGTACAAGAGCCTGATGCACAGTTCTCACAATTGTTTTCTCCACTCATAATGTTGGAATACAAGCTAGACCTGACAAGTTGACCAGCTATTTCTGAGGGTGGCTACTCCCTTCCCCCTTAGGAGCTCCTTCCTGACAACTCTACCTCTTATGGTCTCCCATTCTACTCACATCTCTTCACCACGGTGTCCAAGGGAAGAACCTGGGACCCCACCTGATCCTCCGGGTTAGACATCTGTTGTTTCCTAGCCATCACTTTTAGCCTCCGCCCCGTCTCTTGTTAGGAGCTAACCTCTCGCTTCAGAACTTCAAAGGTCATCTGATAAGCGATTTTTCCAAACTTCTCATCCATGGATAGCGATTTGTTAACCATCCTAGTGTCCGAAACTCAAAAAGATTGGGAAGGAAAATCAAAGAAAGATGTGAAGAAATGCACCCCTTACTTCATTTATATAGAAATCACAAGCATGAGATTTAAAGGGAGCCTAATTATTGTACCATTAAGTAATCATAAATACTGTTCTTTTTTATCTTAAATTCTATTATTTTTATTGCAACATAACTATTAAAAAGTTAGAGAATCGAAGAACTAAATATGTATAAAAAATATATCAGCACAAATCTTGAGGAAATCCAACAGATCAAATGAAGCATTGTAAAAAAGAACTCACCAACAATTAAAATATACAACATATGATTCATGAACATCCATCAGCTCAATTCACTTGGAGCTGTGTACAAAGACAAATGATAGAATACTGAAGGCGATCAACCAACAGACCGATCAAAGATTCAACCAACCGACTAATAGCTTCAACCAACCAGCCACTTGAACTCGACAGAGCCTACTGAAGGACCTCATGTTAATGTAAAGATTATCAATTGTAGGTTTATTTGTCCATTTAACTTTTTTTATTTTCTTTTACCAAATTATTCTGTAACACCCATATTGAGATAGAGGTAAATAAGTAAGTATACATTTTATCTCCCTTTATCGATTGCTGTGTAAAGTGCAGTTCACCGGAAGGGTCGTTGGAGAGAACTATTGCAAAAGAAGTTTGCGGGCTCTATGCTATGGGGACGGGAGAAACACCAGAAGAGACAGGGAGGAGATGGCGTGGGAGAGAACTCGAGGAGCTGCTTGGTTTGCGGCAGGAAGAACTGGGAGAGGAAAGGATGTGGGATTAGCGAGTAGTAACGAGACGAGAGGGGAACTTAGATGAGAGATTGCCGAAGAGAAACTGTTTGTCGGTCGGTCTGAAGATCCTCGCACGATACAGTAGAGATGACTTCTCTTCAGAGTTTATATTTGGCGCAGGCACTTCTGCATATCAAGTATTTTTTATTTTTGTTTGTTCTTGTAGTTTGGCATCTTTCTATTCTATTTGTATTTATTTTGCACCTCTGCAAAGCAATAAATTTCTCTTAAATGAATTTTTTGCTATGTCGTGTTAATTATTTTGAGTGTACTTTAACCAGTTGTTTTGTAATGAATCTTTAAATTTGTTTCATATATATAAGGCTCGTTGCGAATTGGGCCATACTCGTGGCAGCACCAGGATGACTTCTAGTAAAAGCCGAAGGAAACGCGGCCGTGGGCATGCCTCCGTGGCCCGCGTTCCTTCCTTATTCGCGACCCAGTTGCCCCTCTCCTCATCGTCGCAGTTCGTTCTCTCGTCTTGCCCTAGCAGTGCGCTTCTCTCGCGCAATCCTCTCCCTCTCGCGATACTTCCCCTAAAATCTCCTCTCTCTCTCTCTCTCTCGCGATTCTCATAGATGGGGTTGCCTCTCTCTCTCTCGTGTGATTGCCACAAATAAGGTGAGTTCTCATCTCTCTCTTGCGAGATTCTCACGGATAGGGTTTCTCTGATGCCTTCTTGCTATGGTGCCTTCTTGCTGTGGTGTCTTTTTAACTGTGTGGTGTTCTTCTTTGTGTGGTCTCTTCTTGTTCTAGTGATTTCTTATCCTCTGATGGTTCTTCTGTGATGTGATGCCTCTTCTTGTTGCGTAATCCTTATCTTAACTATGTTATTGTTTTTGTTTTTGGAAATGACTATATGGTTGAAAATTTCATGGATATGGCTTTGCTGTTGTTCCTCTGTGTGGTTCTTCTTTTTCGTTTCGGGTAATTTGTATCCTAATTGGCTTTTGGTTTTGTAAAATTCTTTTAATGCCCTGAAATTTAGTTTGGCAAATTTTTATTCTTTTTGCTCGGTAATCTGTACCCTAACATTTCTGTGACTTTTGATTTTGTAAAAGGTTTATAATATCCAAGAAATTTGTGGTTTTCTTTGCGCGGCAGTTCCCCATCCCGTTGATTAATGTCTACTGTGTTCAAGAATTTTGCAATTTTTTATTTGACAATTACTTATGGTTAATTTGTTTTCGGTTGATATTGGAATTTGGAGATTTTTCAGAATCTGATGTGGTATGACTTGGAAATGGGTGTTGATTTTCGTTGATGTTGGATTTCGGTTTTATGCTTGCTCTTTTACATTCTTGATTACCAAAATCACTGCCTCTTTCAAATGCCCGTTCAATGCCTTGTATTCACGTGCAAAGAAGTGCTTTCGTTTGATTACTAATTATGTACATTTGGTTGATATTTGCTTAGGTTGTTTATCCGGTGGATGTGGGGTGGTTGTGTTTGGGTTAAAGGACGTGGATGTAGCGGTGAAGCGTGGTTGGTGCGTGGATGTGGAGGTAGATGACAACTTAACTCTTGACTAAGTCCTCTGCATTTTAAAAATAATATTATTATATTATTAAATATTATTTTAATAGTTTTTTTCTTATAAGATAATTTATCATTAATAATTTCATCGACATTTCAAAGAACTTACACGGCAACGCCGTGCGTCGTGCCCCTTGCCCAGCCGCAAGCTCAGTTCTGGTGATAAGGTCATAAGCGCTGGAATAATAATCCCATGGAAACAAAAAAAATCAAAGAAGTTTGGGGGCTACTAACATGAAGGCAACCTTCTCCGGCCAACANAGGAAGGAATTCTCTATTCCATACAACCGATGCTTCTTCGAACGGGAAGGTTTTAACTTTATGGCTGCCTTTGCCTGGACTTCCCCTGAATCATTTGGGCGACCACCTTCAGCCTCGACTTGATGCGAGGTGCCCTTACTAAAACCTTGGTTCACGTTGACCTTGCTGATTACATCTACACCCATCATCGCCGAAGGAGAATCAATGATCGTCGCTCTGGTGATCAGATCATCTAAATTAAAAAATAATATAAAATAAGGTTCAGAAAAAATAAATTCATCCAGCAGACATTCTCTGTATCCAAGTTTTGTTTCTAACCTAAAGAAATAAAAGAGAATCCTCACTCACCGGTTGGTTGTCCTTCAACTGACAGAGGAAGACTGACAACACCTTGTGCGCTAGGTGCAATCAAGGTATAAGAGCCTGATGCACAGTTCTCACAATTGTTTTCTCCACTCCTAGTGTTGGAATACGAGCCACAACTGACAAGTTGACCAGCTATGTCTGAGGGTGGCTACTCCCTTCCACCTTAGGAGCTCCTTCATGACGACTCTACCTCTTATGATCTCCCATTCTGCTCACATCTCACCACGGTGTCCAAGGGAAGAACCTGGGATCCCACCTGATCCTTCGGGTTAGGCATCAGCTATTTCCTAGCCATCACCATTAGCCTCTGCCCCGCCTCTAGTTAGGAGCTAACCTCTCGCTTCAGAACTTCAAAGGTCATCTGATAAGCGATTTTTCCGAACTTCTCATCCATGGATAGCGATTCGTTAACCATCCTAGTGTCCGAAACTCAAAAAGATTGGGAAGGAAAATCAAAGAAAGATGTGAAGAAATGCACCCCTTACTTTGTTTATACAGAAATCACAAGCATGAGATTTAAAGGGAGCCTAATTATTGCACCATTAAGTAATCATAAATACTGTTCTTTTTTTATCTTAAATTCTATTATTCTTATTGCAACATAACTATTAAAAAGTTTGAGAATCGAAGAACTAAATATGTATAAAAAATATATCAACACAAATTTTGTGGAAATCCGACAGATCAAAGGAAGCATGGTCAAAAAGGACTCACCAACAATTAAAATATACAACACATGATTCATGAAAATCCATCAACCCAATTCACTTGGAGCAGTGTACAAAGACAAATGATAGAGTACTGAAGGCGATCAACCATTGAGGACAGACCGATCAAAGATTCAACCAACCGACTAATAGCTTCAACCGACCAGCCACTTGAACCCGACAGAGCCTACCGAACGACCTCATGTTAATGCAAAGATTATCAATTGTAGATTTATATATACATTTAATTTTTTTTATTTTCTTTTACCAAATTATTCTGTAACACCCATATTGAGATAGAGGTAAATAAGTAAGTATTCCTTTTTTATCTCCCTTTATCGATTGCTGTGTAAAGTGCAGTTCACCGGAAGGGTCGTTGGAGAGAACTATTGCAAAGGAAGTTTGCGGGCTCTATGCTATGGGGACGGGAGAAACACTGGAAGAGATAGGGAGGAGATGGCGTGGGAGAGAACACGAGGAGCTGCTTGGTTTGCGGTAGGAAGAACTGGGAGAGGGAAGGATGTGGGACTAGCGAGTAGTAACGAGACGAGAGGGGAACTTAGATGAGAGATTGCCGAAGAGAAACTGTTCGTCGGAGGGAGACTTCGCTGGTGAGGGATGAGATTGGGAGATGCAGGATTTTTGAGACTGTAGGGAGAGTGGGAGACAGAGAGAGGACGGGAGCAATAGATGCTCGAGCAAAGTGCGGCCTGAAGCTGAGTGCTGGTCCGAGATCAATGGTGAGGAAGTGGCTGTTGTGGGTAGCAACACCCCCACATATGTAAAATACATATAATAATATATACAGCCTAATATACATAAGAGAATATATGTATATTCACACATGATATCATTTTTTTTATTAATGATGATCTTTTCATTCCTCTAAATTAGTGTCCATTTCTCTCTCTCTCTCTCTCTCTCATATGCTCTATTTTTTTGGTGTGATTCATGAATAAATCATGATCCAACAGTGCCCTTCAACTTCTTACATGTCAATGTCCAACAAAAAATTTTGCTTATTCTAAGTCCTAAAATGACATTTGAGGTATATCCAATCATGTGTTTTCTAGTCACGAAAAATATTTGAATCAATAAAATTTTCTTAATTTCATTAAATTGAAATACATATTAAGCAAGAAAAGTATTCGCATCATTCGTCCTTTTATTCCAATCTATGAATAAAATCATCATAATATATCGAAGATACTATGAGTTGTTTTACAAGTTTGTTGAATTTTGATTTGTCTATGAATCACATCCAAAGAATAGAGTGTAAGATAAAAGAGTGAAAGATAAAGAGAGTAGAGACAAATATTGGGGAGCGTAGAGATAGAGGGAGGAGTGCACAGTGACTTGGCCATCTGGGGTAAACTGAGCCATTTGTAGGCTCTTGTGGGTATTTTTAAATAATCCAATCTTTATGAATACATGAGGAGGAAGAGAGGGCCTAAAAGTCCCCTTACATTAAATAATCCCTTATTTATAAAGGATGCGGTACAATATGAATATATTAAATTTCTAACCCTGCTTTAATGAGGGTTGTGCAAGTTAGTTTAAGTATTTTACATATGTGTGTCAATGGCTATCAATCGTCCAAGTTGAGTCAATCGTCCAGGCTAGGTTGGTTGTTCCTTTGTCGGTCGATCAGGCTGGTTCAGTCATCCAGGCTGGGTTGTTCAGGTCGGGTCAGTTGTCTATGCTGGGCCGACTACCCGGGCTTGGTCGTTTAGGCTAGGTCAGCCATCCAGGTTGGGTCGCCAGTCTAATATAGGTTGTTCACCCCTCTAGGTCGGTCCTCTAAGAGATTTGGTTTAACATATTTTTATGTACAAATTCATATATAATCATGAAATCTTAGAGTAAACGTGCAAATGAAGGAATTTTTACTCTCACATTGTTCGTTCAAATCAAAACTTATTTTCAAAATGCTTTAGAAGAAAATTGCTCTGACTAAAACCAAATCAACGAATTTTAAATTCTTAAAATTTAAAATTTTGAAAGAAAAATTTATTCAAATGTTTAATATTGATGCAATTTGATGTGAATTTTGCATTAGTTATAATTCCCAACCAAGAATACTCCATGTGCCTTGCTACAAAGCAATGGTGCTTTTAACTGTTGGTCCCCCTAATAAAGGAGAAAGATGAAAAATGGGCCACATTCATTAAGTTCAACCTAAATTTTGGAGCATTATGACTTTATGCAAAAATCTTCTATAAATTAAACTATAGGATTCATGGATATAAATTAACTTAAGAGGGACACATTTAAATTGAATGCTATTGAGAAGAATCAGGTTTAGTGTTATGAGAAATAATTGATAAGGGCAAGGTTTATCAAAATAGAATCATATTCAAGTATAATCATTAAAAAATATAGGAAATCAAAATATGAACATATATGTGAAAGTTCGGCTCAAGCTGGAATTATACAAGTACAAATTATGATTTGACCAAGCCAAGTTCAATCCATGACATATTTGACTCAACTCAACTCGATTACAGGAACTATGAATGGACAAAATACTGAGCTAAACACGTGTCAGATTAGCTGCAAATCACAACTAAATTTACTTATCAGGCAAACTTTCAAGTTGCTCAAATCAGTCAAGAGCCTTTCTGTACCCACGACATACCGATAAGTTGTTGAGGTCTCATCTACGGCTCTTGCTGAACAAACACTTGAAAGGGGTTTGATTCAAATTGACTTATTAACTTGCTTCACATGTTCATGAGTTTCACATGTTCATGAGTCTGACTCAAACATACCACATTTCTATGTGTATAAAACAGCATTGAATCATTCAGATTACTTAAACTTTTACTGAAGTATTATTTCACTATCACTATTTGTTAACAATTTTATTTAATTTTCTTACATCTTGTTATTTCTTTTTATACAATAAATTTCATAACTACCCATGAGCAAAACCGGAGAAATACCCCAAAGTGAAAAAACGTGAGAAGCTCTGCTTTCGTAGGTACAGGGAATGCACATGAATCCTTTCATAAACTACTTGTTGAGAAATTAGGGCGAAGAAAAACAGAAATCTACACAAATCCTGAAGAATACACAGAGATTTAACGAGGCTCGACAATGATGTCTACATCATCGGGAGCAGAATGAAGACTTCCTTTCCAATATTCAGAAAAGAGTAACACTACCAAACCTCTAAACCTTAATACCCCAACGTTAAAAACGAGACTTGATAATTAACAATCAAAGCGTGCTGCTCTGAGAATAATTTGTGCAAAAATAAATGAATTTTGGAATGCAGTTTACGATAAAATTTAATAAAGAATAAATGATTAGTGCTATTAATCATTTGGCGAATTAATATATTAATAAAGCTAATGCCTGATCTAGTTGTCCCCCTCCCCCATAGTACGTTTTGAAAGAAACCTTACAGAATGCTGTTGTAGCCATTTAATTCCTTTGTGCAAAAACAAAAATCAGATAGCCTAGAATTCGTTTTATTAAATTTTTATGCCTAAGAAAAGAAGCAGCGATCTGGAATGTTCAGTATAAAGAGGCAGGAATGGCGACAGTGAAGAGCAGCCCTCGAAAACCATAAAAAAATGGAGCTTTGGAGGAGTCTCATGATCTTAGGTTTGTTGCTTTTAATGTTTTATGAGTCTGCTTTGGTGGTTGGTTTGAAGATCCCCGCACGATACAGCAGAGATGACTTCTCTTCAGAGTTTATATTTGGCGCAGGCACTTGTGCATATCAGGTATTTTTTATTTTTGTTTCTTCTTGTAGTTTGCCTTTTTTCTATTCTATTTGTATTTATTTTGCACCTCTGCAAAGCAATAAATTTCTCTTAAATGAATTTTTGCTATGTCGTGTTAATTATTTTGAGTGTACTTTAACCTGTTGTTTTGTAATGATCTTTAAATTTGTTTCATATATATATATATTCTATTCATGAAAGGCTCGTTGCGAATTGGGCCCTACTCGTGGCAGCACCAGGGCGACTTATAGTAAAAGTCGAAGGAACTCGATCGTGGGCATGCCTTCGTGGCCCGCGTTCCTTCCTTATTCGCGACCCAGTTGCCCCTCTCCTCATCATCACAGTTCGTTCTCTCGTCTTGCCTTAGCAGTGCGCTTCTCTCCGGCGATCCTCTCCCTCTCGCGATACTTCCCCTAAAATCTTCTCTCTCTCTCTCTCTCTCTCTCTCTCTCTCTCTCTCTCTCTCTCTCTCGCGATTCTCGTAGATAGGGTTGCCTCTCTCTCTTGTGTGATTGCCACAGATAAGTTGAGTTCTCATCTCTCTCTCGCAAGATTCTCACGGATAGGGTTTCTCTGGTGCCTTCTTGCTATGGTGCCTTCTTGGTGTGGTGTCTTTTTAACTGTGTGGTGTCTTCTTCTTTGTATGGTGTCTTCTTGTTCTAGTGTTTTCTTATTGTCTGATGGTTCTTCTGTGATGTGATGCCTCTTCTTGCCACGTAATCCTTATCTTAACTAAGTTATTGTTTTTGTTTTTGGAAATGACTATATGGTTGAAAATTTCATGGATGTGGCTTTGCTGTTGTTCCTCTGTGTGGTTCTTTTTTTTCGTTCCGGGTATTCTGTATCCTAATTGGCTTTTGGTCTTGCAAAAGTCTTTTAATGCCCTGGAATTTAGTTTTGCAAATTTTTATTCTTGTTACTTGGTAATCTGTAACCTAACATTTCTGTGACTTTTGATTTTGTAAAAAGGTTTATAATATCCAAGAAATTTGTGGTTTTCTTTGTGCGGCAGTTCCCCATCCCATTGATTAATGACGGCTGTGTTCAATAATTTTGCAATTTTTGATTTGACAATTACTTATGGTTAATTTATTTTTGATTGATATTGGAATTTGGGGATTTTTCAGAATCTCATGTGGTATGACTTA
>JXCR01144652.1:120165-140284 GCA_002079205.1 Phalaenopsis hybrid cultivar | reverse complement strand
TTATTATTATTATTATTATTATTTTATTTTTATTATTTTATCATTTCATGTAATGTGAGCTTGATATATATATTTTTATTTTATTTATTTTATTATATATTTTTTTTGCATTTAGAGGTCATGTGAGCTTTGACTTAATTTGGAGGAGAGTGAACTTAGCTCAATTTGTGTACTTTTGGTCTTTGCATAAAATGAGTTGTACTCACTTGTCATGAGAATTGGACTTCATGAGGGCTTGGGTGGACAAATCTTAGTCATGAAGATTTGGGTTTAGCTTAGTTTTGAGTGTGTCATGGGAATGGTTAACAACTTTTTTGGCAAATTCAAAAAGATGGGTTGATTAGGCTAAAAGTGGTGGGTGGCTTGCATGCAGCTTTGGTATGGCTTGTTGGCTTGCATGTGGCTTGGTGGCTTGCTTGAAAATGGATTAACTAGATTTTTGGACTTACTATGTCACTTGGTCATAAGCTCAAATTTGGACAATTAAATCATGAAACTTTACATCTTCNTTTGATTGGCTCTAAGGATTAGATATGAACCCTTATGATTTTTTATCTCGATCTAATCACCATATTAAACTCAATCACCATATTAAACTCTTTGGTTGGACGTGAATCTGCAAGGTTTTCCAACATAATGTGTTTAGGTGAATTAAATCCTCACTGTGAGCCTTCGGTGGATATTATTGATAGGAAACACTAAAGCTCACAAATTTGAAACTTCAAATCTTTAATCAAATTAAAATATCAATCCTCAATCAAAAATATAAACTAAAAGAATACCNTCAGATTATCAGAATAATCTGCTTATCAGCAGATTATAAATAATCCACAGCTGCGCCAAACAGACCCTTAAAAATGGGTGTTGGTTTTCGTTGATGTTGGATTTCGGTTTTATGCTTGCTCTTTTACATTCTTGATTGGCAAAATTACTGCCTCTTTCAAATGCATGTTCAATGCCTTGTATTCATGTGCAAAGAGGTGCTTTCGTTTGATAACTAATTATGTACATTTGGTTGATATTGACTTATATTGTTTATGCAGTGGATGTGGGGTGGTTGTGTTTGAGTTGAAGGACGTGAATGTAGCGGTGAAGTGTGGTTGGTGCGTGGATGTGGAGGTGGATGACGACTTAGCTTATGAAATACATCGTCTGCATTTTAAAAATAATATTATCATATTATTTAATATTATTTTAATATTTTTTTTTTCCTTATAAGATAATTTAACATTAATAATTTCATCGGTATTTCAACGAACTTACACGGCAACACTGTGCGGCGTGCCCCTTGCCCAGCCGCAAGCTCAGTTCTGGCGGATAAGGTTATAAGCGCTGGAATAATAATCCCATGGAAACAAAAAATATCAAAGAAGTCTGGGGGCCACTAACATGAAGGCAACCTTCTCCGGCCAACATATCAGGCAAATTCCGGCCATCTCAGCCGCCTTGCGGCAGCCGAAGGCATTCCCCAAACAGTCGACGCTCTCAATTTCCAAATTTGCCGGCCCGTTGAAGTGCGCTGTGCAGAGAAGCTTCGTGGAACAAAGCGCGCCCAAAGGCGATGCGGAGGCCTCTAACTTGAACGACCTAATCGATTTCNAAGCTTCGTGGAACAAAGCGCGCCCAAAGGCGATGCGGAGGCCTCTAACTTGAACGACCTAATCGATTTCCTGTACGACGACCTCCCCCATCTCTTCGACGAGCAGGGAATCGATCCCTCCATGTACGACTCCCGGGTTCGATTTCGTGATCCCATCACGAAGCACGACACCATCGACGGGTATCTGCTCAATATCCGCCTCCTCAAGCTCCTATTCTCTCCGGATTTTCAGCTCCATCGCGTGTGGCAGGTAATGCTAAGTCCTCCTTTCGCTAAAACCCTAGCTTTGTGGGCGTTTTGTTGTTATTTTATTTTTATAAGGATACACTTCCACATAGNTGCTCAATATCCGCCTCCTCAAGCTCCTATTCTCTCCGGATTTTCAGCTCCATCGCGTGTGGCAGGTAATGCCAAGTCCTCCTTTCGCTAAAACCCTAGCTTTGTGGGCGTTTTGTTGTTATTATATTTTTATAAGGATACACTTCCACATAAATTCGTGGTTAGAATGGAATCAATTCGGTCGTAATAAATGAGCCACTCCATCGACGGGTATCTCTCTTTATTTTTAAAATTTTTATTTTGTTATGTCTTATTCAGATATAGCATGTTAAAATAAGCCACTCCATCCTAATCCATTAATTGAGAGATTATGCTTCGAAGTAAGAGGTTATGAGCTGAGACCTGTAAATTTTACAAAATAATATAGTCCTCCTTAACCTATTAGTTGAGATAATAAACTTATGCCAATAGGTTATGGGCTTTGGCCTTGCATTTACGTTCGTGAATTTTGCTTTAAATTTGTTGTCATCAAGAAATTTATATGATTGAGTATTCCAAATCTTGGATAAGAGAGATTCCAAATTCAAAGTTTAGGATCATCTAAAGCTCTTATTTCAACAATTTTCTAATTAAGTTGAGTATCGTGGGCTCGAAAAATTTCGATCTCTCCTTAGTCTATCAATATTTATTTTTATTTTTTGTTTTGGTTTTATTTGTTCAGAGAGAGATTTAGAGAGTCAAATTTTTAGAAGGCACATTGGATTGTAGATAGACACTGCCAACAAATTTTTTCCTCATTTTGTGAAGACTTTTTGATATGGGGTTCCAGGTTTCCATAGACACAGACCTCTATGGTTAATTACCCATCCTGATAACGCGATAGTAATTTCGATTAAGGCTAGTCATTAATAATTGAATAACCAACATATAATAGCAGCAGACTTAAGATTTAAGTTTTAGAATTTATTACTTGAAGATTAAAACGAATGGTGTGGGATTGAAGAAAAAATCAGATCGAGATCTCATGGTTTCGTCATCCCGGGTCGTCGTGTTCTCTGATCTACTTAGTTAGAGGACGTAGTTTACCCAACTCAACAGAACAATCTTTATCAACAGCCATGGGTTACGTTGTCCAAGGTATCATTGTAGATCCAGAGTGAATATTTGTCTAAGGAGACAAATTTACGTTGATTTTAGCTAACAAAAGGCTGCACAACTTAAATGGCAGAAAGTTATTGGGGAGCATCCAGGATGCGGCTGTGACCGTAATATAATAATAATATTTAGCATGAACCAACTGGTTAGAGGGTTATGGTAGTAACCATTCATTTGTGGTGTCATTTGGTGGCAATACCACTCGGATAGAGGACTCGGGCTATGCACTTACTGACATGCAATTATTTTGATTGTGAATATATGAATACACTTATATAACACTAGCTCTCTGTGAGCTGAAGTCAGTCAGAAATTTATCACTCTCGACAAATTGTTGCGAAAGGTGGATAGATTTTTGTTTTCAACTTTTAAGTGTTTAAATTTTAGCTTAAATTTTAGTTGATTATTTTGGAAATTTTTATTTGAAAGGAGCATTTAGTTTCGTCATTTTAAACTTTTTTGTTAAAATAAAAGTTCAGTCGACTCATATCCTTATAGGTAATAGGATCGGGCTAAGTTATTTGAACTTGTGGAATGAAAAACACTAATTTAACATTTATTTATGTGCTAAATATAAAGAGTAATATCCTAAATCTGGGTCAGCTCCTAGAGATAGGTTATGATATTCATTTGAAAGATAAGAATCTTTCTATAAGAGACAATATGAGCAATCTAATTGCGGATATACCAATGTCAAAAAATAGAATATTCTTATTTAACTTCCAACATGATATTGCCTGGTACAAAGATCCATCTTGGTTCTACATCTTCGATTTGGGCATCTTAATTTTGGAGGACTGAAGCTATTATCAAAGACGATATTGTGAGAGGTCTGCTTTGCATCAATCACCCAGGCTAGATATATGAAGGATGCTTGCTCGGGAAGCAATTCAAGAAGAGCTTTCCAAAGGAGTCAAATTCGAAAGCACTAAAACCACATGAGCTCGTACATACACATATTGCCTGTCTACGGTCTAATTAAGCCAAACTCTCTTGTAAGAGTAACTTTTTCTTCTCTTCATAGATAATTTTTCAAGAAAAATTTAGGTATATTTTTTAAAGCAAAATTGGAGGACTTTGGAGTATTCAAGAAGTTCACAGCCTTGGTGGAGAAAAAAAAGTAGCCTCGAGATCAAAACCATGCGATATGTTCGGGGTGGCGAGTTCACTTCAAAAGAATTTCAAGTGTTTTGTGAAGCTAACATAATATGTCGACCATTGACCGTCTCAAGATCCCCTCAACAATTGATGTAGCAGAAAGAAAGAATTGAATTGTCCTTGACATAGCTCGAAGTATGCTCAAGAGTAAGAGGCTACTTAAGTAATTTTGGCTGAAGTTGTTGCATGCCTGGTTTACTGGTCTAATCGATCTCCAACAAGAAGTGTTTGGGGAATGACACCACAGGAAGCATGGAGTGGAAGGAAGCCTGGAAGCTCTCATCTAAGAGTGTTTGGAAGCATATTTCATCTGCACGTACCCGATGAGCAATGAAGTAAACTGAATGACTAGAGTGAGAAATATATTTTCATTGGTTATGACTCCAACTCAAATGGTTACAAGTTATACAATCCAAACACTATGGAGACAATCATCAGTTGTAATGTTGTGTTCGATAAGGAAGGAGAATGAATTTGGGATCCACATGATGAGAACTACAACTACTTTAAGGATGAAAAAGTGGAGCAACCAAGGATAAAGCAAGAAATAGATGAGTTTACTACACCATCCACTACACTAACTGCAAGTACTTAGGAGGTCCCATCATTATTATCTTCTTCAAGTGAAGGGTTAAGCAAAGAAGTACCACGCTTCAGATGTTTACAAGAAATTTATGTGTTAAATGAGAATCAAAACAATCCTACTCTCTTTTGCCTTTTTGTCGATTGTTAACCCGTGAATTTTCAAGAAGCCTTGCAAAGTAAGAACTAGAAGGACGAATAGATGAAGAAATGAAGGAGATCGAGAAGAACAATATTTGGAAACTAGCTGCACCTCCAAAAGGGCACAAGACAATTGTCGTGAAGTGGGTATACAAAGCAAAGAAGAATGTCAAACGAGAAGTTAAGAAATATAAAGCAATATTAGTGGGGAAATGTTACAGCCAAATAGTTGACATCGACTATGATGAAGTATTTGCTCTTGTTGCTCAACTTGAAACTATAAGGCTATTCATTTCTTTGCAACTCAAAATAGGTTTAAAATATATCAAATGAATGTAAAGGCCGGCTTTTGAATGGAGTCCTTGAACAGGAAGTCTACATTCAACAACCACCAGGTTATAAAGTCAAAGGGCGAGGAAACAAGATTTTGAAGCTGAAGAAGGATCTCTATTGGTTAAAACAAGAACCTAAGGCATGAAACAACCACATTGATAAGTATTTTCTTGAGAATAACTTCATCAAATGTTCTTATGAGCATGCCCTCTACATCAAATTTAAGAATGAGGATGTTTTGATAGTGTGTTTATGTGTGGATGACTTGGTTTTCATTGGAAGTAATCCAAGTATGTTTAAAGAATTTAAGAAAGTGATGATTAAAGAGTTTGAGATGACGAACATTAGGCAAATGATGTACCTTTTTGGTATTGAAGTTAAGCAAAAGGATGAAAGCATCTTTATTTCTCAAGAAAGCTATGGAAAATAAATTCTTAAGAAATTCTATATGAATGATTGCAACCCCAAGAGCACTTCGATGGAATGTGGAGGCAATTTTTCCAAAAATGAGAATGGCAAAATTGTCAATCCAACCTTGTTCAAGCTCTTAGTTGGAAGCTTGCGCTACCTGACTTGCACCAGGCTGAACATTCTTCATGTTGTTCGAATTGTTAGTCGCTATATGGAGGCACCAACTACAACTCACTTAAAGGACGCTGATAAGATTCTTCGTCATATCAAAGGTACGATCGAATTTTTCTTATTCTATTCATCATCAAATGATTTTAAGCTTGTAAGATATAGTGATAGCGATTGGGCCAGAGACTTGAATGAGAGAAAAGATTCTAAAGAGTTCGTGTTCTACATGGAAGATGCTGTTTTTACTTGGATGTCAAAGAAACAATCAATTGTCGCCCTTTTTACTTATAAAACTGAGTATATTGCTGCAATTTCATGTGTTTATCCTGCAATTTAGCTCCAAAATTTATTGAAAGAGTTCAAATTGCCACAAGAAAAGCCAACAAAGATTTGTATCAATAACAAGTCAGCTATAACTTTTACCAAAAATCCAGCTTTCCATGATCGAAGCAATTATATTGACACAGTTATCACTTCATCAGAGACTGTATCACAAGAAATGATGTGCAAATAGAGTATTTGAAACTCATGATTAAGTAGCTGATATATTTACCAAACCCCTCTAGTATGAAATTTTATCAGGATATGAAGATTGCTCAGGATGACGAAGCAAGTTTAAGAGGGTGTGTTGAAAATTAAACTTGATTTAAATTGGGCTTTTAATTGAGCCCATAATCTAGAAAAGTCTTTAAAAAATTCTCAAGAATCATTTTATGAAGAAAATTTTAGAGGATTCTAGAGATATATTTTAAAGTAATGATTTAGAGAATTCTAGAATATGTAATTAATGAATCTTGTAATTGAAGATTAAAAAATATTATACAGAGTCAATTGTAGCCTTAGGTTTGAAATGTGTTGGCACAATCCTAATGAGAGTGTCGTTAATATAAATAGGTGTGGCATGTTTGAGTTTTGCATCGAGTAGATTCAAGGTGTAAAAAAGTAAAATAGAAGTGAGTTTTACAAATGTTTCTCTTCTCATTTTAGCAGTCCTCTTATAATAGCTTCTTATCTTTCTACAATGCCCCTCTAAGTAATTATAAATATGTTCCTGAAAAACAGCGTAAACTTGAAGAGAAAATTTGTTCCTTCTTACTGATGCAATACCCGGTACCTTTACATTTAGGAATCCCACCTCCTAGATAAGGAAAATAAGCAAATAGGTTACAATTATTTCCTATTACATTACAAGGCTAATTAAGCATGATTTATACAACTACCAAATAATATATAGAAGGAAACATAATAAATTTTGTATAAGAGGAAAAACAATAAATTTTGTAATTCAAATTAGATCTTTCAACACTCCCCTCAAGTTGAAATGTATATATCTTTCAGAGCTAGCTTGCACACTAAATCGTCAAACTGTTTTTTGTGAAGACTTTTTGTTAGAATATCCGCTACTTGGTCGTTGGAAGAAACATACACCATGTAAATATCTCCTCTGTCAAATTTTTCTTTGATGAAGTGTTTGTCTATCTCCACATGCTTTGTTCTATCATGAAGGACAAGCTTGTGGGCGATGACGATGACAAACTTATTATCACAGTACATCTTTATTGGTGGTGGACTATGAATTTTTAGCTCTTTGAGAATTCTTCTAATCCATAGAACTTCACATATCCCATGAGCCACCGATCTGAATTCAACTTCAACACCGCTTCTTGGCACGACATTTTTCTTCTTACTCCTCCAGGTTACTAAGTTTACTCATAGAAAAGTGCAGTACCATGAGGTTGATCTTCTATCTGTAACACTCCCAACCCAATTTGCATCTGTAAATGCTTCTATCTGTAAGTGCTCATTTTTCTTGAACAGTAGTCCTCTTTAGGGCGTTCCTTTCAGATACCTAAAGATCCGATACAAAGGCTCCAAGTGATGAGTATTTGAAGAGTGCATAAACTGACTTACCATGTTAACAACAAAGACTATATCAAGATGAGTGTGTGACAAGTAGATTAGTTTTTCCATTAGTCTCTGATATTGTTTTTTATTAACAATATCTATTTTATTTGTCACTTGTAACCTTTTATTTAATTCAATCGGGGTTTCTGCTGATTTGCACCTGAGCATTCCAATTTCAATGAGTAAGTCGAGTGCATACTTTCGCTGATTAATAAAGATCCTTTTCTTAGATCTAACAAAATCAATACCGAGAAAGTACTTTACAGCTCTCAGATTTTTAATCTCAAATTTTGTGGCTAATCTTTCTTTCAATGTCTCAATTTCCCTAACATCATTTCCTGTAAGGATAATATCATCGACATAAATAATGAGTATAACGGATATAACAGTTTCTGAATGTTTGTAGAACATAGTATGATCAACTTGACTCTGAGTGTATCCATATTTTGTAAACGCCTTTCCAAACCTCTCAAACCAAGCAGGAGGAGATAGTTTGAGCCCATACAATGATTTCTTCAATACGCACACCTTGTTTTCTCCAAACTTCTCATATCCTGGTGGAAGATCTATGATAACTCCTCCTCTAATTCACCGTTAAAAAATCATTTTTAACATCGAGCTGATGTAAGGGCCAATCACGGTTTACTGCTTCAAACAGTTAAACACGAATAAAACTGATCTTGGCTACCGGAGCGAATGTCTTCTGATAGTCAATTCCATGAGTTTGAGTGAATCCTTTCGCTACTAATCTTGCTTTGTCTCTTTCGACATTCTTATCAGCTTTGACTTTAGTAGTGAAGACCCATTTACACCCAACAGTAGGCTTATTATCTCTTGGTAAAGTGACAAATTCCCATATTCTATTTTTCAAAAGAGCATCCATCTCTTCCTTTACTGTTATTCTCCAATTTAGATTACTGGGAGCTTCTTTTATTGTTCCGGGTTCAGACAAATTAGAAATTTTTGACAAAAAAACTTGATGTTTGTGTGATTCCATTATTTTTTCTAATGTAGGGTTCAAACTAATACTGCTGTAAGCTTGAACCTTTTTTTACTAGGAACAATATCCTCAAAGTAGTAAAGTCATCTCTTTTTAGCTCTCCCAATCATCATCTCTGATTTCTGGTCCTGAAAACACAAGAAGATTCACAGAAAATTACACAACAGTTAGAATCCTTTGAAAGTTTGCTGACTGATAGAATGTTACATTTGAGTGTTGGAACATGGAGTACAAATTTAATACCTATACTATTGGATAGATTAATGTTTCCTTTTCTAGCAATGGAAGAGAAAATACCGTCAGCAATACGAACATTTTCATGGCCAGAACATGGGATGTATGAATCAAATAAATAGTGTAAATTTATCATATGATCATAGACTCCCGAATCAGTAATCTAAGGGTTTAGTTTTCTACCTGCATGTACCATCAAACAATTTGGAGTATCAGCCTGACTAGGGTTTAGCAGATTCAGGAGTTGATTGATTTGCTCTTTGCTAAATGCGCTGGTTTGTTCGGCAGCAGCATTTGCAGCAGGTGGCTTTCAATCTCAGGTTTATGATTTTTTTTTGAAACTTGGTGATATTCAAAAGGAAGAAGGCTAGGGTTTTGTAATATTGCCCCCTTTTTAATTTTACTATTAAATATCTTAATCTTGAAAATTGTTTTTGTTTGCAATATTTTAAAATTATTGATAAACTCCTACACAATGTTTGTTAAATAGGTCTCACTTAGGTATTGAATATTTTATTTAAATACGAGATGTTTGATTCAAATAATAAAATCTTCGAAGAACATTAAGATAGAAACATTTTAATTGATCGTATGCTTTTGTGGTCTTATTTAAGTTTGAATTGAATTTCGAAGCTTAGTTGTACTTTTCAGCTTTTGTAGAGAGACTTTAATTATATTAAGGAATAAATAGGTCATTTGTGTTATTTAAATAATGTGTCATATTCTTCTCTTATTTAAAGGAGAGATTAGAGCTTCTTTTTATGTGAGTTTTAACCTTATTTTTTCCTTGTCTGTCTTTTCGCTCTCATTTATGATAGTGGAATTTCCTTTCCTGTGGACGCAGGCGCATTTGCATCAAACCATGTAAATCACACTGTGTTCATTTGATTGTTTGTTGTATGATTTTGTTATCAACATTATTGCACAATATTTAATATAAGAGCTTTTGGTTTTGTTCTGACAGCTGACGACAACATCTTGTGAGATTTTGCGATCAGTGCAGTCAGAGAAACGGTGCTTGCCCAATTGAAGTGGTCGGTCTAGTGAGGAGCTATTAAACATCATGCAGTTCGGTGGAAGAGTATGCACGGGTCTGGCCCTGTCAGTCCATCGAGAAGCAGTCCAACGATGGTAGCATAATAGGAAGGTATGATGTATGAAGCATCAAGCGGGTCCAACCTAGTCCTTCTATCGGCAAACAACACGTGATAAGAGTTCGATAGGGAATCTTTTGTTTGCATTTGAAAGAATATTTCTTGATGAAAAATAACACAACACGTGGTTCTTCAACATCCATCATTGCGGTGGAAAAGATGGATCGGTTGCTTACACATCCCATCAGGATCGATGTGATGAAATTTGATAGCAAAGAGAATTTTGGCATGTGTTGATGCGAGGTAATAAATCTGATGTGATTTTTGAATTTGAAGGAGGTTCTTGATTGCAATGAACATCTTGTAGAGATAACAAAGGGATATTGATTGAAGATGAATCAAAATATTTATGTTTTGATTCAAAATTGCTTAACTCAAGAATTCAAATATGGGTTGATGATGAAGACATCTGCAGGAAAATGATAGAGGACGTTGAAGAACAAATATCTCATGAAGTATTTGGAGGATCGTCTCAATATGAAACATCAACTTTACAAATTTCAGATGAGACATTAGGTAAATATTGATGAACACTTCAATGACTTTACATGACTGTTGGCAGATCTGTTAAATCTGGATTAGAATACTAGAGATGAAGATGTTGGCACTTCTTTTGTTGAATTCACTCATTGATGAGTATAAAAATTTCACGATGACACTCATTCGTAGGAATGGGATCTTGAATTTTGATGAGGTGAATATGACGCTATTAAAACACGATTGCTGTTGAAGGGACAAGGAATCTGCAAAGACGAATTTGGTCGACGCACTTACACTCATACGTGGCAGATCTGAGAAAAATAAAATTTGGGCAAGGAAGGCTGACAACAGCGATATTTCTCAAAAGTGTGGCAAGTTACATGGGCGTCGTCTTGGAAAAAATTAGTTTGTTTTCTATTTGGAGACTGTCCATTGAAAGAAAGGTTGTCCAAAGTTGAAGGAGAAGGAGAAGGCGAAGAAGGAAAAGGGTAGTTTCTTCTGAGGTGAAAGCCAATCTTATCGTGGAGATTTATGATAATACAAATTCAGATGCATTGTTATTTAGAATTTCTCATAGTTTATATATAATTGCTTTGTTTTAGATTTTGGATACATATACTATCTATCACATTTATCCCACCGAGGGTGGTTTTATAGTTACAAGAAACTTCACAACGATGCAGTGATTATAAACAATGATCAAGTTTGTCATATTGTTGGTGTGAAAACTTTTTAATCAGGATGTATGACAGTACCGTGAGAGAGCATATAAATGTTAAACATTTTTTGGATATCAGAAAGAATTTATTGTCAGTTGGGCCTTAGAGGCCAAAGACTATTAGACAGTTATTGATACTTGAATTTTGAGGATATGTCATGGAGCACTTATAATTGTGATAGGATTTTACTATCACAATCTTTATTATCTTCAGGGTAGTATAATGACTGAAACGACTATTGTTGTTGATGATTCTTCTGACGTTAATTTGTTGTGGCATATGCAACTAGCTCATATTGGAGATCATTTTAGATTTTTGTGAAATAAAGATTAATTAAAGGAGCAACATCAACAAGCTTGATTTCTGTGAACATTGTGTATTTGGTAAGGAGACAGGTTTCTCGTGGTACTGTTATCATAATATAAATTATTTTAGAGTATGTTTGTACATATGTTTGAGGCCAAATGAAGGCAATATTATTCGGTTCTTTCATAAATAATTACTCTAAATATGTTTGAGTATACACCATGAAGCGCAAGAGCGAGATGCTGAAATTTTCATAACTTGGAAGTAGTAGATTGTGACTCAGATTGGTAAAATATCTAGTGTATCAGATCAGATAATGGGGGCCAATATACCTCAAATGTGTTCTTGCAAGAGTGATGTAAAGCGAGGGTAGAACACGAGTTTATTGTTCGAGAGATACCACAGAGATGATAAATTCAGATAGGTAGTAATATCCAATGTACATTCTGTCATTATTTTGAGCAAATAGACTGATCGTCTTTTCTTTGCTTTAATTCCATCAAATAACAGTCTGTACAATCTATTTTACGTGCATAATATTCTGTATAATCTATCTTAAGTAACTTAATTAATACATATTCTTAATCTAAATATTAAGCTAAAAGAAAGGAATCCATGCAAATATAATATTTTCTTATTTGCAACATTGTGAAGAAGGAAACTCTTTATTCTGTCTGATTTCATTTATTCCTATTGATATTCCCCTCAAATTGATGTTGACTGATAAAGAAACATCAATTTGCTAACAAGAGATTGATGATGTATATCAGTCGTTTGAAGATCAGAAGTGATGAGGAAGAGATATAACACCATTTGCATAGGCTTCTCGAATGGAATGACAATCTACTTCAATGTGTTTTGTGCGCTCATGAAAGAAAGGATTAGCAGCAATCTGGATAGCGCTAGTATTATCTGCATGAAGAGAAGTAGACTCGAACTCAGGAAAACCAAGCTCAGCCAGCACACCCCGAAGCCAAATGATTTCGGAATAAGCAGATGACATAACATAATATTCTGATTCAGTAGATGAATTAGACACTTGATCTTATTTCTTACTCTTCTAAGAGATTAAAGAGTTGTCGAGAAACGTGCACCATCCAGTAATAGATTAGCGTTTATCAGACAACCAACCCAATCGACATCACTATAGGTTGTTAAGGTGATAGGAGACTCCGCAGGAAAAGAACAAACCACGATGAGAATTACCTTTCAAATACCGAATAATACTTCGAACTGCAGCTAAATGGAGATGTGTAGGTGCTTGCATAATTTGACTAATTTGTTGCATAGTAAATGAAATATCAAGACGCGTCATAGTCAGATTATTGAGACTCCCAACTAGTTGTCGATAAGAGATGGTTCAGATAGAAAGTCACCATCATTCTGTTGATATTTGACATTTACTTCCAAAGGAGTATCGGTAGTGCGACCATCTTGAAGACCAGCCACAACAATGAGTCCCTTTGTATAACTGTGTTAATGAAGGAAAACACCAGCGGGAGAAGTATGAGCCTCGAGTCCTAAGAAATAAGTTAATGACCCTAAATATTTCATATGAAAAGAACCTTAAAGACGTTTCTGTAGCTGAGATATCAATTGATTGTCAGATCATGTGATGACAATATCATCAACATAGACTAATAACAAAACAATTCCCTTGTTAGTCTTGCAAAGAAATAATGATGAATCATACTGACTTTGAATAAAAGAGAAGTTACGAAGGGTATTGTGAAACTTTTCGAACCTGGCCCATGGAGCCTGTTTCAAACTGTATGGGGACCCTTTGAGCTTAAAAACATCATGTGAATGTGTAGAAAATAAGCCTAGAGGAGGAGTCATATAGGCATCTTCTTTGAGATAATGCATTCTTAACACCCATCTGCTTTAAGAATCAGCCTTTAGATGCAGCAATAGATAACACCAGTCGGACAGTTGTCATCTTAGTCACAGTTGCAAATGTTTCTTCATAATCAATCTTGTATTCCTGTCGATTGCCAAAAACTACCAATCTTATATTATATCTATCAAGAGAGCCATCAGATCGAAATTTAAGAGAATAAACTCATTTACAACCAATGGGTTTAACTTCTGTAGGACATGAAACAATATCCTAAGTGTGATTGTCTTGAAGTGTCTGAAGTTCCTCTTGCATGGCTTTGACCTGACAAGTCTGTTTAGTAGCCTGAGAGTAAGAGGTGGGAACAATAGTATCAATTAAAATTGCAGAATACCTAAATCTATCTAGAGGACAAATATGCCGGGTTGATTGTCGAATACTTATTGGAGTAATTTTTGTATCAGGGTTGGGGAGGATTGAAGGTGAAGGGGGCAGACGTCGTGTGTAGACAATATCCGACTTGAACCATTCATCAATAGAAGAATTATCAAATTGTGGAAGTATAACTGTATCTAACGTTGACACATGACATGATGCTGAAAGTAATATTCATGTTAAAAAAAATCACTTTCTGAGAAATATTTCATGGACTATTAATCGAATTATAACATAACTTTTATGATTAGGATTGTACCATATAAAGACATATTGTACTGATTGAGCTGCCAACTTATGACGTTCATGAGCAAGTCGATGAAAAAAGCAAACGCATGCGAAAATATGTAGTGTATGATAATTAGGATATTTATAAAAAAATTGATAGTAGGGAGACTCATACTTCAATTGTTGAGATGATAGACAGTTAATGAGATAAACTGCAGTAGATAAAGTTCAGTGCAAAAATTAGCTGGAATAGATGATTCTATCAGTAATATCCGTAGAGTATCCAATAGATGTCGATTTTTTCGTTTAGCAACTCCATTTTGTTGTGGTGTATAGGGACATGAACGTTGTGAAATATTATATTTGTTATGGAGAAATGTTTGAAACTCATGAGACATGTATTCACCGACATTGTCAGACCGTAATGTTTTAATGCAAGCGGAGAACTGAGTTTCAACATATGCTAAAAATGTTTGAAATACAGTAAATACTTTTGTTTTGGAACCCAAAAAATAAATTCAAGTAAATCTATTGTAATCATCAATAAATGTCACAAAATATCTATATTGAGTATGTGAATTAACTGTTGTAATTCCCCAAACATCACTATGTATAATGTTAAAATATTTATTAGCACGACTGACTGAAATATGAAAAGATAATGCCTTATTTTTTCCAAGTTTACAAACAAAACAGTCAAGTACTAAACTCTTATCTGTAAAATAAAAAATACTACTTTTAAGTAAATATTTCAACACTATATCATTTGGATGATCTAGTCTTTTATGTCAGATGTCCGCTTTATTCTCAACAACTGAAGAAACTAATGAAATACCACTTTTATCCACAAGTTGATCGAGAAAGAGTAAATTAGTAGATAATTTAAGAGAAATCAAGACATATATGAAAGAGGAGTTAATATCACCAAGTATCGTAATTGAAATATTATTTTTATCAGCAACCTGAATATGTTGAGTACCAGTATACAACCATTGGTTATGTAATAAATCAGTTGTGCCAGTCATATGATTTGTGACATCTGAATCAACAAACCACGGAGAAGGAACGAAAGTAATAGTTTTATCTTTCCCTTGAAGGTCGAGAGCAGAAAGACAGAGAGAATCTACTGTTGAACCATATCCGGTGTGACAGCTGATTGATAATTATCAGCAACTGTGGATGTCAAGCCAACATTGTGAGTGTCAGATTCCGTGGCATGAAGTGCTTGTGGTTTGTAGTTTTGGGGTCGTGTAGGGCACTCCGTAAGAGTATGTCCCTTTTGCTTGCAGTAAGTACATACCTTATTTTCACAATTTCGTGCAATATGATCAAATTTCTTGCAGTTGTAGCACTTCACTGGTCCCTTCCCTTTGGTGTTAGTAGTATACGTCATATTAATTATTTCTGATGATCCACATGTTGTACTGATAGTAGCTTGTGTCACCAATCTTTGTTCTTTGCGCAGTAATTGCCTAAAACAAATATCCAAACAAGGAACAAAATCTCTGTTCAACAACTCAGCTCGAGATGTTTCATTCAGGTCTAAGTTTCATTAAAAACTGATCACAACGACTTTCTTTATTAATAGCTTGAAGACTAGCTAAGTTCTCCTTTGACATCTTAGCATATATAATACCAGTATATTCGCTCCATAAATTTAGAAAGCCAAAATAATATTGTTCAATTGAAAGATTGCCCTGACTATAATTACTCATGTTAAGGTCCAATTGAAAGCGTTTTACAGAATTATCTTGATTGTAAACGCATTTCAAGTATTCTCACATTTCTTTAGCTGTGTCAAAGGATCTTAAATTGTTCACCATATGAGCCTCAATAGATCCCGAAATCCAGGAAATAATCCGAGCATCCTTTGCTTCCCATTGACCAAGATCTTTTGCCTCAGTAGGAGCTGAAGAAGACCCATCAATATGACCCCAAAGCTCATTCCCTTTTAAGAACATTCTGAGCTGACATTCTCATGTGACATAATTCTTTCCCGTAAATCTGATAGCTAAGATTTCAGAAGACATTCTAAACAGAATGGTCGTTGATCGAAATCAACCAAAAATAAAAGAAAGCCAAGATATTTAAATAAAATCTAAATCGTTGATCTAAATCATCGTGAAAGTGCTAGGGCAGAAAAGTTTTGGGCGCAGGGAAGAAGATTGTCGGTCGTATATTTGGATTTCGACGGGAGAGGGAGACGCGATTGATGGCAGCTTTAGCTTGAGACAGATCGCGGCTTGATGCGGAAAAAACGGATCGCGGCTGTCACAATCGAAGGGAAGGTCGCGGCTTGAGACAGATCGAAGGATGATAGGCTTGAAGTAGCCGCGAGTGAGAAAACAGATCGACAGGAGGGGGAGATGGATTGAAGGATGGTCGGCTTGAAACAGATCGGCGGGAGAGGGAGATGGATCGAAGGATGATCGCAATTGATGAGAAGATCGTGACTGTCGCAGAACTCAAACAAGGCGAACGAAGGCGGACGAAGATGTCGCAAAACTCAAATAAGGACAAGAATGAGCTCTCCGGCGAGAAAGCAGCCGAAGATGTCGACGAATGATAACAAAAGCTAGAATTCCATGGATTTAGACCGATTAAAGCTCTGATACCATGTCAATATTTTTAGCAAATAGGTTGAATGTATTTTCCTTTGCTTTCATTCCATTAAATAATAGTCTGTATAATCTATTTTAGGTATATAATATTTTGTATAATCTATTTTAAGTAACTTAATTAATACATATTTCTAATCTAAATATTCAGCTAAAAGGAAAATCCGTGCAAATATAATATTTCTTTCTTTACAGCATTGCAAAGAATGAAACTCTTTATTTTGTCCGATTTCATTTATTCCTGATTGATATATTCTATCAAACCAAGACTATAAATTATGTCTTCTATTTGGTGAACTGTCTGTCTTCTATAACTTTTGGGAAAATATTCTCAAATGAGATATGACTGGGACATCCTGTTAGAGATTATGAGCACATGAGGGTATTTAAGTGTCCAGCTTACTACCACGTGTAGAATGATAAATTAGACCCATGAGCAAAGAAGACGATATTTGTTGGCTTCAGGTTTAGAGTCAAGGGCTTGGAAATGAAGATCTTCATTAGCGAGGATGTTACATTTGACGAGGCAAGCTTGTTGAAGCCTTGTGACTCGAAGTAGGTTGAGAGTTCTAAATAGATCACAGATATACAACAGAAGTTCGACCAGTCCTACTCAATTTCCTGATCCAGTTGCAGTTCAAGAAGTATCTATGGACAGTGCTCAAGAGAGAGTTGTAAGAAGATGTTGATGTGGGATTCCTACTAAAAAATCTATTGTTAGGAGCATGATATTGTGCTAGAATATCCCAAAACCAGCTTGGTTGAGAGATTATATTTCATTTGCACTTTCGGTCATGTAGGCTAAAATCACTTGTCACTACAAGGAAACTATGGATAGCTCGGATGGTGATCTTTGGAGAGGGGTAATGAATAAGGAGATGAAGTCTCTTTGGAAAAATGCTGCTTAGAGTTTGATGAAGTTTTCTCATGGAAGAAAATTCGTTTGGTGCAAATGGGTGTATGCAAAGAAAGAATGTTCTTATGGAGTTGATGTATTGTACATGGTAAGGTTAGTGGCAAAAGGTTTTGCACATGGAGAATAGATTAGTTATGATAAGGTGTTTTCCCTGGTGGTCAAATATCCCTCGATTTAAGTTCTCTTAGTACTTGTAGCATAGTATGACCTGATTTGGAGCAGCTTGATACGAAGATTGTATTTCTATACGGAAAATCACAAGATGAGATCTATATGTTGCAGGCATCTGAATATAGAGCCTTAAAAGGCTTGATTTGCAGAATGAACAAGTCTTTATATGAGGAAGCAGTCATCATGGTAGTGGTATAAAAAGTTTGCTCAGTTCTTGATAAGATAAGATTAGATGAGGAGCTCATACGATCATTGTGCGTATTTTAAAAATATAGCTAATGTTGAGTTCATCTACTTCTATATATTGATGACATGTTGATTGTATTCATAATTCAGATTGATGTTGATAGGATGAAAAATCAACATTCCAAATGTTTTAAGATGAAAGAGTCGGGTACGCTCGCAAAATTCTTGGTATGAAAGTTTTTCAGGGACTAACCTCGGTAAAGGTTTGATTCTTGCAATGAACATATATTTGCAAGGTGCTGAAGAAGTTTGGGGTTAATAACTCGAGCAAGGCGGTGAGTCTACTTATTGCATATTTTTTTGAATTGAGTTTAGATTCGTGTCCTAAATATGATATTGAGAGGAAATATATGCGATTAGTTTCTAATATTAGTGTAGTGGACATTCTGATGTATGTTGTGGTTTATACTATTTTAGAGATTGCAGATGCATTTGTTTTAGCAGATTCATGCATGATCTGGGATGGAGTCATTGAAAAACTGCGAATAATATTCTGAGGTATATGGAGGGTAGAGTTGATGTTGGCTTAATATTTGAGGGACTGTCATCTATTGTTGATTTGTGTGTAGGCTGCACTGACTCAGACTATGCATGTGATATGGATAAGCGGATGTATATGATTGATTATTTATTCACATTGACAAGATGTCCAATCAATTGGAGATCAGTTTTTCAGTCTGTTGTTTCTTTGTCTATTATAGAAGATGAGTGCATGACAATCACAGAGATGATGAAGAAAGTGATATGAGAGTTAATCAGAAGTTTCTGATGATATTCTACGACAGTTAGAGTGCAATATGATTGACCACAAATCAAGTTTATCATACTCATACCAAACACACTGATATGAGATACCATTTCGTTTAGAACTTAATTAATGACGATAAGATTCTGTTGAAGAAGATAGGTACAAAAAAAAATCCAGCAGATATGCTCACAAAAGTAATATCAATTCAAAAGTTCATCTATTGTAAGAGTTTGGTGAACATCTGAGCTCAAGTTTGATTGTCCCATCAGGTGTTTTAAAGAATATGTGATGCTTAATTTCTTCAGGATGGGATACGTAGAAAACCATCTTCGTACAATCATTTTTTCTATTGGAGTTTATTTGTTCAGCTCTCACCTATCTGGGAGTAAATGATGATGTGAACATTGTTTTATTAGAGGTTTTAATTGTATTGGGGGGTTAATTTGTCATTTGTGTTTCTTAATTATTGTGCCCTAATCTCTATTATTTAAAGGAGGGATTAGGGCTCCTTTTGATGTGTGAGTTGTAACCCTACGTTTTCCTGATCATCTTTTCTTTCTTCCCACCTATGATGGTGGAATCCCCATGAAAATAAGCGGAACTGCGTCGAACCATGTAAATCGCACCGTATTCATTTGATTGTTTGTTCTATGATTTTGTTTTCGGCATTGTTTGCTCAATATCTATGACTATCAGTCTTTGTAATCTCATCTTAAATAATTTCATAATACAATAGACATATGCGCTTTCAATATCTAATGGATTATTTTGAATGGACTAGGCATCGTGATTTTTTCACTTTCTAGGATTTTTCACGTAAATAATCTAGTTGTCTCTTAGACTTTTATTTGTGTGTATGCTAGAAAATTATACTAAACTAAAGTTCAATCTTACTTTGTTGTTGAGAATTTTTTAATTTGTAACATTTTAGATCTGCTGTGGGAAATAAAGTTCATCCTTTTCGATAGCTTCTAAGCATAACAGTAGCAACAACGAAACCTCCTACTCCAATACACCCATCACTCTCATCATTTAAAAGAAATGCGTACTCGACCTCATAATGATCAACCTACCCAACATCACCCATGGTGACAACAAAGTCGAGAGGACACTCACGTTTCTCATGAAGGTTGATAAGTCACTTGGGAGGGCTAGATGATGAGGTGAAATGGTGAGAGCAGCCATCACCAGAGGGTGAGTTGGATTTCTATATTTCACGATGCGCCGTTAATAGAGTGCTTTTCTTTTTTGGGTTTTAGATGATATATATATATATATATATATATAAGTTTTGA
>JXCR01144652.1:101585-115894 GCA_002079205.1 Phalaenopsis hybrid cultivar | reverse complement strand
ACAACTGCAGATATATTGGGATACTATGTAAGTATTCGTATCGTTATCAAGTAATATAGGACTTTTTGATTAAGACCTGAATACCGAATTCACAGGAAAAATTAGCAATATGCACTTCTATTTTAAAAAGACAATTACTTAAACTATGGATATTTTCACAGTAAGTAAAATTTAAATCTTTTTGGTATTTTTTTATATTTTGACAAAACAATAAAAACTCCTAAAGATAACTTGAGTTTATGTAAAAGAAAAGCACTGAATATGAAAATATATTTCTCCTCATTATGAATCAGTAATAAGTATACGAATTTTGTTGTGGAAATATGCAAATTATGTTGTGCCAAATATGAGTAATAATATTCTTTACCCTTATTAGAGATACTATATAGAACATTGACTAATTTAAAGTTTGAATAGTTCTGAAGACCGACTAGGCAGGGAAGATACTAGGTCTCACACTAGAGTTCCATTGATTCCCTCCACCTGGGGGCTAACATCTCGTATCAGAACCTAAAATAATAAACCAAGTTTGAGGCTTTAACCCATCACTTTAAAGTCGTCTAACTCTACACCCTTCGAAGATTATTTCCCTATTTATTTGTACTAAGTCATATGAATTGCATTCTCATTCATACAACCTCATGTGATTCTTTCCAATTGTTGACTAAGACAATATCAGCTCCGTTCTTACATGTTCTCACAACAAATTTTAACATCTAGATAGATCAAATCAACAAGTAAATGATGTACATGGATTTAAATCATCACAACTTCTTCCAACTTTATAGATCAATACTCTCCAAAACTTCCATCTAACACTTTAATTACTTATCATCTTAAGGAAAAAGATAAAGAAAACTACTCAGAATCCATGAAGAAAACAAAACCATACTTTAGTTTAAAAGTAGAAATAATTGTCAAACCAACAAGAACTCTTGATTAAAACTAAAAGTTGTTTAAAAATAAAAGAACAAAACTTATCTCAAATCCGCCATCAAATTCTTGAAGTTTCTTTGAATCTCTTCTCTTTTACAATACTCTTACTCTCAAAATAAAACTAAAAACAGAAATGATAATGTAAATTTGTAGTGCCTGAAAAGTCTCTCCAAAAGTATTTCTAAATCTTTTCAGAACTCCCCCTTTTCAACATTTTACAGGATGGTCTCAACTTCCTTCTTTTATAAATCTCCAAGAGGTGCATTGATAATTTTTTAAAATGTGTCTAAATTTGATGAATTCTTCAAAGGATGTCTCATTTCACAAGTCTTTTGACCATATTTTCACTTTTAGTGGTTATAACCATCCTCTTTAGCCAATAGGTGCCTCAAATGTCCCTTCAAAATTCGACAAATTGAATTAAACTGTCACATAACTGCCTCTGGCGCTTAGGCGCGGTCTTCTTTATTTCATCGGCGCTTAAGCGCGACCTTCTCTGTTTCATCAACGCTTAAGCGTCAGATCTGGCGCTTAGGCGCCAAAACACTTTAGGATAATTTTCACATTTTTGCTCCAAATTTGATCATTTTTCACTCATTTTAGCATTTTTCATCTTTTTACTTGTACATAAAAGAAAAACACACAAATATCTTCCATTAAAGTACAATATCTCAAAAAATAGGTATAAAAATGTGTCTAAAAATACTATTTATTTTAGGTGTATCACTAACCCTGGGAAGAGATCATCAACACCGAGAGAATGGGTCAATGCCCAACGGTAGAAGAGTCCTCCCGACCTTAAAAGGGGAAGGCGACTCCTAGTACTTCGATAGTGTTGGATTGACAATGATTGATTTGCATTGGATTAGACGCACTGAAGCGTCCCACCAACTCGAGAATGCGTTTTGGTGACAAATCCTGGAGGCGAAGCCCCCAAAACAAGTCAAGATCTCAGCACTGGACTCCTACCATATAGCCTCATTTGAGTCAATCATGTCCTTGTTAAGGATCATCAATGCTCTGAAATGTTGTCTTCTGCACCGCATTGAGAGAGTCAACCCTTAGGTGGTTACTGTTAGGAGTAATCATGTCTTTCGCTGACTTCAAGAGGATGTCTGTGGCATAATTTTCCAATGCTCATAAGCCATAGAAGAACTTGCAGCTTTTCTACAGCTCCGACACTAACAGTGAGGGTGCGCTCGTTTATCATTTGCTTCCAGAAGAAAATGTTGGAAGTGCAAAACCTAGAGCCCATAGTCACTCATATTGCCCTAACTCAAGTGCTGAAGAAAGGACTTTTATGAGAAGCGCTAGGCTTGCAGCGGCCGAACACGCTAGTTGAGTTTTTCGAGTTGACCAACAACCACATATCAGCTAAGGAGTCTAACTATATTCTGCTACCTCTTCTTGAGCAGAATCCTCCACCCATCTGTCACAAAAAGGGCCTTCCAATGTGAAAGGTGGAGATCGAGACATGATTCATGACCTTCCACCTGTCTTCAATACGAAGACACGCAATCACCCTGAGATCACAGGGCGACTGACAAAACACATCATCGAGAAAGTCAGGCACGATAGCCTGACCAGCGACTGATCGGTATAACAAACATCCACAACCTAATCACGAAGCACCCAAAACAACTTATTTGAGTTTCATTGCCTAATATAGTGGATACCATATAAAATAAAGCTTTAAAAGGGTGCCACCGATAAAGGTTGTAGCTTACCTCTGAGATCCTAAGTGTTGTTCTTACCATTGGGACTATGGACACGACATGGAGTGCTGACACCTTCGAGGCCTTATTGAAAATCTGTTTAAGACCGAAAAATTGAAAGAATTTGTAGCCCCAGGTCCAAAAAACCTAGCTACAGGGGACAACTAGTTGAGGAAATATTAGACGAGTCAGTCTAAGTCCACGAGATCCGTATTGTTGTTGCAGTCCCAACTATCTTTGGGGGTGAAGTAGAATCATCCTGTCGAGCCAATTTAAAGAGGCCTCGATCATGAGAATTATGTGCAGCCATCGTCGTACCCAAACATAGCACACATACTCCTATTATTTTCACCAACAAAGACTTACCCTCTAAGGGTTACCCCTGCAACGATATTACCATCATTACCGGGCAAATTGACAACTATCAGATTGACAACATCCTAATCGATACTAGAAGCTTTGTGAACATCCTGTTCAAGTCACTGTTCGACAAAATAGTTCTTCGCAACGAATGTCTAACAACTGCAGTTGGCCCACTCTATGGCTTTTTGGCTAGAGGAAGGAAGCGCTAGGAGCTATCGCTTTACCACTGACCTAGGAAGAAGAAGACAAGCAGTTATCACCAACATGGCGAACTTCATAGTGGTCGACTTGTTACCCATCTTTAACGCCTTCTATGGACATCCCCAACTCAATTCCTCACGACTGTCACCTTAACCTACCATGTAACTGTGAAGTTCTTGGGCAATGGAGAGGTAATCACTGCCCGGGGAAATCTCGAGCAGTCTCCTATGAAGCACAAACACCGACACAAAAGCATGGACACGATACGATATCATACGATGCATGACATAGTTGTAAAAAATCGAACATGCTACGACATGGACATTTTTTTATATTTAATAAATTATTAATATAAATCTTTATTTTTTATATTTTCTACTAAAGACATTACAAAAGAACAAATGCAACCATTAAGAAAACTTTATAATAATAAAAATTATTTTTGATAATATCAAAATTGCATTCAAAATATTTAAAAAATTACCAAAACATTTAATATCAATGCCATCCATAATAAAATAAAGCATAGAAAATTATCAAAATATAATAACATCATTATTGCTTGGAGTTGATGCATTCAACAGTGGTATCATCATTAGAACTTGCTCAATTGCCTTTAACAATGACACGTTCACCTCCATCAACGAAAAATATCATTTCTAAGCATGGTTCATTATGAGAAAGATTAGCAACTTCAAGAATTCCAATATCATTTGTTATAGCCAAGGCTTCTCCTCAACATTCCATAATTTTATATCTCTATGAGAATATTTTGGGCCCCTAGATAAAAGACGGAGATTAGTATGAACAAATATCAAATTTTCACCTTGTCGTGAAGTGATTTTGTTTATCATAAGTTGAATTGATAAAAGAATATGTACTCCAGTTTTTTTCACAAAAAGATGAACACGATTGAGCCAACAATTTGAAAGCTAAATTTTTGTACTTGTGGGGAGCGAAAGCACCATAAATCATTCACCGCACATTTTTATCCATAATAGCTCTAGAATGTATGGAGTCATGATCAGCATAAACACCACTAAATCCAAAAAAATTAGCAAACTCCAAATTAATGATTGATCTTTCTTCAATATTTTGGAAAATCCTCTTTAAGTATTTATTTATCTTAATTGATACTTCATATTCTTATGTGGAGCAACACTCTTTAGAGCTTCACTTTGTCAAGCGTGACTGTAATGCCTAATAAAAAATGAACTTATGTGGTAAAATTGATACAAGTTAGGATTAATAAAAGAATAAATATCAAATCAAATAATACATTGGATTGAGAGAGTGGGCTAAATAATGAAATCTTATGTGTTGCTTTTATTTCATCTTTCTACTAAAATCTTACATACAACTTTATAAAGATATGAGTTTTATTTATCTCTCTTTCCCTCATCACCTTTTCTACCATAGCATCCCACATCGTAGATAAAGTGAAGACAATATTTATCTATATCAGTCATCTCAGCATGTCATATGCAGCTCTCATAAAATCAATTGTGTAATTAATTTTATCCCAACATAAATCATCTAAGATTCATTCCTTCACAAAATTTGCCTTGTTTTTATCATCTTCACGGTACATGTTTCACTTGTTATTGATCACCATTATTTGTAGTATTTGTTTGAATGCTTTGAATCTCCTGAGCATGACTACTTGATGCAAAACATGTCTTTACAATGGTTTTTATTTTCAGCTTTACAAACTTATTAAACATTGATAATCTAATTGAATGATTCATTATAAATTTTTTAATAAAATTGACATCTTCTATAATGTTAATTATGTAGCAGCATTGCTCATACGTTGTCTTATTTCCTTGTATATTTTTTGGAGCACGTATATTTTTCAGCATATAAACAACACAAGGAGTCAAAAAAATATCAAGATATTAGGTCACAATTAATGCTCTCATATCTTTGCACAAAGATGCATTATAAGTGATTACTTGAACCACTTTATCTGAATCTATGTCACAATTACATTATTTGTGCTACAGAGGGGTTCATACATGTGCGCATGAACAAAACACTACAGCAAAATGGTGGGGCTGAGCGCATGAACAGAACAATCATGGAGAATTCTAGGAGCATGAGGCTGCATGCAGGCTTGCCAAAACAGTTTTGGGTTGAAGATGTAAATACGACAGTTTTTCTGATAAACCGTACTTCATCAGTACCTTTGAAGGAAGACTTACCTGAAGAAGCTTGGAGTGACAAAAATGTATGTCTACCTCATTTAAGAGTATTTGAGTGTTTTGCATATGTGCATATTGATGCAAGGTCTAGAAGCAAGCTTGACTCAAAATCTGTCTAGTGCACCTTTATTGGATATGACTCAGATGAGTTTGAGTATAAGTTTTTGGATTTTCAAAATTAGAAATTCATCATAAGCAGGACGTCACATTGAACAAAATGGAGATGTACAAAGAAGGTCAGAACTCAGGATATTTCGTTAGCTACTTTTGAAGAATTCAGATATGTGGAGATAGAAGATACTAGTGACCAAGAAGATGGAGAAAGAACAAGTGCTCAACCAGAAGGAGCACAAAAAATTCCTCAGTCGTCTGCAACAGAAGTCAGAAGATCCAACAGAGTGAAACAACCCATTCAAAGGTATTCTCCTTCTATACACAATTTATTGCTAACTAATAGTGGTGAACCGGAGTGTTTTGAGGAGGCCACTCAAGTTGATAATTGAAGGGAGTGAGAGCTCATCATGGATAAAGAAATGCAATCATTGGAGTCAAATCACACTTGAGATTTGACGGTACTACCAAATAACAAAAGAGCACTGAATAACAAGTGGGTCTACAAGCTGAAAGTGGAGTCAGATGGTAGCATACGCTACAGGGCAAAACTTGTTGTGATGGATTTCTAGCAGAAAGAATGAGTGGATTAGATAGAGATCTACTCCCAGTGGTGAATATGACGACTAACAGGGTAATACTGAGTATGGTAGTAGAGGAAGATCTACTTCCGCAACCGATGGATGTAACATTAACTTTCTTACATGGAGATCTGAATGAAGATCTATACATTTTGTAACCACAAGGTTACAAGGTTCTAAGTGAAGAAGGTTTGGTCTCCAAATTGAAGAAGAGTCTCTATGGCTTGAAGCAAACTTTGAGACAGTGGTACTGAAGGTTTAACAGGTTCATGTCAGATAATGCATATATGAAATGTCAGAAAGACCACTTTTGCTTCATCAAACACTTTAGTAACTGTTATATTTTACTTCTTTTGTATGTGAATGACATGCTGATTGCAAGAACAAATATTAAAAAAATTAGGGACTTGAAGAATTAGTTTATCAAGTGAGTTCGAGATGAATGATTTAGGTCCAACCAGAAAGATCATCGGGAGGAGAATCAGCAGGGACAAGAGTGTTGGAACACTGAAGTTATCTCAGGCAGTATATTGAGAGGATCAAATAACACTCCTTTAGGTACTAAATTTAAACTATTTAAGAAGTTATTGCCGAACTCTAAATTAGAGCAAGAATAGATGGAGAGAACTCTATATGCTTCAACAGTTGGAAGTTAGATGTATGTGATGATTTGTATCAGACTAGATATTGCATTTGCAGTGAGATTAGTAAGCAGATATATAAGCAATCCAGACATACATCATTGGAAGGCGGTAAAGTGGATTCTCTGATATTTGAAAGGAACAATCAACAAGACACTTTGTTATGGAAATGCAGGGATTAGTATATAAGGATTCGTAGATTCAGATATGGCAGGAGATTTGCACAGTAGAAGAAGTACAATAGGGTATATCTTTATATTAGGAAACACAACAGTGAGTTGGATCTCCATGTTGCAGAAGACCGTTGCACTTTCAACTACGGAGGCCAAATATATTACTATCACCAAGGTTAGTAAGGAGATTGTTTGGCTGCAGAACTTCATGGCAGAATTGGGCAAGGAGCAGGGGATTAGAAAGCTCTACAGTGACAGTATGAGTGTGATTCATCTTGCTAAGAACACTGTTTTTTTATGTCAAAACGAAACACATTCAACTCAGGTACCATTTCATTCAATCTCTTCTAGAAGATGGCCAATTATTTCTGGAAAAGATACACAGCTCAGAATCTTGAGGATATGTTGACAAATGTGGTGACAGTTGAGAAACTGAAGTTGTGTTTGGCTTCAGTTGGTTTTCATGAAGGTTAATGCCGGGGGTGAGCCACACCACGGTACATGACTACAGTACGTGACTATGAATGTGATTCAGATGGAGGTGTAGGTGCAAGAGGATTGGTGCTCGGTGCTTTTGTTTCCAAGTGGGAGATTGTTATGGTGTGGGGAGACAAAGAAGGGGAGTTGACGCATAGGTGCCGGCTATGAGCGGTCAAGCGCCGCGCCCACTGGGCACGGCTCACAATGGAGCTCACGCATTTGCTGCGGATTTGGGTGCATATGCGCCCACATCTATTGGTGCCGAAGGGCTTGAAGCATAGGCGCCCAAGTTTGGGCACCTAAACGGCAAGGGCAATTTTCTTTTGGGATTTCTTTTTATTCCTGATTTTGAGCCGTTTCTTTTGGCTCTTTTAGTTTTTTTCTTCTGTGCTCTTAGACGAACATTCTGGTGAATGCGAGCAGTGTCGAGGAGGTGGATTTCAGTGATTCGATGTGATTTTGTATCAGATCGAAGAGGGAAGATTATTAAGCGAGTCCTATAAATTTTCCTTGTGTGTGGAGAACACATGTAAGTTCATTGTAAAACCTTATGAATTTTATAATAGAATTTCTGGTAGTGCGACTCCGTGGTTTTTTCCCATTCTCGAGCTTTTTCATGTAAAATTATCGCGTGCTTTTCTGATTACTTTGATTATGCTTTATATCTCTTTTGTTAGGTTTTCTCGAATTGGTGTGATTCTGTCATTCCACAGCGTGGTTTAGTTTTTAATTGATTCTAAGCCCTGGTAAATTTGGGAATTATTCTTCTTGATATTTCCTATCATGCGTAGGCTCAAATCTTCCAACCTCTGGTCACCTGACTGATATGATGAAAATTTACACATAGAATCGTATGAATCTTATTAAAAATCTGTGTTAGTTATGGAATAGTTGGTTCTATTGGTCATACTTAATTTTTTCTGTTACTAATATTTATGGGCCACATATATCAAAGTTAACATTTGGATTAGATCTGATTGATTTTGGATCTGAAAATGTGTATTATGAATTTTAATATGAAATATCCAAAATTTATGGTGAATTATTGGTTTTAGTGCAAGGTTCTGTGGATCTGAATCTATGTATTCTGTTTTCTAGATTTTTGATTTGAAACTATGCATTAGGGATTTTATGATAAAATTTAGAACTGTTGGTGAAAGTTTGGTTCCATTGCAAAACTTTTGGCTGTGTTGAGGGTCTTGGCGCTTGTGAAGATGAGAGCTTGAGCACATTTGTCATTAACTTCTAATATTTGTATTTTTTTTTCTTTAATTTATAGCTATGGTTGGCCGAGCAAGTCAAGTCTTACATAAGTAATGTTGACCATATATCTTAATCGCCATACAACACCTTTATTTTAATAATGAGCTTAGTGTTCATAGGCTACCGATTCTTTTCTAATAATAGTGATTAAATTTGCCCAGCATTGCAAGAAAAAGAAAACAGAAATCATTAATTTTGAGAAAGTTGAGTCTGATTTTGATGAGGCATGATAAGTTTAATTTGCCACTTGGATAGCTGAAGTTTATCTTAGTCCACTGAACTAAACTTATAATATTTATCAAATTGAATGCATACCCAAGCAATGGTTGCTTAAATGAACTTAATTTTCTTTCATATAGATCCAACATTATCATAATACACCTATGTATATTTGTAGAACATTAGTTTTTATTTGTTTATTCACACAATCAGTTCATTATGAGTATATACTCTAGCCATGGTTGTTGTGAGTGAGCTCAATTTTCATCTATTAGCATAACATAGATCCAACATTATCATTATACACGTAAGTAATATTTGTATAACACTAGCTTTTATTTGTTTAGTTCACAGAATCAGTTCATTATGAGTGCATACCCTAGCCATGGTTGCTGTAAATGAGCTGAATTTTTGTTCCTCAACATAATATAGATCTAACTTATCATAATATACCTAATTATGTTTGTAGAACACTAGTTTTTATACGTTTGGTTCTGACAATTAGTCCATTATGAGAGCACTTTACTTTGTACTTTCTATCTTTTTTGAAATTGAATCATATTTTTTTCATTTTCTTACGTCAGATTTCCAGTCCCACCAATATGTATACCTTACCAAGTCAATCTATTGTCTTACATGCCTTGTCACTTAGACTCCTCTCTCTCTTCCTCATCCCCTACATCCTAGTTAATTTTTTTAATCTACAATCATTCACGAGACCGATAGGATTCTAGAGATGACCCATACAGATTTAAGAGGTGGCTCCCATCATGCAGCACATTGTCCCATATAAAGCTCAATAGATGGCTTCCGTGACATAATACTTTGTTTGATATCACACTTAGTTCTCATATTGAAGGTAATACGATCTCACGATTTTTTCCCATTGGTGTAACCTCCTTGCTCAACAATCCTAGGAGTGGTTTCACACAAGCATGATTTTATTTCAAGTTTCTAATGGAATTCCAAAAGTTACACCAAAAGAATTCTTGATGTTTAAGAGCTCATATTCATCTACTTGAGGGATTTGACATTGGATTATTTTGCCATCACATGACTATCACTTTAGTCCTAATCTTAATCTCAAATTCGAGTATCCACCACTAGCTTCTCGTTTACAAGTTGTTTGACAATGTGTGGCTAAGTTACCTTCACACCCGTTGTTACCATCTCTAGCATCGAGCTCTACCCACACTGCATCACGAAGACCACCACTCGCATGTTACAGAATTTTCATCTATATTGTCTGCCCCTTTTCTATGNCCCTTTTTTATGTTTCTCTCCCCTTCTTCCTATCTACAAACTCGTTGTAACAAAGCCACTCATCCACCTCAAACGCTACCATCTACTTTGATCGCCCAAATAAATAAACATTTGCAACCTCCAAGCTAAGCTTAACCCTCACAAGTTGCATAAACCCTATTTAAACAACATTGTCAAAGTTTGCATGAATCATTAAACACATTTGCATGTAGCCCTGCAATTCAAGCACACTTTCTTCCATGGAAAACATATTCCTCCCTGTAATGCACATCTAATTGTAGTTTGACAGAAATATGATCCCTATAATTCACATTTTCATGATGATGGGTTTCCCATACAACTCCCTTCAATCCAAGGACTTCCTCAAAGTTCTCAGCTAGAAACTAACTATAAGCCAATTGTTCACAAATTATGAGCTTACTATGATTATATAGTTAATTCTACATCATAGACTTCACTCTTCATCTATAAAGAAGGGATTGTATTTATACTTTTGGTAGAAACCCTATCCCAATTAAGTCTCAAACTCTCTAAAATTCTTTTATAATAATTCATCTTTTTCTTTTATAATTATTTCAATAACTTGGTTTAATTTTTTTTTTCTTTGTTGAATGGGTTCAAATGGATCCTAGGTGGACTGGTTCAATTTTGAGATAGCCTTTCTCTCCTCCCTTATGGGCTTTTGGTTTAATCTATCTCTACCAAGAATGCGCAGTATTATGTCATGTATTAAGTGTATGCCATGAGAGGATGCATGTGATAGTCATATGACTTATAAATAGAGTGGAGCATCTCATGAAACACTCAAATGAAAATAAAGAAAAGTCAACTCACAAAGTCCAATCTTTTTAGTTATGAGATTCATTAAAAATGGGGGGATGCAAATGTTTTTTTTTTTTTTGGTCTTGGTTCATAAAATATTATTCAAGTGAAAAATATTTGTTCGTTTTTTTTAACTATTTTTTATTTATTTTAATACAATAGGTAGATTCTTTATTCAAACAAAGAATGCACACTTAATAGGGTTTAAGAAATTTTATCTTGTGGTTTGCTAATCATTTTCTGCCTCCCCATCTCTTTCAGCAGCCAACTCTCTACTTTCTCCATTCTTTGTCGATCGACCACCATAAGGTCTCCTTCAGACATACACACAGACTCCCTTCACAACTCTTGCAGCTACTACATCTATCCCTTCTTCCTTCATTCTCTGTCGATCAAGCACCATTAAGGATTGCTTCACACACACACACACACACACATATTGCACTTATATATTATTAGGTAATGTTAAAAGATGGTTAAAACCCTATATGTTGTGCACTTATATATTATTGGGGGTGTTAAAAGATTGTTTAATCATGTATGTATAAGTAATCTGATGTGATAATCTATAAATATTTACGTGAAATTGCATTAATTAAGCTACTCCTCGTGATCATCAGTATGTGATACTTAAAAAAAAATTAATTTTCCTTTTCTTTTTTTATTACTTGCACGTCTTTTTTTTGCTTTGAGTGCATCGTTTTACTCACTCGGGGTGTATAAGTTGTAAAATTATTAATGATAAAAATAGAAACTTCCAAAAATAATAAACATACACTTACTGCATTTATATATTATCAGGTAATGTTAAAAGATTATTAAACCTTAAATTTATAAACACATCTAATTTGTCAACTTATAAATATCTACATAAAAGTGCACAAATTAAATTACTCTTATTGATGATCATCAACATGTGATACTCTTTGCAAATTCTATTATACATATAGTAAATCATTCTTTTTTATTGTTCATACAACATGTCCTACTTTCTTTGATAAACAGTTGTTATTTACTGTGTTGATGACAAATCCTCCGTTGTTATTTACAGGTTTCAGTTAGCCGCTTATCAAACTCTCTCTACTGGAGTAAACTTTTTAGTTTCAGACTTACTTTTGGTATTTTCTATTTCTATTTAATTATTGTATTTTTTTTTGTGCGTATGGATAGTTATTTCCTTATTTTCATTTTAGTTTATTTTTTTTATCCCATTTTATTTCAGTTGTATCAACTACTTTTATTAATGGAATAAAATTTAATTTTTCTCATTTCAGCTGTAATATTATTAACGATAAAAATAATAACTTAGTTAAATAATAATAAAATACAACACTAAGAGCACATAATATTATAGTTAAATCTTTTGATTACATTTAAATTTTAAAAAGAATAAGGCTTGTTTTTAATATATAATTCTCGTGGACATTGTTCTCGCTGGTCTTGCTAGGTCTTCACTCTTCACTGGAGACAAATCAAGAAGACAACCGATACCTAAAAAAATTATAGTTTCTTCGTCTTCTGCCTCTATTTGGAAAGAAAAAGTTACGTACGGAACCCTTACGTAGAGCTGCATACGGACTCCAATCATATTTTTTAAAATAAAAATAAAAAATAAAAAATGGGGCTCACTGACATACATTTTAGGGTAAAGATGATTTTAATTGGTTCACCGTACAAAACTCTATGCTTTGTAGAGGGAAAAATTTTTGCCATTTAGAGGCAGCAAAAGGCTCTAAAGAAGTTCACCGACTTCTTTTAATCTTAATTATCATGTTGCTTAACTATGCTTGCCTTAACCATCTAAAAATGTAGGTGTCGCTTGGCCAACTAAGAATAACCTTATTCAGCGTTAAAGTGCATTAGGCCAGCTACTAATCGTACTTATTTAGAATATATATATATATATATATATATATATATATATATATATATATATATATATATATATATATATATATATATATATATATATATATATATCTCTTTGTGTGTGTGTTCGTACTTATTTAGAATATATATGTGTGTGTGTGTGATATATTATTACAACTTGGCAATTAATTACTATCATAATGTTATATAAGTACGTGCAAATGAGTCAAATAGTGCTAAGTTGACAAAAAATTATTACGTGTAGACACAACATGTAGAGATGCATGCGGTGTCCGATCTCCACCGTCCATCACGGGTTCGGTGAGATTTTTTTTATTTAAAAAAAAAATTTGAAAGTGGGTCCCACTAAACCGTGATGAAGGGTGGAGATCAGACACCACATGCATCTCTGAATGCGGTGTCCGCACGGAATAATTTCTCCAAGTTGACCCCATTTTGGCGCTAGCTTAGTTCTATAAAAGAGAACTTTTTATTGATTCGAGAACTAACATTTCTACTACAAAAGAGAACCTTTTTTTCTTTTTTTTTTTCAAATGGCTTTTGTAATAGAGTGCCCAAAAAGAATGGAGTATTAGAAGAAAGATAATATAGAACAACTTTGATGTATTTAAGCTAAATGTAATAGTTAAATATTTTAATAAATTACAATCAAACCCTTTAATTTCAATATATCTAAAGTGTATTTTATATTAATATTTTTTTAAAGGAGCTGCCTTGAGTAGGGGTTATTTATTTATTTTTATTTTCAAAGTCTAGTACAATGTAATGAAATATATTTCATAAGAATAAAGCAAAAGAAGTCCAAGTTTGACATCCCAGGCACGTGACACAAACGATAATATTCAAAGTATGTTCGAAAGATGAACAAATCGGCACTTGAGCTCAATCAATTCATCAACGCAACTTGGTGGATCTCACTTATCAAATGTATTCGATTAAGTTCGGTTGACTCACTACAAGAAAGAAAGTTACAAGCAACGGAATTTTCTGTGAAAATTTTCGACTGAATTTTTTAAGAAATATTCCGTGGGAAAAATTTTCAATCTAAATTTCCACCGAAAACTAAAACTATTTGTAATCGATACTTGATGAACTCTCAGTTTCACTTAATTCTCTCAATTTGGTCTCAATTGGGCACGACTTTTTTGTCCCAATTCATCATTTTTTCTCCAAAATGTTCTTTTGTCCTTTGATTTTTCCTTAGAATCAAAGTTATAATATCTCCACTGGTATTCACAAGCATTCTTATACAATTTCATCTGACAAAATATTTCATTTGAAGTTCATTGTTATTTTTGTAGTTCTTGGCTCAAATGTTGGTGAAACTCGCTTGAAATCCATTTCTCTTACTTTTGTTTTCTAGGATTAGATTATAATTGTTTTTGCTAGATTTAGGAATCGAAAAAAATATTTATAATAATTACATATATATATATATATATATATA
>JXCR01144652.1:67865-83599 GCA_002079205.1 Phalaenopsis hybrid cultivar | reverse complement strand
TTTTAACTTAATAGAAATGCTTAGCACAATTGGTTTATAAATAGGGAAAAAAACTATGAAACTAGTCATGGAGAAATGATTTATTAATTAATTGAAGATAGAGAGTTTTGATGTCCATCTCAATTAAAGAAGACAAAGTTCAAGATCATAGCAACTTGCTTATTTTCATATTTTTAGAATAAGAGTTGTTGGAAGAAAATAATAATGAAAATAGTTGGGCAACAACGGCCCTGATATTATGATATGATAATAACAATAGTTAAGAGTAATTAAGATACAACAATTGTTCATGTTTAACGATTCATGATGGTCGTTGGGCTTAAGCTCTCCTCATGAGTTGTGGTTTATCTCTTAATTTNTTAAAGAAGACAAAGTTCAAGATCATAACAACTTGCTTATTTTCATATTTTTAGAATAAGAGTTGTTGGAAGGAAATAATAATGAAAATAGTTGGGCAACAATGGCCCCGATATTATGATATGATAATAACAATAGTTAAGAGTAAATAAGTTACAATAATTGTTGTTCATGTTTAACAATTCATGATGGTCGTTGGGCTTAAGCTCTCCTCATGAGTTGTGGTTTATCCCTTAATTCATACATTTTCTTACATGTGAAGAATGAAGGTTTATTTATAATGTTAGGATAATGACATTTTGATAAATTATGCTAAAATCTCAAAACTCTTCGTCAGATGATTCATGTTGATTCTTTTTGTCATATATCAGTTTTTTTCAATTTTAAAAACATTAACGGTCTCATAATTGAACAATGAACTTATTGGATCACCCTTTTAAAAAACNTGGGCTAAGTTACATTTGGGTATGAATTTAAGTTTAGACTTAAGTTCAAGTGTTAAGTTAAATTTTTTGTTTAATTTGGGCTAACTTAGGTTAACTTTAAGTTCAATTTATGTTTTATTTTTTGTTGATTTAGGCTTAAGTTTAGGTTAAGTTGGTTTAACAATAGGTTTAGATTATGTTTAATTAGAATTAGTTTGTGGATTTTGATTAGGTTTTTGTTTAGGTTTGATAGGTTAAGTTTTGGGTTAGGCTTGGCTTGAGTTGGGTTTGGTGTTTGAATTTAGATTTAATTTTAGTTTATATTTTAATTAGGTTTAGTTCAAGGTTGTTTCAATTATGTGCAGGCTTAGTTTAGTCTCAACTTGAGGTTTTATAGTTTAGGTTCGTTACGGTTTAATATAAGTTTAGTTTAGATTTTAGGCTTAGATTTAAATGGGTTTTAATTCTAATTTTATTTTCATTTAAAATTGTCTTAATTGAGGCAAAGTTCAATTAGGTCTAGGTTCAAGTTTATATTGAATAAAGATTCAATTTGCTTTTCTTTTGTTTAGTTTTAGATTCAGGGTTAAGTTAGGTTTATGTATAAGTTCGGTTGTGGACCTGGATAAGGATAATTTTCAAATAGACTTAGTTTTCACTTGAGTTTAACTTTTGATTAAGTTGTAGATTTAATTTGGTTTTCATCAAGTAGGATTTTTATTAGGTTTAGCTTTCTGTATATATTAAGTCTAATTAAACTATAAGTTTAGTTGAGCTTTGAGTTTTGTTTAATTTTAAGTTTAGATTAAATTTAATCAATTTTAGGTTCAATTTAGTGTTAGGTTTGAATTTATTTTGGTGATTTTTAGATTAATATTTTATCCAAATATGCCATATGGGGCATCCATGGATTGAGCTCAATCAGGCTTGCATTAGACTTGTGCTCCCCATGCTCTAAGATAAACTTGGTATTGAACTCCCAATTATATAGGTTGAGCTAGGGCCTAAGTAGAGCTCCCTCTTAAAACTAAAAGGAGGTATTAAACCTTCCAGACCATGGCCAAAAAGCAATCAAAGAGCACCATGAAAGGAGCCAAAGTTTAGAAGAGAGACTTGGGATTTGATTGATTTAGGTTGATCAAAAGTGAGATCAATAAAATTTTAAAATTTATTGAAATATAAAAGAAACCCTTCCAATGACTTGAATTGAAGCCACTGTTTAGTTAAAATTGAACTTGAAATTAAATTTAAAATAAAACACTATAGTCCAACAAAGACTCATAACATAACTCTCACACATTATTCTTGTTTACTAGGCCACTAAACTGGATCAAAGTTAGGATCTCTTACTTTGTTTATTATGTTTGATTGTGATGTTGTGTTTCGTGTAGATTTGTTGTATTAATTTTTACGTAAGAAAGTGAATATATATAGATATGGTGTTAATAAAATATATGATGATGCTTGAGCAAATTATAGCTATCAGGAATATTTTTTAAGTTTATACGACATGTTCCAAGACATTCACATATCTAGACAGGGGCCTTTCTGAATTTTAGAGAAAATATAAACTAAGTTATATAAAGCATGTGTATCTCCTCATTATGTTCACATAAGGGAGCAAACAAAATAAAATTGGGCATCTGACTGTGATAGCATGGTTAGCTTCCTTCATAATGATGGTTTAGTGCCTCATATTGAGTATAGGAGAAGATTTCTTAGAAAATATAATTTATTTTTATTTTATGGCAGCATTTTATAAAATAACTATATAAGATTGAATAAGGCGCAGCGCTAAAGTTCAATAGGTGCAAGCTACTCAAGAGATCATTCAAAGAAGTCATAATTTAGTATTTGGAGAGAAGTCATGGGATGTAAAAAAAAAATGAAGAATATAATGCTTAGGCTTGTAGAGCTTTTTATATGACATGCACCATTCAATCTCTAGACAAGACATTGTTGCATTCGACAAGCTCATTTCATTTACTAACTACATTGAGGCTCGAGTGGCTACTCCTTGAATAAGTGCCATGAAAGCGAGAATGGAAAAGATACATTAGTGAGAAACATAGATGAAAAAAGCCAATGGTTGAGGAGTATGATAAGGATGTGAAAGTAAGGGATGATGAAGAGAATTATGATAAATAGTTTATTTTTTCATTAGTTTATTTTGTGATACATGATTTACTAAAAAGTTGGATACTTTTAGTATTTTTGAACAATTATATCAATTCTTAATTAAATCAAATACTTTTTCTCGTAGTTTTTTTCTTTTTTTTTTTGTTTTTTATTATGGTTAATATGATTGGATGGTTATGAATTACAAACTTTTAGAGTGCAATATAAATTGTAATTGTTTTTAAATTACATTTGTAAGGTAAAATGGAAATCTCAAAACCCTCATTTTTTTCCTGTATGGGTTTCCGACAGATGTTTTGTCATTATAGATAACACAATCAACACGATAACAATAGTAAGTCTATCAAAAATTAATTCAAAGAAATTTCAATAAATTTCTGACATAATTTCATCCAGAAATTTTGTGCTTTTATTTCTTATGACAATTTCTACTGGCTGAAATACAACAAAATTTAGAAGGTTTCCGATCGAACTTAAATCGAAAATCCATTAGAATATTATATCTAATTGTTTTTTGTTCTATCAGAATGCTTTTTCAACCAAATATATTTTTAGGAAATAGTTTTCATTGGAAATCTATCGGAAGCACACTTTTTGACAAATGGTTAAAGTACTTCCAATGGATTTTTTGGTCTAAAATAGCTTTGTCTGACTTAATTTTCCATCGGAAGTAACATTTATTCTTGTTGCAATCTTATCAAGCAAAATAATAACAACCATTGATCAAATAATGCACATGTTTTAGTCCAACAAATCATTTTAATAAGTTAATTCGAGTAAATAGACTTCTATCAATTTGCACTTCATGACATTGTTAACTATAACAACAATGACAGTTTCAAATTTCTTTTAATATAAGTCTTTCTTTCTATGTGACCACTTACGTAGCCTTTTTTGTGCATAGTGGTCATGAGAAGGAGGCGGGAAGAGAAAGTTCTTATTTCATCACCATCTCTTTTAAGTCATCTTCTCTACTATTATTCTTCTCTTACAAGCTCTACTTAAATTGTGCAAGACAACTAAGAATTGAGGATACATAGATACATACATACGTACACATATAAATATACATACATACATACATAAATATATACATATATATATATATACACAAGCACACACATACACACACCCTATTAATTCAAATATTAAATTATTTATATAATTTATATGTAATTTTTTTTTTTTAAATAAGAGTGTTCATTGAACATACCAAATTTTTTCAGATCATAATAAGCATTTCAACTCAATGCTTCAAAATTTTTCACTTTATTTCTAACTAATATGTTGCACATTCTAACACCTGAACAAATCAATTAGTGAACGGAATCGGTTTTCCCTTCGCCGTAGTATCCGCCGGAGTCTCACAATTTTAATTATTGCTCAAACTATGAAAACAAAACAAATTAGATCATTTTGAAGGTTAAAGCTGAAGCTACAAGTGTCATAATGGAGTGCATTAGTAGTAGGATATGGTCTAAATTGGATGACATATTCTCAACAGGGTGTTTTGTACCTTCCATACATTAAAGACATGCCATGGATGATGGCCCATGAGAAACAAGGAAAAAAATGCCTTCAAACTACTCTATTTAAAGAAAAGGTTAAAAATGTTCTCATGAAAGAGACTTTTTTTTCTTGGTAAAACTACTCTATTTATATAATAAGCAATTCCAGCTACTTCATTTATGATAGGTTCTTAAAACCTTTTTCTAAAATTTCTCAATCAACCATATCAGCAATAATAGGAATGTTTAGTGCTAAACATTTTTAAGGTAAAGAAAAATTAAGTTTTAACTTAATAGAAATGCTTAGCACAATTGGTTTATAAATAGGGAAAAAAACTATGAAACTAGTCATGGAGAAATGATTTATTAATTAATTGAAGATAGAGAGTTTTGATGTTCATCTCAATTAAAGAAGACAAAGTTCAAGATCATAGCAACTTGCTTATTTTCATATTTTTAGAATAAGAGTTGTTGGAAGAAAATAATAATGAAAATAGTTGGGCAACAATGGCCTCGATATTATGATATGATAATAACAATAGTTAAGAGTAAATAAGTTACAACAATTGTTGTTCATGTTTAACAATTCATGATGGTCGTTGGGCTTGAGCTCTCCTCATGAGTTGTGGTTTATCCCTTAATTCATACATTTTCTTACATGTGAAGAATGAAGGTTTATTTATAATGTTTGGATAATGACAATTTGATAAATTATGCTAAAATCTAAAAACTCTTCGTCGATGATTCATGTTGATTCTTTTTGTCTTATATCATTTTTTTTTAATTTTAAAAACATTAACGATCTCATAATTGAACAGTGAACTTATTGGATCACCCTTTTAAAAAATTTGATTTGACTATAAATATGTTAAATTCAGATGTCATTTCACATTCCAATTAATGCAGTGAATCTCTTAATTATCTCTTAATTGCTTTATTTAGGCTCATGTGAACTTGGATCAAATTATTTTTAGCAGTGTTATGTACATTTTGCCAAGTGGTCTTATTTGACCATAATTTTACTAAAAATTAAATTTGAATGATATTAAATTTGAATTTAAAAATTATCTTATAAAAAATATATTGAGATTTGATCATGGTGGTGCATATTTTTATTGATATGTCAATTATTATTATTATTATTATTATTATTATTATTATTATTATTATATTTATTATATAGTACTCTAACTGGAAAATTGTGTTTCATTTGTCATTCACTCGATGATTGGAGAACGGTGTTCCATTGCTATTGGTGATCACCATCGACAACCCATATTTGCAGATGATGTCGGTCTAAATTAAATTATGCACTGCCCCTGCATCGATTCAGACCATCATTTAGAAAAATAATCGACCACTACCAATAAGAAATTTCATTTGCCCTTCGACAGAGGGTAGAAACCGAGGATGTTCAATCCCAAAATGGCGAAAGGCCTGGGTTGGCTATCAACTAGAGTTTTTGAGTTGGCTGATGGTGTAGGGGCGAAAATTTTTTACATTTCTCTCATCTCCTTGAGAATTCCTCTATGTCTATCAGGAGTGTGAGCCAGAAATACCCTTGTCGTTGTACCTGATAGGCCAATGTTTTTCCTTAGGAATGTCTGTCATACTCTCTGAAGTGTATTTCCCAGCGGAAGTTTTGCACTTCATCTTCGCTTAAGCATCTCAGGTACATTGAAGTGACCAACCAACGAAAGAGCTTCCCATCGATCATTAAATATAATGCCGCCTTAATCTTGAAGAATGTCAGGTCTTTGAGTCTTCTAGCAGATGTGTTTGGACAGCATATCAACGATGTGATTTCCTTCGTGGCCCACGTGGTCAATCTGAAAGCTTTTTAACCTTCTAATCTCTTTCTTCGCCTTGGCAAGGTATTTTGTCATCAATTCCTCCTTGGCCTCAAATTTTCTGTTTACCTAATTTACCACCAGCAAAGAATCTGACTTCACTGATATCTCCCGAGCTCCCATCTCATAGGTCAGACAAAGCCCAACGACCAAAGCTTCATACTCTGCCTAGTTACTTGAAAGTTCAAATTCGATCGAGACCGACTGATAAAGGTATTCCCCAATTGGGCTGCTCAGGGCCGACCCTAGATCGCCAGTTGCCTGTTTGGAGGCCCTGTCGACGTGTAAGACCCACATCCTGCTGCTGGGGAAATATTCTTTGTCTGGTTCTCCCATTGTAGAAAATGTGTCAGGAAGTCAATAACTGCTTGAGCTTTGATTGCCATCCGAGCTAAGCTCCACAACCCAAGTTTGGAGGCTCTGCCTACGTGTACTATTTTATTTCTTATAAATTATGATTAATTTATGTTGATTGATGATGCATGAAGATGNTAGGTCAGACAAAGCCCAACGACCAAAGCTTCATACTCTGCCTAGTTACTTGAAAGTTCAAATTCGATCGAGGCCGACTGATAAAGGTGTTCCCCAATTGGGCTGCTCAGGGCCGACCCTAGACCGCCAGTTGCCTGTTTGGAGGCCCCGTCGACGTGTAAGACCCACATCCTGCTGTTGGGGAAATATTCTTTGTCTAGTTCTCCCATCGTAGAAAATGTGTCAGGAAGTCAATAACCGCTTGAGCTTTGATTGCCATCCGAGCTAAGCTCCACAACCCAAGTTTGGAGGCTCCGCCGACGTGTACTATTTCATTTCTTATAAATTATGATTAATTTATGTTGATTGATGATGCATGAAGGTGGCACAGAGAACTTCAATAACTACTCTCTCTCTCTCTCTCTCTCTCCCCCCTCCTTTATCCACACACACACACACACATATCCTACTTAGTTTATCTAAATTAGAATTATGAAGAAAAAAACAACAATATCAATTTTTAAGAGTGTAAAAGGGATAATAGAATTATAGTTAGTTAAAAATTAAATCATGCCTTGTTATAAAGTGCTACAATAATCTTTGGTAATTATACAGGAGTTAAGGAGCAACTAGATTAGGATAGAAAATATTTAAATGAAATTGGGTCAGAAATTAGATTCTTTAATAAATCTTATTCATAGTTTTATGCATGGAAAAAGTGATATATGAGTGAAGAGAGTGAGGAAGTGCCTGCTTTTGACCCAATTATTTACTCAATTGAAATTGAAGATGATTGTAAAAGTTATAAAATATAAAGTAAAAGATGTGGAGAGGGTGGAGGTCATAGAGGATCAATCTTGTACTTCCATAGAAGAGTGACATAATGTTTATATGATTTACAATAAATTATAGGAGAATAAGATATACGAAAATTGATATTTTATGAATCTTATAGTTTTGAGGTATAAACCTATTCATCCTTTCATAATTACTCTAGTACATCCAATTAATGGGGAATAATTGTCTTGCTTAGAATTGGTGATAATCTTAAAGATAAAGAAGCTAAAAGTAATAGTTTGGTTAAATACTAAAGTGATAAATAGTTTCTTTAAAATAAGACAGCTTACACTAACTTTAATTTTTATTTCTTGCAACATGTTTTTTTAATAAAAGAGTAAATCTAACACTACCAGGATACTTATGGATATGAGATTATTGTGTTGGCTGAACTATTTGATCAATACTACAAAAAGTAATGTCCATTTTTATGAATCTCAATAAAACTACACATTTTATGGCTTAAATAAGAATTTATGTGTATCATTGTTGAGAAGAAGTTTTTAAAATTATAATCTGATGTAGAATTTATAAATTATCTATAAAACTCCAAAAAATTCATTGGATTTCATATGACATCTCACTTCATATGATGCTCATGACATTATATAATCCAATGTCAATACAAATTATACAAGTGATGGATCTTATTCTGTAAGTGCTTGCTCAGATCATTTTAGCAATCAAATTTATTTTTTAACACATACCAATTTTTCTCCTCGAAATCTTCATAGAAGTGATAAAAGCCAACATATATGAGATCTTTAGGTCTACAATAAAGTATTATGTCTGAATTAAAAAAAAGTATATAACTCTTTCAAATGTAGTCTAATAATTGCTTTAAATTTTACTCACCATGGTAACCATCAAGCCTTCTTGGTATATGGTTATTATTTCATTGATCTAACTTATATTACTTCTAAATTTAAATATGTTTTCTATATAAATTTTTTATAGCTTTTAAAATTGGAAAATTGAATTGCACACTTGAACTGACATATTCCTTAAAATTTATCATTTTATAGTAAAACATAGTATTATATCTCTTATAATATGTTATTATAATCTCATTTCTTTAGTTGTATTAAATCTTATTAAAATCGATTTTGATCGTGAATAAATTTAACTAAGTGCTCTTGGTTCAAAAGCAATGGTTGGTATTTTCATCCAAATTAAAATTTTGGATGTATTAAAAAATATTAAATGGTGAATAGATTTAAAAAATTTTATTGGCCAAATTTTCATTTGATTTTTACAAGTATAAATATAAAATTTTAGGTCTTAAATATTGAAGGGAGGTTACCACTTTAAAGGAAGATGATNTATTAAATGGTGAATAGATTTAAAAAAAATTTATTGGCCAAATTTTCATTTGATTTTTACAAATATAAATATAAAATTTTAGGTCTTAAATATTGAAGGGAGGTTACCACTTTAATGGAAGATGACATTTAAGTCGAACACAAACTGTGAACTTTTCTAGAAATCTCTTGAGAAAATTATGAAAAAATATTACATGAGGACTTTGGATGCATTATGAGTCCAATGATGGGTCGTCACGTGTCAAGTGGACTCCATTATTTTTAACATTGATCAATATCAGTGTATTACGATGGAGCCCTAATATCAAACTCCAAACATAAATTAAATTAGGAGATCTCATGTAATATTTTCTCTTTTAAAACACATCTAAAACTAATAATTATAAAAAANTTTTCTAGAAATCTCTTGAGAAAATTATGAAAAAATATTACATGAGGACTTTGGATGCATTATGAGTCCAATAATGGGTCGTCACGTGTCAAGTGGACTCCATTATTTTTAACACTGATCAATATCAGTGTATTACGGTGGAGCCCTACCATCAAACTCCAAACATAAATTAAATTAGGAGTTCTCATTTAATATTTTCTCTTTTCAAACACATCTAAAACTAATAATTATAAAAAGATAGATTCAGCGCATTTAAGGCACCATAATTACTGTCATGGCGACCGCACCGTTGATGACAGGTGATCCGCTCCACNTGAGGACTTTGGATGCATTATGAGTCCAATGATGGGTCGTCACGTGTCAAGTGGACTCCATTATTTTTAACACTGATCAATATCAATATATTACGATGGAGCCCAACGATCAAACTCGAAACTCGAAAGATAAATTAAATTAGGAGATCTCATGTAATTATTTCTCTTTTAAAACACATCTAAAACTAATAATTATAAAAAGTTAGATTCAGCGCATTGAAGGCACCATAATTACTGTCATGGCGACCGCACCGTTGATGACAGGTGATCCGCTCCACTATCTAACTGTCCTCCTCCTAATGGAAGCTTCTGTCGACGACAGCATGTGATATTAAACCATCGCGTTGTCGCCTATCTCGCCGTCCATCTCCATCCAACCTCTCTCCGCGTTCCATCAAGACCCGACGGAAGACGAGACGCACCCAGCTGGAAGTTAGGAAGATGACCTACAAATTTAATTCTTCCCCTCATGGTTATTTCTTTTTCTTAAATTTCATCCCACTTTTTATATCCCTCCTTGTTTAATTTCAGCCCAAAAAAAGTTCCCACCTTCCTCTCTCGTCGATTAGATTTTCAGATCTGTGTTCTTGATGATAAAGATCGCAGCTTTTGCATCCTGAAAGATACTATCTTTCCAAATTGCTTTTATGCAATCATTTAAAAAGTTGTAGTTTTTGCCTTCACCATTCTTGTTCTTATACTCTGCATCGACCTTTTTTTTTCTGTTCTGAGCTCTAACAATGGCGGAAGCAAAACCGAATACCGACTCATTGCCCAAACTCTCTTCAAAAACACTTCCAGACTTCAAGCAATCCGTTAAGCTCAAGTATGTCAGACTCGGCTACCATTACCTCATCACCCACGGCATGTACCTCTTCCTCACTCCATTACTAGGTATCATTGCCGCGCAAGCCTCCACCTTTTCCCTCCATGATCTCTACGTTCTATGGGACCATCTACGCTTCAATCTCATCTCCGTCATTCTCTGCTCCGCCTTTCTCGTCTTTCTATCCACCCTCTACTTCCTCAGTCGCCCCAGTCCTGTTTACCTCCTCAACTTCGCGTGCTATAAACCTGAAGAAGCTTGCAAATGTTCCCGTCAAACTTTCATGGATTGCTCCAATTCCAGAGGTTCATTCACTGAAGAAAACCTCGAGTTTCAGCAAAAAATACTAGAAAGATCTGGCCTTGGTGAATCTACTTACCTTCCCAAAGCTGTCACCAACGTTCCCCCAAATCCTTCGATGGCTGAAGCCAGGAAGGAAGCTGAGACGGTCATGTTCGGCGCCATTGACCAGCTCTTTGCGAAGACCAATCTTAAACTGAAGGACATCGGAATTCTGATCGTGAATTGCAGCTTATTCAATCCAACCCCTTCCCTATCTGCAATGATTGTGAATCACTACAAGCTCAGGGGAAATATTCAGAGCTATAACCTCGGCGGCATGGGCTGCAGTGCAGGGCTCATCTCAATAGATCTTGCCAGGCAGCTACTTCAGTCCAATCCAAACTCCTACGCCTTGGTTGTCAGCATGGAGAACATCACTTTGAATTGGTATTTTGGTAACAACCGATCTATGCTCGTCTCAAATTGCCTTTTTCGAATGGGTGGAGCTGCAATCCTTCTATCAAACCGGTGGTCGGATCGAAGGAGGTCAAAGTATCAGTTGCTTCACACAGTTAGGACACACAAAGGAGCAGATGATAAATGCTACGCATGTGTTACCCAGGAAGAAGATGACAATGGGGAGATTGGAGTTTCTCTATCAAAGGATCTTATGGCAGTTGCTGGCGATGCTTTGAAGACTAATATCACCACACTGGGTCCTCTTGTTCTTCCCATGTCCGAGCAGCTGCTGTTTATGGCTACATTGGTGGCGAGAAAGCTTCTCAAGATGAAGATAAAGCCATATATACCAAATTTCAAGCTGGCGTTCGAGCATTTCTGCATTCATGCTGGTGGAAGGGCTGTGTTGGATGAACTGGAGAAGAATCTGCAGCTCTCTGAGTGGCACATGGAGCCATCCAGGATGACACTTTACCGCTTTGGGAACACATCAAGCAGCTCCCTCTGGTATGAATTGGCTTACACTGAAGCAAAGGGAAGGATTGGGAGGGGGGATAGGATTTGGCAGATTGCATTTGGTTCTGGATTTAAGTGCAACAGTGCAGTATGGAAGGCGTTGAAGAGGGTGAAACCTGCGGAGGAGAAGAATCCTTGGATGGATGAAATTAATAGCTTTCCAGTTACAATTCCAAGAGTAGCAGTAATCAACTGAGCTGTGGAGATTTCAGTGATAATTTACAGTGCCTTATTAGGCGTAGCATTTTAGATTTAAGTTGTGGTAGAGTAGTTCTTTTGTGGATTGATATCCTTTGTTCTCTCAAGGGATTAGATAACATGAACATGTTGTTGTTTCGAGAGAAGAAAGTTGGTGTTTTTAATTACCTTGCGTTGCTTCTGACTTCTGTGTTGGTTCATGGAGGATTAAGGTGTTAATTATGGGTGCGTATTAGTCTATTTAAATCGAAATACTAAGGGTCCTTTTGGGGTAGCTTATAAGTGCAGGCGGCGTTTTTAAAACGCCGTCTTACTGTTTGGTTCGCGTTTTTCGCCAGCTTATCCGAAACTGCGTTTGGGTTTTCACACTAAATGCAGGCCGCGGGTTGAGCCGCGTTTCAGGATAAACAGTTTATCATGAAACACACAAGCTGCCCCAAACGGACCCTAAGTCAAACTAAGCATATTTTATTGGTTTGATTCTGTTTATTAAATAATAATTTTGTATTTAGAGTTAAAGTTATTTTGATTTCAGTTATTGGTTGGATTTAAGAAAAAAATTGACTCAATCAAAAATTGAAATGGTATTTAGAATTTGTTTTCTCATAATAGTTTTCTATTTATTAAAGTGTTGATGATCTACTTTAAAGTTTTTTAAGTATGATCTTTGATTTGATGAAATAATATTATTAGTAGTCTTGACTTTTAGATGTATCTATAATTCCGTTGCGTTTGATTGAACGAATGTATTAGCCAATCTGCTTGAATTGATTGAATGCACGCATTTTTTTTTATCAAGGTTTTTAAATTTTATTTAAATAAAAGATAAATCAAATAAAAAAAAATATACTGAAGTTTTATTTATTTAGTTATATCTATGATATCTATAATTTGATTCAATTTAAGTGCTATAATAAAAATGTCAACCAATGTATCTGAATTGGGGGTGCAAACGAGTGGAGTTGAGCTCGAACCACTCTTGGTTAGAACTTGAGCTTGAGCTTGAGTAATTAATGGAGTTCATGCTGAAGCTTAATTGTATAGGTTCAAGTTGGCTTAAGGGTCGGCTTGTTTATTATGAAAGAGATAAAATAATATTAATTTAAGCTGGAGTTATAATAAAATGACTAATGCAATAGGTAATTAGGAGAGAGATAACAAGAAACCAATTAATATAAAATATAACATATCATTTTTAATATTTTTAATAATTTAGAGATAAATTTTGGAATTTAATATCGACGTGTGTCGGAAGGTCCGCGGCGGTAGAGTAATGAGCTTTCATTTTTATTGCACGGAAACCCAACACACACTCAGCTAATTAAGAGGATGAGTACACACCTCAATTATTACATGAAAACCCTGGAAAAGGGAAAAATCATGGGGCATAGCCCATTTAAAATAATTCACTATGAATTGTTTATACACATGTCCACCCTTCTCCTAAATCAGAAAATATGGAGTTACAAAATTGATTGTTGTAATTATACAATGGTAGTTCATCCATAGTAGCAATAGTCTGACTATAATGAATATAGTTCTCGGTGATAGTAGGTTGCAAGGACTGTAGTCGGTTATTATGGAGGCACTACTCCATCGAGAATGTTGTAAATGATGTTTATAACGCCAATTTGTCGTATAAATTGTAGTTGAAAACCATGATAACATTGACTGTGTGGGTCGCTGATGACTACTTTAAGGGCATTGGTTGGCCACAAAGGTTGTAGTAGAAAGATGCATGAGCTATGAGTCATGTAGGCTGTAGTTGGTCATACAAATTATAATAGTTAGTTGTGAAAATGTTGATAGAGTGCAGAGGCTGGAGTTGGGAGCTACACAAGTTGTGGACTACATAGGTCATAGTTGGTCACATAAGTCGTAGTGGTGAACTGTGACAACATTCATAGGCCAAAGTGATTGGAGTCTGGAGCTGTATAAACTGCGAGCCACATAGGTCATGGTTGGTCACGTAGGCTGTAGAGGTCGGAGTGTGGAGTTGCACAAGCAGTGGACCACGTAAGCCTTATTTTGTAATGTAAACCATAGTTGTGAGTTGTGATGATGTTTATAGGCTGTAGGGGTCCAAGCCAAGAGCTGCACGAGTTGCGAGTCACGTAGTACGTAATTGGTGACATATGCCATATTGGCGAGCTACGATGACTTTCGTGGGATGCAATTTTCGGAGTCAGGAGTTGCAAAAGTTGTAAGGCATGCAGGCAGTAGTTGGTCACGTAGGTCATAATGGTAAGCTGTGTTGACGTCCGTAGTTCATAGAGTTCCAAGTCGAGAGCTGAACGAGCTGTGGACCACACTGGTCACAGTTGATCACATATATTATAGTGGTGAAATTTGATGACATCTGTTGATCGCAAAGACCAGAGTCGATAAATGCATGAGTTGTGGACCACATAAGTCGAGGCTGGCCAAATAGGCCATAATACTGTGTTGTGATGATATTCGTATGTTGTAAAGGCTATTGTTGGGAACTACACGAGATGTGGACCATGTAAGCCATTACGGTGAGTTGTGATGATGTTCGTAAGCCGCAGAGAACAGAGTTGAGTATTGCACAAGTTGTGGACCACTTAGGTTATAGTTCGTCACATGTGTTATAGTGGCGAACTATGATAACATTTGTAGGCCACAAAGTCTGGAGTCAAAAGTTTCAAAAGCTGTGGATCATATAGGTTGTAATGTTGAGCTGTAATGATATTCATAAGTAGAAGAGGCCAAATTCGGGAGCTACTCCGACACTGGAACACATAGGTCGCAGTTTGTCACATAGGTTGTGGTGGTGAGATGTGATGATGTATGTAGGCTGCAAAGGCCAAATTCAAAAGCTGAACGAGCTATGGACCGCATAGGTCATTGTTGGTCATGTAGTCTGTAGCCGTGAGTTGTAATGACTTTTGTATGTCACAAAGGTTTGAGTCGAGAGCTGCACTAATTGTGGACCATGTAGTTCGTTGTTAGTTACGTAGGCCTGAATGGCGATCTGTGATGACATTNGTGATGATGTTCGTAAGCCGCAGAGAACAGAGTTGAGTATTGCACAAGTTGTGGACCACTTAGGTTATAGTTTGTCACAGGTGTTATAGTGGCGAGCTATGATAACATTTGTAGGCCACAAAGTCTGGAGTTAAAAGTTGCAAAAGCTGTGGATCATATAGGTTGTAATGTTGAGCTGTGATGATATTCATAAGTAGAAGAGGCCAAATTTGGGAGCTACACCGACAGTGGAACACATAGGTCGCAGTTTGTCACATAGGCTGTGGTGGTGAGATGTGATGATGTATGTAGGCTGCAAAGGCCAAATTCAAAAGCTGAACGAGCTATGGACCGCATAAGTCATTGTTGGTCATGTAGTCTGTAGTCGTGAGCTGTAATGACTTTTGTATGTCACAAAGGTCTGAGTCGAGAGCTGCACTAATTGTGGACCATGTAGTTCGTAGTTAGTTACGTAGGCCTGAATGACGATTTGTGATGACATCTGAAGGTCACAGGAGTCAGAGTCAGGAGCTGCACAAGTTATGGATCACAAAGGAAATATTTGGTCACGTAGGACATACTAGTGGGTTCTAAGAAGAGAGATTTATGAGTATGGAGAAAATTATTGTCTTTGGGGTGCATTGTTATACCATATTTGGGAAGCGTCGTTGCACCGTATGTATGTGTGTTGTTACACCTTTGCACACGTCAGTTCTAAGTTCCCAGGGGTGTCAGGGGTTCGATCTCGCTAGTGTGTGAAGCAGTCGAGTGGTTAGACATAAGAGATTGGCTAGGAGCTCGTATCATATATACACACACACACACACACACACACACACACACACACACAC
>JXCR01144652.1:30359-48666 GCA_002079205.1 Phalaenopsis hybrid cultivar | reverse complement strand
TCTTTATTCATCACTTCTAGTTTGGCTGAAAACACCAGTTCACCACTTTGCAGGTACTTTCCAAATTTTATTGCACTAATCAGAGAAAATTATGCACTTTGATCATATTAGATATAGAACGGCTTTTCACTTGGCAAAATTGAGTTTGACTCGCATTTTTCAACATTTAATAGTAGCAAAATTCTTTTGTAATCAGTCCATTCTCAATATAACATCGAAAATCTGAAATTTTATTATAATTAAATTTGCTTACAACTTATCATGAATGTTAGCATGAACTATAAATTTTCTATTTATATAGAATCCCGCTTCCGAAAACATAAGAACACATTATGCATGAGTAAAGTGTATAATATTAATAGATAAACTTGCAGCAGCTCATCAGAAATTAAGGAATATGATGCACCTGAATTGAATAAATCAGACTGATCTTGAATCAGAAGCATACCTGTAGCCACTTCTTTAGACTCTTTATTTTTTTGAGGGATAGTTGCTCAGTTCTTTGCTCTGAAGTTTTACCCTTGACTTGAGTTGAAGATTTTCCGAAAAATTGAGTTTTGCTGGACCGAATGCTTTCCAAAAATTTCTTGGGTTGTCCTTGTCCCTGAATTTTTAGTGATTTGTTGTCTATTTTTTTCCTACAAACAGTTCATCTGAATATGCCATGGCTGTTCATATTTGTAACACTTTTATGGACCCAATAAACNTGATCAATTTCAATATTTTTTTGTGCGGGCATGAAACACGTGATTATTTGTAATAGACATAGCAGATATATTGTCACAATTTAAGGGTGTACTATCCAATCAAAAAGAAATGCTTGACATAGTTGACAAATCCTGATACTATCAATTGCAGCAGAGGGTAGGCCTCGATACTCAGTTTTAGTATGGCAATGAGCCATTGTTGATTGTTTTTTGACATGCCAGGAGAGAAATTTATTGCCCAAACAAGTGCAATAGTCTGTTCTGATTTATGATCAATGAAATCACTTGCCCGGTGTGAGTCTGCATACGCATGAATTGTGAAGCCTCATTTGGTTATTGTCAGTCCATAATTGTAAGTGCCTTTAAAATCTATTGGAGAATGCTTTTGAGAAGTTGGGGATGACGTTGAAGAGGTTGACACATAAATTGGCAAACTTTACTCACAACAAATAAAATATCCGGTCTGGTAAATATAAGATATTGCAATGAATTAATAACAGGCGATATAATAGACGATCCAATATAGTTCTGCTGAAACAATCATTTGGAATCAGTTTGGTAAGAAGAGAATTGGCAATAGACTTGAAATCTATTATTTCTGCTTTTTGAATAGTTTCCTTTGCATTTTTGGCTTGACTATGAGTGAGCCCAGCAGCTGTTGGCATAACTTGAAGCCCAAGAAAGTAAGAAATCTATCCCATGTTTCTCATATGCAATCTCTAATTGAGAATGCTGAACAAAGTAAAAATAAAGTGTTCATCATTTTCAGTGACTAGTATGTCATTAACATAAATAAATAGATAAACATGAATATTTGGAGTATGATAAAACAGCAAAGATGGTTCAACTGTGCTACAAATGAATCAATGCTGCTTAAGATAGGTGGATAAGATAGCACGCCATTGTTGGGGACCATAAATAGCCTTTTTGAGAAGATAAATATGTGTTGTATAAATTGGATTTGAGTTTGTTGGCATGATTAGGGAGCGTGTTTGTGAGAGTTAATGTAAAGAGAATTGGTTGATCAATTGGTGTTTGAGATGTGAGATGCGAGATTGTTGATAATAGATGAGGTTTCAAGTGAGATGGCAGCAGGATATGAAATGTCATGTGAATGATCTTTTTGTATGGATGTTGATAGAGGTGAGCTATGTATATGTTGAGTGATTGAGGTCACTAGAACTAGGATGAGGGTGCATGAATTGAAGTTGGTGTTGTATGAGATTGTGCAAAAGATGTGTAAAGTATGTGATTTTCATCAAAGTGAACATTGCGAGAGATTATAATCTTGCATATGGAAGGATAACATTTTTATCCTTTGTGTGAGGAGGCGTATCCCAGAAAAATACTACAAATAAATTTATGATCATGTTTGTTTTTGGAGTGTAATGCTAACCATTGATAACATTTGCAACCAAATACACATAAATAATTATAAGCTAGAATTTTGTTATCCCGATCTCAGACATGTTAATCTGATGATATTCTGATCTCAGATAATTCTGAAAATATACAATACCGCCTTCTAACCGATCAAATAGATCATCGATCCTTGGTAATAAATATTTATTTATGATTGTCATCTTGTTCAGCTCTCTATAATCAATGTATAATTGTATAGATTCATTTTTTTTTTCTTGATAAATAATGCAGGAGCACTCCAAGGTGAATTGTTTGACCTCATAAAACTCTTATCTATCAGTTCCTATAACTAATGTTTCAATTCATGCAATTCTTTTGAGCAATCCTGTAAAACGACTTGAAAATTGCAGACGTCCCTAGCTGCACATCAATGCCAAACTCAACTTCTCGTTCTGATGGTAGCCTTGATAATTATTCATGAAATACATCATAAAATTTTACAACTGAGATGTTTTTTAATTGCTGCACGTCTTTATTCATCACTTCTAGTTTGGCTGAAAACACCAGTTCACCACTTTGCAGGTACTTTCCAAATTTTATTGCACTAATCAGAGAAAATTATGCACTTTGATCATATTAGATATAGAACGGCTTTTCACTTGGCAAAATTGAGTTTGACTCGCATTTTTCAACATTTAATAGTAGCAAAATTCTTTTGTAATCAGTCCATTCTCAATATAACATCGAAAATCTGAAATTTTATTATAATTAAATTTGCTTACAACTTATCATGAATGTTAGCATGAACTATAAATTTTCTATTTATATAGAATCCCGCTTCCGAAAACATAAGAACACATTATGCATGAGTAAAGTGTATAATATTAATAGATAAACTTGCAGCAGCTCATCAGAAATTAAGGAATATGATGCACCTGAATTGAATAAATCAGACTGATCTTGAATCAGAAGCATACCTGTAGCCACTTCTTTAGACTCTTTATTTTTTTGAGGGATAGTTGCTCAGTTCTTTGCTCTGAAGTTTTACCCTTGACTTGAGTTGAAGATTTTCCGAAAAAGTTGAGTTTTGCTGGACTGACTGTTTTCCAAAAATTTCTTGGGCTGTCCTTGTCCCTGAATTTTTAGTGATTTGTTGTCTATTTTTTTCCTACAAACAGTTCATCTGAATATGCCCTGGATGTCCATATTCATAACACTTTTATGGACCCATCAAACACTGCTCAAAATGCCCTTTTTTTCATATTTTTAATAAGCTAGCCTTTCTAGCTGAGGTTGTTTCTGCTTACCTTCTGATTTAATTTTCTTGCTTTGAAAATTTTCTTCTTTGCCAAAATATTTTCTCTTGCTTGCTTGAGATTTACACCATTGACTGAAAAAGTTCAGTTTATTTTTAATTCTTTCAGATTTTTCAACTAGGACTTAGAAATCACTGATTTTGAACGGTGCTAAAGTCAACCTCAACTGATCTTTGAGGTCGTGCAGAAATTTGTGACATTATTTTTCTAGAAACTGACATAGAACGAAGTAAATTCTATCACATATTGTATAATTGATCTGATCTCCTAAATTAAATTGAACAATTTATCTTGCAATACTAACTTGGCTGAGGTGGAGTAAACCAATCCTTAAAGACTTAAACAAAATTATCTCACTGAATCTGTAGAAGTGGTGTTAGCTAAAAAATTTCCTTATGTTGTGTTGGCAACCACCACTCAGCCATGCCTTCTAACATGAAAGTGACTAGCAACACTCCTATTTTTTAAACATTTCATACCATCTAGAATCTTTCTGATATTTGATGGCCAATATTTGGCAGTTGTAGGGTAGGTAACACCCTTGAATGCAGGTGGCTTAAATGTCTGAAAGGTCTTCTTATGTAGATCAACTTCTGTCCCAAGTTCAAATCTAGATCATGTACCGGTAGAAGATCTTTCAATAACATCCATTTTGCTAACCACTTGCGATATCAACTGAACAATGACCTGCAACTCAGTGACTCTAGTTTTCTCATTTATCCTGCTTGATTACAATTTATGTTCAAGACATAGTCAAGTTGTACTTTTTGTTTTGCAATTGGCGTAAGAGACAAATCCTCTGTACTTTCTAATTTTCCTTCGGTTATATTCATCTGATTTGGCACAATTTATTATTTAAATGTAATTTATTATATAATAATTATATCGTGCTTGCATGATACATTTGGTCATATGGGTTACCCAATCCAGATTCATCAACCTATAGCTCTATATAAATTTATTCATATTTAATCTCATTTTTACTTCTAAATCTAACACGCTTCACTTATTCTTTTAATCCAATAATCTCTCTCTGATGTCACTTTCTGCCACACTCCAATTGCCTCACTAATGATCAACTACAGTGTAATAGAAGTGGATGATTCGGTCAGACTAAATTCTCACTGACACTTGTTCTTACTTGTAGAATCAAGACTCAGTAAATGATGAATTAGTTTAACTAAATTATTCCAAAAATATTGATGCATTTCATTTCATAATTCATTTATATTCACATATTCTCAGAAATGTGAAAAATCATATCATCAAAACATATATATCTATACAGAGCTGTTAAATATAACATAATAAAAATATGTATACAAAAGCCTATATAAGCTCTCAAAATTATGAAATGCAAAAATTGTACAAGCCATACTTGGTTGCTCGCCCTGATGTTCTATATCATATTCTAAAATTCAACAACATAGAGTGAGCAATAACGTGCTCAATGGAATAATTAAGCTAAAATAAGATTTTGTAGACAAAAAACAAACAATGTGCATGCCAATATCTAACACATGTACATGTCAACAATTTAAATAACACGATATTATAATTATATAAAATATGTAAAAGAAAAGACATGTAATACAGAGAATCATTACTATTGTATAAAACATATATTCCATTCATCATTTATAATCATAAGTAAATTCATAAGAATCATCAGTCTAATCATATGAATGACACTTGTAATTGTATAGGTCTTAAGTATGTTAATGTCATGTCATATCATTAGGTCGTCATATAGGCCAAATGCCACATTAACTATTGATAAAAGTTCCCCCCCCAATATAGCAGTTATCACTAGCCCACCTTTTTACTAACGGTTCCCTGCACTCCATCGTTGTATTATCCCAAAAGTTCCTAGGGTATCATCTCCGTCTGAATGCCATGGGTCGAGAATCTTATCGTTCTCTATCATCCATACTTGCATTTATTTATGTAATAGTCTGCCTATAATATCACTTGTGACATTTCTTAAATTATAATTTTTTTAAGAAACATTATCATAAGTATGAATCGTAGTAAATGAATACCTACAAGTAAAAATTGTATAAGCATATTCAACAGATTCATAACAATAAAACCAGATGTATCGCAAGTGACCAATTAAGTTGCATTCGTACAATTTATAAAAGTAGTCATCCACAATATGCAGAAACTTCTAAATGCAATAATGTCAAACATAAGTTATTTTCTCAACTTAGCATAGGGATTATTTCACTTGAATTGACGGAGCAGTTGTACGACAAGTTTCCCTAAACTCGCATCGATCCCGCAACCTAGTGTAAAAAACCTGTAACTCTTAGGATTTCATGAAAATTGGGCTCATTTCGTGATTTAACTCCAAACATAACTTATTTACGTATTCTTATCTCAAACGTGCTTCGCTGCATAAACTCTTCCTAAATGCTTTTCTATTTCTTTCTTCCTTCATTTTTTCCTTCCACTTCTCTTCGTTAATTTCCTACTGACGACCCAATTCGAAAGCCAAAAATCAAATTTGCAGCTTCTGGCACTACACCGCCTCCTACCACAATGACATGGAACGAAAAAGTGTACCGGTTTGTGGCAATGGTCAAAACAAAGTGTAAGGAAGGAAATGAATGTTACAAATATCATAAAAGAGGGATTCATACCTTTCTATCACTCCTCGAAATCTTGAATCGTCGCTTGTGGCTCTCTGTGGTTCACCTAGTTCGCACCTGCTGTAGTGCTTGGGCCGCAGAATCATTCACCCAAGCGAATTTGATAGATGGGAAGAGGAAATGGGAGGAATATAGCATTTAACCCACACTCATTAAGTCTCAACCGTTCGATCCATCAAATTGATGGATGCGCAGCTAAGTGCGAAAAATGTCGGTTGGGAACAGTATAGAGGTGAAATTAGGATTAATTATAGTTAGTTAAATTTATAACTTTATAATTTTATATTTTCTCATCTGTTTAAAATTTATGCATAATGTTGTATATCAAATTGATCAATTTGATGTGTAGAATTTTATAAAAATGCTTCTGTTGAATTTCAGGGAATGCTAAATTTAGGTTATACCTGAAAATTGCCAAAATTAGATGTTGCAGAAGTAACATTACATATTTATACATCAAATCATTTTTTTNCCCGCCCCCCAATATAGCAGTTATCAATAGCCCTCATTTTTACTAACGGTTCCCTGTGTTCCATCGTTGTATTATCCCAAAAGTTCCTGGAGTATCATCTCCGTCTGAATGCCATGGGTCAAGAATCTTTTCGTTCCCTATCATCCATACTTGCATTTATTTATGTAATAGCCTACCTATAATATCACTTGTGAAATTTCTTAAATCATAACCTACAAGTAAAAATTGTATAAGCATATTCAACAGATTCATAACAGTAAAACCAGATGTATCACAAGTGACCAATTAAGTTGCATTCGTACAATTTATAATAGTCATCCACAATATGCAGAAACTTCAAATGCAGTAGTGTCAAACACAAGTTATTTTCTCAAGTTAGCATAGGGATTATTTCACTTGAATTGACGGAGCAGCTATACGACAAGTTTCCCTAAACTCGCATCGATCTTGCTACCTAGCATAAAAAACCTGTAACTCTTAGGATTTCATGAAATATGGGCTTATTTCGTGATTTAACTCCAAACATAACTTGTTTACGTATTCTTACCTCAAATGTGCTTCGTTGCATAAACTCTTCCTAAATGCTTTTCTATTTCTTTCTTCCTTCCTTCATATTTTCCTTCCACTTCTCTTCGTTGATTTGCTACTAACGACCCAATCCGAAAGCTAAAAATCAAATTTGCAGCGTCTGGCACTACACCGCCTCCCACCACAGTGACATGGAACGAAAAGTGTACCGGTTTGTGGCAAAGTTCAAAACAAAGTGTAAGGAAGGAAATAAATGTTACAAATATCATAAAAGAGGGATTCTTACCTTTCTATCACTCCTCAAAATCTTGAATCGTTGCTTGCGGCTCTCTGTGGTTCACCTAGTTCGCACCTGCTACAGTGCTCAGGCCGCAGAACCATTCAACCAAACGAATTTAATAGATGGGAAGAGAAAATGGGAGGAATGTGGCATTTAGCCCACACTCATTAAGTCTCAGCCCTTCGATCCATCAGATTGATGAATGCAAAGCTAAGTGCAAAAAAAGTCGGTTGGGAACAGTATAGAGGTTAAATTAGGATTAATTAAAGTTAATTAAATTTATAACTTCATAATTATATATTTTCTCATCTGTTTAAAATTTATGCATAATGTTGTATATCAAATTGATCAATTTAATGTGTAGAATTTTATAAAAGTGCTTCTGTTGAATTTCAGGGATTGCTAAATTTATGTTATACCTGAAAATTGCCAAAATTAGATGTTATAGAAGTAACATTACATATTTATACATCATATCATTTTTTTTTCCCTATGATTACAATTTATGCCAAACTAAAGTAACTTATAAATCACCCATAAATTTTGGACTTAANTTTTTTTTCCTATTATTATAATTTATGCCAAATTAAAGAAACTTATAAATCACCTCATAAATTTTGGACTTACTTTTAAAACAAAGCGGCCATTTACATGAACTTTCATAACCGAAGGGATCAATCTTTTGTGCCTTATCTAATCTTATTCGAATGTAGCTTTTGTGACTAACCATTTAACTCTCTATTGATGGACCTCTTCATATTTGGTTGTTCTAGCTGATCTCTTCCAATTGTTCTATTCTTAAGTGCTTCTTCCACTTGCCCTTATTTACGCCATGGGATGAAATAAAACCAGTGATTATTATTTTGTGACGATGCTGGAAGTTAGAGTACCCTTTTCTTCAGTAGCTCAATGATTGTGAAGTGACCACAATAGCCATTAGGCTGATAGGAGAGAGAAGTATTANTTTGTGACTAACCATTTAACTCTCTATTGATGGACCTCTTCATATTTGGTTGTTCTAGCTGATCTCTTCCAACTGTTCTATTCTTAATTGCTTCTTCCACTTGCCCTTATTTACGCCATGGGATGAGATAAAACCAGTGATTATTATTTTGTGACGATGCTGGAAGTTAGAGTACCCTTTTCTTCAGTAGCTCAATGATTGTGAAGTGACCACAATAGCTATGAGGCTGATAGGAGAGAGAAGTATTAAAATAGTGTATAACTTAAAGAGGTTGAACAATGAGACAGAATATATAAATTTTTACTATAGATGGATGGTCCTTCTATGATATTAGGGCATTTTAATATTTTGAATCAATGTATTAATATGTGTTTTTTTTTTGAAGAGATATAAAATAGTCCTACTTCTCAACACTGATATCAATGTTATCATAGATCAAAGAGTTACTCTATTCCTCACAAATTACAAAGCACTTATAGCATTGTATTGGTGGAAGATAATGAATCTAGTTTCCTTCTAATAATGAGTTAATTTTCCTTAAAATTTTCTTGCTAATGGAAGAGCTCCACAAAGTTAATTCTTTATTTAAAAATTAAGAATAGGCGAAATTCCACAAAATCAAATTAGCTTCACCTGCTTTATGTTGTATATAATCTTCTTACATTCAAAAAAATGTTTATAGCACTCCATTCCCACGATGAATATGATTATTTTATTTCTGCTTCCTCTTTTGCTTGAGTTTAACAAATAAAATTAGGAAACCCATCATATCTGATTGTTCCCCACTTCTCAGGAAATGGAGTCCATTTTTGGAGACCCTCCTTTACGAAGTGACCCGCACGGCGAGCTTCCTTCAACCAGTGCCATTGATGAATCTACACCTCATGAATATCTAGCCTTTTCTTCATCGAACGAACACAAACAAGGTTTCTCCCATGTCGATAATGGTGGAAAAGCCCGAATGGTTGACGTCTCCTTGAAGGAAGATACTAGCCGAAGAGCCGTCGCCAGTTGCAGAGTGCTCTTGGGGAAGCATGCATTTAGCCTAGTGGCAGCAAACCAGATTGCAAAAGGTGATGTATTGAATGTGGCAAAGATTGCAGGAATCCAAGGAGCTAAGCAGACCAGCAACCTCATCCCTTTGTGCCACAACATTGGTCTCACCCATGTTGATGTCGGTCTTGTTTTGAATGAGAAGGATTTCAGCGTCGAGATTGTGGGAGAGGCGGCGACGACGTCAAAAACTGGTGTTGAGATGGAAGCGATGACTGCAGTAGCGGTTGCCGGGCTTACCGTGTATGATATGTGTAAGGCTGTGACCAAAGGAATTCAGATTACAGATGTCTGTCTTGAGCGGAAAAGTGGAGGGAAGAGTGGCAGTTGGTCCAGAAAAGTTGCATTAGTTAGTGATGATGATTGCAGTTGAAAGGAAGAGATTCTTTGATTTTGGAGCTGCTTCTTTGGTTTCAAATGTTGGAACGTTTTGGTGACTTGGTTTAGTTAAGCGGTAAAATGTTTGAGCTTTTTAACATTTTGATTGCTATTTTCNATAATTATTCATGAAATACATCATAAAATTTTACAACTGAGATGTTTTTTAATTGTTGCACGTCTTTATTCATCACTTCTAGTTTGGCTGAAAACACCAGTTCACCACTTTGCTAGTACTTTCCAAATTTTATTGCACTAATCAGAGAAAATTATGCACTTTTATCATATTAAATATAGAATGGATTTTCACTAGGAAAATTTGAGTTTGACTCGCATTTTTCAACATTTAATCGTAGCAAAATTCTTTTGTAATCAGTCCATTCTCAATATAACATCGAAAATCTGAATTTTTATTATAATTAACTTTGCTTACAACTTATCATGAATGTTAGCATGAACTATAAATTTTCTATTTATATAGAATCCCTCTCCCGAAGGCATAAGAACACATTATGCATGAGTAAAGTATATAATATTAATAGATAAACTTGCAGCAACTCATCAAAAATTAAGGAATATGATGCACCTGAATTGAATAAATCAGACTGATCTTTAATCAAAAGCATACCTGTAGCCACTTCTTTAGATTCTTTATTTTTTTTGAGGGATAGTTGCTCGGTTCTTTGCTCTGAAGTTTTACCCTTGACTTGAGTTGAATATTTTCCGAAAAATTGAGTTTTGATGGACCGACTGCTTTCCAAAAATTTCTTGAGTTGTCCTTGTCCTTGANACTGATCTTGAATCAGAAGCATACCTGTAGCCACTTCTTTAGATTCTTTATTTTTTTGAGGGATAGTTGCTCGGTTCTTTGCTATGAAGTTTTACCCTTGACTTGAGTTGAATATTTTCCGAAAAATTGAGTTTTGATGGACCGACTGCTTTCCAAAAATTTCTTGAGCTGTCCTTGTCCCTGAATTTTAAGTGATTTGTTGTCTCTTTTTTTCCTACAAACAGTTCATCTGAATATGCCCTAGCTGTCCATATTCGTAACACTTTTATGGACCCAACAAAAACTGCTCAAAATGCCCTTTTTTCATATTTTTAATAAGCTAGCCTTTCTGGCTGAGGTTGTTTCTGCTTACCTTCTGATTTAATTTTTTTGCTTTGAAATTTTTCGTCTTTGGNTATGCCCTAGCTGTCCATATTCGTAACACTTTTATGGACCCAACAAAAACTGCTCAAAATGCCCTTTTTTCATATTTTTAATAAGCTAGCCTTTCTGGCTGAGGTTGTTTCTGCTTACCTTCTGATTTAATTTTTTTGCTTTGAAATTTTTCGTCTTTGGCAAAATATTTTCTCTTGCTTGCTTGAGATTTACACCATTGACTGAAAAAGTTCAGTTTATTTTTAATTCTTTCAGATTTTTCAACTAGGACTTAGAAATCACTGATTTTGAACGGTGCTAAAGTCAACCTCAACTGATCTTTGAGGTCGTGCAGAAATTTGTGACCTTATTTTTCTAGGCACTGACATAGAACGAAGTAAATTTTATCACATATTGTATAATTGATCTGATCTCCTAAATTAAATTGAACAATTTATCTCGCAATATTAACTTGGCTGAAGGTGGAGTAAACCAATCCTTAAAGACTTAAACAAAATTATCTCACTGAATCTGTAGAAGTGGTGTTAGCTAAAATTTTTTTCTATGTTGTGTTGGCCACTACCACTCAGCCATGCCTTCTAACATGAAAGTGCTAGCAACACTCTCCTATTTTTTAAACAAATNTCCTAAATTAAATTGAACAATTTATCTCGCAATATTAACTTGGCTGAAGGTGGAGTAAACCAATCCTTAAAGGCTTAAACAAAATTATCTCATTGAATCTGTAGAAGTGGTGTTAGCTAAAAATTTTTTCTATGTTGCGTTGGCCACTACCACTCAGCCATGCCTTCTAACATGAAAGTGACTAGCAACACTCTCCTATTTTTTAAACAAACNAAATTAGTGGTTAGAATGTCTTAAATTTGAATTTTTGATATAAACTGAAACGGCAATTGTCTATTGATCATGCCTTCATAGCTTTTGTCCTCGAACGCTTAGTACTAATATTGGTTTGTTTCACTGTTCTAGCTTTTTTTGTTCTATTTATCATTAATCTGGCATAATTTCTTAGGATATTTTTTCCATCAATTAAAAATTTTAACCCTACATTTAATTAAAAAGACACATGCTTCCAATATAAAGTATAATTAATAATTAATTTTTTTTTATTTTTTAATAATGCAAAAAAAGAATTATCGGTTTTTATTTTTTATGTTAGCTCTCGATAATTTCTCATCTTGTTTAATATTTGCATAGTACAGGGAAAGGTGATAGCTTAGGCAGCATAAATGTCATCATGTGAGCTAACCATGTTTGTCTCTATTATCATTAACATTCTAACAATAATAAATATAAGGGAGATTTACATACCTACCCTCAATGCAAAAAAAGAATTCTTATGTCAATAATAAATATAAGGGAGATGTTAAAATAGTCAGCATATCTGCTTCATGAATATTTGCTATTTTTTTGGAGTTTACTCACTAAAAGGAGTTTACTCACTCGGAAGACCATTGAAAGCTATTAGTAGTCATCTTTTCTATAAGAGAATAAGTTTTTTTATATGTTTTTGTTATAAGCAAGTCTCTAGCGAGAGCGTTAATGATCAATCTTAAAGATCTAACTAATTTTCTATAAAGGTTTGAATAATAAGTCAATCGGGTAATGCGTGAAGTGAATGCTTTTTAAGAAATTCTTTAAATCATTTCCAAGTCTCATAAATTGATTCACCTTCATTTTCACATAATGATAAGATATCATTCCTCAACTTCAAGGTTTTAGATGGTGGAAAATGCTTTGCTAGGAATTTTTGGGCTAAATCTCTCCACATCCTAAGCGATCTAGGTGCTAATGAATGAAGTCACATTTTGGCTTTATCCCTTAGGAAAAAGAGAAAAACTTTAAGTCGAACAACTTTGTTAGAAACGCCGTTATATCGAAATGTGGCGCAGAGTTCTAAGAAACCCGCTAAATGTAAGTTAGGATCTTCAGACAGGGATCCTCCAAATTGATTATTTTGCACTATGTTAATTATAACAAGCTTAAGTTTGAATGTGTTAGTCTCTACAGTGAATTTTGAATACTTAAGTGAATTTCATCCATCGTAGGGTTTGTATAATCTCTTAAAGGTCTATTAGCATTATAATCATGAACTGATTCTTCGTTGATTTGTTGATTCGCTTCCACGACAGATTCTTGAAGTTTTTTTCTATTTTCTAATCCTCCTAAAAGTTCTATCTAGTTTTGAGCTGTATGGTTCAAGGTCTGCAGCTTTTGAACTACGCATTCAACTCTAAAAACTTAACTAATATGATAGATATCAATCACTCAAAAATATTTTTATATTTTCTTTTTTTCTTTTAAATAAACACACAATAACTAAACTCACAAGATAATAACACTACAATTTTCAAATCTAAGTCTTACAAGTTCAATTAAAATTCTCCTTCAATTTATCTTACCATAGCTTGCTTCCCCGATGATGACGCCAAAAACTTGATCTCCCCAACGATTATCACGATTTATATTAGTCCTGGTAATGACACTAGAAATTTGATCTGCTTTCCAGCTAATTGATTGAGCTCTTAAAATTAGATATTATTACTCACTGGGGTTTCTCGTGCAAGTATACATATTGTTTCAGTAATATATGGGTCAAATGAGTCTTAAATGTCGATCCCACAGGTAAGGGGAGGTAGATAATTTCTAAGGCGATGTTCTAGTCTACTACTTTCAGGTCCTAGCTTGGAATGTCGTTAAAATTGGTTTTTCTAAAAACTACTTCTAAGTTAAGTTTCTATTACTAAGTTAAACATATCTAGATCAATTGATTAGGTGAAATTCAAGATTGTTAAATTTACTTTTCTCTTGCGATTTACTATATATACTGTAGGTGTGACTACTATCTGTTGAGCGCGTAAATAAATATGGTTCAAGTTTGTTTCTTGCTTAAGGTTGTCTCCTAGAAACTTCATCTTCAAACACTTTTAGCACAGATCCCTATATTTGCATTGTCTCCTGACTACTTCACCATAGCCTATCGAATAACGTGAATATTTTAGTCATTTCTCCACCGCCTTTCAAGTCCTAATGGATCAAAAAAGATTTTAACAAGTCATATGACTAGTACAAAATGTAAATGAATCCTAGTAAAATACTCATCACGTCTAAATAAGAAAAACCAATTTCATAGCATTCAACATTCTACAAGTTCTACATAACAAACTCAAGAGAAAAGTACACGAATTCTACTCACAAAGCATGTTTAAAACCAAGGAAAACTTCATGGAATCAAAGCAAATTCACTAAATATGTGTTTACATCAAATACAAGATAATCAAAACTCAATACTTAGTTTTTATCCGTTGAGAAAGAGATGTAATTCCCTCCAACAAAGCCTTCTACTGATCGTTGAAATGCTGATATAAATCCTTTACAGAATTCACTCAAATTCCCCTCTCCAATCTCTCAAGAATAGGTGGATTCTACAATTCCTACTCTTACCTACATTCTCCTAGCGTCCTTAGAGGATTCTCGGACTTGGAAATGCCAAATGTCGCCAGAAGTCCTCTTTTAAACAGTTCAAATCCATCAAATAACCATCAGGTTCACCCTGAAATTGCCTCAGACGATTCTGGCGCCTAGGCGATGTCTTCTCAGTCTGCTAAAAAAATTCAGGCACCTAGGCGCCAGTCTGCGGCGCTAAGGCGCTATGGTGTTGCGCCTTTGCGTTCAAAAAGGGGCGCCTAGGCGCTAGTATGTTGGTAGCCCCATTTGCTTCAATTGCCTCATTTATTTTGTTTCAGCTCCAATTCGCTCTAATTGTCCTGCCTGTTATACCTGCAACAAAATTATAGAAATACATTTTCTTAAAGTGCAATTTCATTAAAGAAAAAGTGCAAAAAGTAAAGAAAATTAAGCATGTAAAAGTTATCCCATAGAACTCCCCAAAACTCTCCAAAGCTCTCTGTGATCATTCCTACCTCTCCCAAGTAAATTTCACACACGCCCCTCCAGATCACTTCCCCCCAGAAAGGATATTCATAGAGGTGAATGGCCACTTGGATCTTTTGGCAAGTGCCCAGGTTCGCTCAGAGGCCATTTTTGGCTTTTGGATCGGTCCAATGGCTTATCTCAATGGTCAGAAGGCGTCTGGATGGAAAAACAGGGACCAAGTAATGAAACAGGTTGATTATGCATGGCGTGGCCATACAAAAAATGGGGTGTGGCCACTTTTGGGCATGGTCACACCCCCCATATGGGTGCGACCACAACTTAGCTTGGTCACGCTTAGCCTACTTGGGGTTGTTTTTTGTTTCTGGTAATTTAAGCCACGTTACAAGATATGGAAGACTCTTCCTAAGTGAAAATGACATTCCAAACACATTTGTGCTTTCCATTCCTCCATTTGGAGTCATCTAAAGGATAATTCCTCACGAGTAAGCAAATTTAGGGTTTGATTTGTTCATGTTGCATCAATCAAAACTCGTCTAGTTCGGGTCATCCCATCAATATAATGTCGGTCGGTTGTCGCCTCTTTGATAGCCAAAGCCTAGCAAAATGACCTTAACTACATGTCAGAGGATCGAAGATAATTGTCTCATGCCTTGGGGAGTCATATGTATGTGAAGCATGCCCTAAGGTTATTCAAGCATACATCCTATTCACGTGACATTAAAAACTTATGTCAACTTTGTCATCCATCAAGAATGAAGGATCTGCATCCTTAACAGAGCCAAAGAGGGTGAGGGAGTATTTCAGAGCCATCTTAGAGAGCCAAAGGAAGCCAGAAGATGAAATGAGTAGAAAGACTAGAGGTGCAGAGAAAGAAACCAGAACACGTAAAGTAAAAAAAGAAACGATCTTTTGACTTATTTGTAGAGCAGGCACGTAAAACGAAGCATCATATGATGATAATTGTCACACTAAACATCATTTCAAATTTATTTAAATACTATTTTCTTACGAATAATATTATTTTAAGTCTCCAATAAAGTGCTTCTAAGGACTCAGTAGAAACATACACCCTTTGAGTCAACCTTTGGAGGACCATCTCTCCTCCTAACCAAACTTGGTCCACCTAGTTGACCTCATGAAGCAAATTGCTATGATCAACCGACTTGTGAAGCTCTCCTAGCTCATACAGCGCCTCAGTCAGCCCCCTTCGCAGAATAGTGACCTCCGCACACAGAGCTGCTACTTTTGACTCCGTGGTTTTCAAATGGACTGATAACTTCCACATAGGTTTTACAACTGAACCTCCGACCTCTCCCTTTGAATAATCGACCAACACCTCTAAAGGCTCTGTCTCTACTGCTCCATGAATCCAGAAGAAGGCAGCCACTGTTCTATTGATCCTGTTGAGAACCGATAGTGGGCAGGTTAGGACAACCGGTGCCCCTCTAAAGTGATTGATGGCAACCGTCCCACGAACTCGACCTGCCCTTGTCACAACAGTGAGGCGGACTCCACAATGTTTTTCAAAAGCCCGCCATCTTTCCGACCTGACTGGTTCATCTGCATTGGGATAACATCAAAAAAATGTTAAAAATCGTCAATGACCTTCTCTCTCTCTCTCTCTCTCTCTCTCTCTATGTGCGGTACCTCTACCTCTCGGTAGTGGAGGCTGAGGAGAAGCAATGATCATCGCTCTCTTCAACTCCCTTTCGTTCTCCTCAGCACCTGTCTCAAGCAAGACTTGTTGGCCTTCGACAATCATGTTCACATTAGGCTCAAACGCTAGGGTTTCCTGACAAAGCTTTTCAGTAACCGTATTTCAGTGCCATCAGATGATCTGACTACATCGACCTGATCAAGTTCGGGCCTCGACCATTTTTCTTTCTTCACACTCTTCCTCTTCTTTACAGGGTTTGAGGCCAGGAAACCCATCTTCGGTAGAATTTTGGGCTCCACGTCGACTCGGCTCATACTATCAACCACAGTGTACCTTAGCTATCTGGACAAAACTGGAGGCTAAGGATGCAACACCAAGTTTATAACTTTATTTATAAAGCACACTAGGCACGAACCCCAAAGGGATGTAAATTGTCCAATCAATTCTTGATTTTAACGCAACTGATTGTTTAATAATTTCACTGTCCTTATTGTAGCTGTCACTATCAAGGAGGAGGAAAACTCGGGAAACTAATATGTATACACCAATATTATCGACACAAATCTTGAAGCAACCAAACAATAAAATATGATGACACAATGATCGAGACATTAATTCAAGAGACATAATCTGAACCGGTCATTTGAAAGATCAACAGACTAATCAAGTCTACCCTCGACGAATCAGGTCGGGGAGCCTATCTACAGTCACAACCGCCAAAGCTTCCTAAAAGTCGGTTGAATGCAACCTGCTAACCGACTGCTCATACCTTGGCAGAAACGACATCCAGTAAGCACATCGCTTTGGTTGACCGAACTAGAACACATCAACCGGTTGATCACAACCATATTCAAATTCAAATCGTAATACAAATTTAGTATTAAATTAACACATTAATTGCATTAAAAGCGATTTCCATAATCGCTATCTCCTTTCCATAATTGAAAGCGGCTTTCATAATCATTCTCCCCTTTCATTAATTGCATAAGAAAACCTCCCATAAATAAGTGGCTCGACGATGAATAAAAAGACCCCGGGTCTAATGAATTTTTCCTGATTTCTAACACATTTCTTTTCTCTCAACTCTTCTTTCTCCCGACTCTAACCCTCAAGGCGTGTATTTCTCAAAGACAATTCTGAATTCTACAATTATAAAATTATTATTATTATATAATTCTGATTGCCTATTTTTAGAATCTATTATCTAACAAGTAAAAATAATAATAATAATTTTCTTAGTATCAACACTATATTGCTTTCCCCTGAGCGGTCAGACAATGACATTTTTCTTAAAGAAAATGCAGTCGTTAACCGGCCGGCCTCACTGATCCCTTCGCCTAAAGACTCAGAAGTCTTCATGAAGTCCTCCACATCATTGGGTCGGACAGATGACTTCGAAGAGAAGGAAATGAAAAGCTTCATGAACTTTCTAAGAAAAAACTTTAATAAGAAAACGAAAACGACATCCACCTAAGTGGGGAGCAAAGCAAAGTTACTACGTCAGCAATTGTACGGATTACACAGTATGGCTGACTTTAGAGAAACTTCTAAATATTACATTTAATGTAAGTGAAATTTAATATGAAAAATTTAGCATCATTTCTAGTTTAGCAAGTAAACATTCGTACTCAATTTCTACGTCACATAAATATTTCTTTGGAGTTTAGAGTACAGGTATATGGTCGGACATACCGTTCCAGGTCTCACTAGACTCTGGCCATCTTCTGCTCAGCTCTGACCATCTTCCACTCGGCCTACCCAAGTCTACTCAGCCGGGTATTATTGTAATTTTACAATAATTTTTCTTCTATAAATAGAAATGCACTAATTGTAATAAAAGTATATATATATATATATATATATATATATATATA
>JXCR01144652.1:18150-29489 GCA_002079205.1 Phalaenopsis hybrid cultivar | reverse complement strand
ACCACTATTTTCTATTGGAATCACTTAGTCCAAATGAACTTACTAAACTCAACTTAATGAGTTCCATAGTTTCATTTAGACCGTGGGAAAACTCGTTAGCAACCGTAGGTTACCTCCTCCGAGGGTTCCCGATCTTCCAATAGAGACGTTTTAGTTTAGTTGAAGTTGTATTTTTTGTGATATTTGTGATTAAATTTTGAGTTGTCTTATATTTTTGAAATGTTGTGGAGGTGATTTATGCAATTTTATTTTTTTTCTCATGCAGGTATACAGTCATAAAAAAAATGCAGTAAGAAAGTATAAGAAAGACTATAAAATGCCGTAAACTGTAAAAGTGTACCTGGCGAGTCTTCTTGTTCCACCACCTGAAACTTAAAATGCATGTCAGAGCATTTATGTATATAGAGCTGGAAAATTAAAGTTTTGGAGACCTTCCTAACTCTATGTTGTGTATTGAAGCTCCTTAAGTTTCAAGGATAATATTATTAAGCGAAACATATTAAGTTTAATAGATCCTTAAGGTATTCACCAGATTAAGAGTAGGGAGCAGGTCCATGCAACCTTCTTTATGTCTGGTAAAAGGCCTTGGGTTCATTTAAACTTTATTATGTTGCTTAATAATCCCTCCTGAATACNTTTTAGTGACAATTAAGTTAAAAATTAGTGGTTAGAATGTCTTAAATTTGAATTTTTGATATAAACTGAAACAGCAATTGTCTATTGATCATGGCTTCANAGTGGTTAGAATGTCTTAAATTTGAATTTTTGATATAAACTGAAACGGCAATTGTCTATTGATCATGGCTTCATAGCTTTTGTCCTCAAACGCTTAGTACTAATATTGGCTTGATTCACTGTTCTAACTTTTTTTGTTCTATTTATCATTAATCTGGCATAATTTTTTAGGATTTTTTTCCATCAATTAAAAATTTTAACCCTTCATTTAATTAAAAAGATACATGTTTCCAATATAAAGTATAATAAATAATAAATTTATTTTTATTTTTTTATAATGCAAAAAAAGACAATAGCTTAGGCAGCATAAATGTCATCATGTGAGCTAACCATGTTTGNAGTGGTTAGAATGTCTTAAATTTGAATTTTTGATATAAACTGAAACGGCAATTGTCTATTGATCATGGCTTCCTAGCTTTTGTCCTCAAACGCTTAGTACTAATATTGGTTTGATTCACTGTTCTAACTTTTTTTGTTCTATTTATCATTAATCTGGCATAATTTTTTTAGGATTTTTTTTCCATCAATTAAAAATTTTAACCCTTCATTTAATTAAAAAGACACATGTTTCCAATATAAATTATAATTAATAATAAATTTATTTTTATTTTTTATAACGGAAAAAAAGAATTATCGGTTTTTATTTTTTATTTTAGCTCTCGATAATTTCTCATTTTGTTTAATATTTGCATAGTACAGGAAAAGACAATAGCTTAGGCAGCATAAATGTCATCATGTGAGCTAACCATGTTTGTCTCTATTATCATTGGCTTTCTAACAATAATAAATATAAGGGAGATTTACATACCTACCGCTCAATGCAAAAAAAAGAATTCGTATGTCAATAATAAATATAAGGGAGATGTTAAAATAGTCAGCATATCTGCTTTGTGAATGTTCAAAACCTTTTTGGAGTTTACTCACTCGGAAGACCATTGAAAGTTATTGGTGGTCATCTTCTTTATAAGAGAAAAAGTTTTTTTATATGTTTTTGACATAAGCGAGTCTCTAGCGACAGCGTTAATGATCTATCTTAAAGATCCAACTAATTTGCTATAAGAGGTTTGAATAATAAGTCAATCGGGTAATGCGTGAAGTGAACACTTTTTAAGAAATTCTTTAAATCGTTTCCAAGTCTCATAAATTGATTCACCTTCATTTTGACATAATGATAAGATATCATTCCTCAACTTCAAAGTTTTAGAAGGTGGAAAATGCTTTGCTAGGAATTTTTGGGCTAAATCTCTCCACATCCTAAGTGATCTAGGTGCTAATGAATTAAGTCACATTTTGACTTTATCCCTCTAGAAAAAGAGAAAAACTCTAAGTCGAACAACTTCGTTAGAAACACTATTTTATCGAAATGTGACGCAGAGTTCTAAGAAACCCGCTAAATGTAAGTTAGGATCTTCAGACAGGGATCCTCCAAATTGATTATTTTGTACTATTTTAATTATAACAAGCTTAAGTTCAAATGTGTTTGCTTTTACAGTGAAGGTTTGAATANTTTTACTATAGATGGATGGTCCTTCTATGGCATTTTAATATTTTGAATCAATGTCTTAATATGTTTTTTTTTTCTGTAGATATATAAAATAAGCCTACTTCTCAACAGTGATATCAATGTTATCATAGATCAAAGAGTTCCTCTATTCCACACAAATTACAAAGCACTTATAGCATTGTATTGTGGAAGATAATGAATCTAGTTTCCTTCTAATAATGAGTTAATTTCCCTTAAAATTTTCTTGCTACTGGTAGAGCTCCACAAAGTTAATTCTTAAAAATTAAGAATAGGCGAAATTCCACAAAATCAAATTAGCTTCACCTGCTTTATGTTGTATATAATCTTCTTACATTCAAAAAAATGTTTATAGCACTCCATTCCCACGATGAATATGATTATTTTATTTCTGCTTCCTCTTTTGCTTGAGTTTAACAAATAAAATTAGGAAACCCCATCATATCTGAATGTTCCCCACTTCTCAGGAAATGGAGTCCATTTTTGGAGACCCTCCTTTACGAGGTGACCCGCACGGCGAGCTTCCTTCAACCAGTGCCATTGATGAATCTACACATCATGAATATCTAACCTTTTCCTCATCGAATGAACACAAGCACGGTTTCTCCCATGTCGATAATGGCGGAAAAGCCCGAATGGTTGACGTCTCCTCGAAGGAAGATACTAGCCGAAGAGCCGTCGCCAGTTGCAGAGTGCTCTTGGGGAAGCATGCATTTAGCCTAGTGGCAGCAAACCAGATTGCAAAAGGTGATGTATTGAATGTGGCAAAGATTGCAGGAGTCCAAGGAGCTAAGCAGACCAGCAACCTCATCCCTTTGTGCCACAACATTGCNTCAGGAAATGGAGTCCATTTTTGGAGACCCTCCTTTACGAGGTGACCCGCACGGCGAGCTTCCTTCAACCAGCGCCATTGATGAATCTACACTTCGTGAATATCTAACTTTTTCCTCATCGAACNTGTCAAACACAAGTTATTTTCTCAAGTTAGCATAGGGATTATTTCACTTGAATTGACGGAGCAGCTATACGAAAAATTTCCCTAAACTTGCATCGATCTCGCTACCTAGCGTAAAAAACCTGTAACTCTTAGGATTTCATGAAATTNATGCAATAGTGTCAAACACAAGTTATTTTCTCAAGTTAGCATAGGGATTATTTCACTTGAATTGACGGAGCAACCATACGACAAATTTCCCTAAACTTGCATCGATCTCGCTATCTAGCGTAAAAAACCTGTAACTCTTAGGATTTCATGAAATCTGGGCTCATTTCGTGATTTAACTCCAAACATAACTTATTTACGTATTCTTACCTCAAACGTGCTTCGTTGCATAAACTCTTCCCAAATGCTTTTCTATTGCTTTCTTCCTTCCTTCATATTTTCCTTCCACTTCTCTTCGTTGATTTCCACTAACGACCCAATCCAAAAGCCAAAAATTAAATTTGCAGCTTCTGGCACTACACCGCCTCCCACCACAGTGACATGGAACGAAGAAGTGTACCGGTTTGTGGCAAAGTTCAAAATAGGGTGTAAGGNACTCTTCCCAAATGCTTTTCTATTTCTTTCTTCCTTCCTTCATATTTTCCTTCCACTTCTCTTCGTTGATTTCCTACTAACGACCCAATCCAAAAGCCAAAAATTAAATTTGCAGCTTCTGGCACTACATTGCCTCCCACCACAGTGACATGGAACGAAAAAGTGTACCGGTTTGTGGCAAAGTTCAAAATAAGGTGTAAGGAAATGAATGTTACAAATATCATAAAAGAGGGATTCTTACCTTTCTATCACTCCTCGAAATCTTGAATCGTTGCTTGCGGCTCTATGTGGTTCACCTAATTCGCACCTGCTAGAGTGCCCGGGCCCCAGAACATTCAACCAAACGAATTTGATAGATGGGAAGAGGAAATCGGAGGAATGTGGCATTTAACCCACACTCATTAAGTCTCAGCGTTCGATCCATCAGATTGATGGATGCTAAGTGCAAAAAAAGTCGGTTGANAGAACATTCAACCAAACGAATTTGATAGATGGGAAGAGGAAATCGGAGGAATGTGGCATTTAACCCACACTCCTTAAGTCTCAGCCGTTCGATCCATCAGATTGATGGATGCAAAGCTAAGTGCGAAAAAAGTCGGTTGGGAACAATATAGAGGTTAAATTAGGATTAATTAAAGTTAATTAAATTTATAACTTCATAATTTTATATTTTCTCTTCTGTTTAAAATTTATGCATAATGTTGTATATCAAATTGATCAATTTGATGTGTAGAATTTTATAAAAGTGCTTCTGTTGAATTTCAGGGATTGCTAAATTTTTGCTATACCTGAAAATTGCCAAAATTAGATGTTCCAGAAGTAACATTACATATTTACACATCAAATCATTTTTTTTTCCTATTATTATAATTTATGCCAAATTAAAGAAACTTATAAATCACCTCATAAATTTTGGACTTAATTTTAAAACAAAGCGGCCATTTACATGAACTTTCATAACCGAAGTGATCAATCTTTTGTGCCTTATCTAATCTATTCGAATGTAACTTTTGTGACTAACTATTTAACTCTCTATTGATGGACCTCTTCATATTTGGTTGTTCTAGCTGATCTCTTCCAATTGTTCTATTCTTAAGTGCTCCTTCCACTTGCCCTTATTTACGCCATGGGATGAGATAAAACCAGTTGTTATTATTTTGTGACGATGCTGGAAGTTAGAGTACCCTTTTCTTCAGTAGCTCAATGATTGTGAAGTGACCACAATAGCTATTAGGCTGATAGGAGAGAGAAATAGTGTATAACTTAAAGAGGTTGAAGAATGAGACAGAATATATAAATTTTTACTATAGATGGATGGTCCTTCTATGGCATTTTAATATTTTGAATCAATGTCTTAATATGTTTTTTTTTTCTGTAGATATATAAAATAAGCCTACTTCTCAACAGTGATATCAATGTTATCATAGATCAAAGAGTTCCTCTATTCCACACAAATTACAAAGCACTTATAGCATTGTATTGTGGAAGATAATGAATCTAGTTTCCTTCTAATAATGAGTTAATTTCCCTTAAAATTTTCTTGCTACTGGTAGAGCTCCACAAAGTTAATTCTTAAAAATTAAGAATAGGCGAAATTCCACAAAATCAAATTAGCTTCACCTGCTTTATGTTGTATATAATCTTCTTACATTCAAAAAAATGTTTATAGCACTCCATTCCCACGATGAATATGATTATTTTATTTCTGCTTCCTCTTTTGCTTGAGTTTAACAAATAAAATTAGGAAACCCCATCATATCTGAATGTTCCCCACTTCTCAGGAAATGGAGTCCATTTTTGGAGACCCTCCTTTACGAGGTGACCCGCACGGCGAGCTTCCTTCAACCAGCGCCATTGATGAATCTACACTTCGTGAATATCTAACTTTTTCCTCATCGAACGAACACAAGCACGGTTTCTCCCATGTCGATAATGGCGGAAAAGCCCGAATGGTTGACGTCTCCTCGAAGGAAGATACTAGCCGAAGAGCCGTCGCCAGTTGCAGAGTGCTCTTGGGGAAGCATGCATTTAGCCTAGTGGCAGCAAACCAGATTGCAAAAGGTGATGTATTGAATGTGGCAAAGATTGCAGGAGTCCAAGGAGCTAAGCAGACCAGCAACCTCATCCCTTTGTGCCACAACATTGGTCTCACCCATGTTGATGTCGGTCTCGTTTTGAATGAGGAGGATTTCAGCGTCGAGATTGTGGGAGAGGCGGCGACGACGTCAAAAACTGGTGTTGAGATGGAAGCGCTGACTGCAGTAGCAGTTGCCGGGCTTACCGTGTATGATATGTGTAAGGCTGTGACCAAAGGAATTCAGATTACAGATGTCTGTCTTGAGCGGAAAAGTGGAGGGAAGAGTGGCAGTTGGTCCAGAAAAGTTTCATTAGTTAGTGATGATGATTGCAGTTGAAAGGAAGAGATTCTTTGTTTTTGGAGCTGCTGCTTTGGTTTCAATTGTTGGAACGTTTTGGTGACTTGGTTTAGTTAAGCGGCAAAAAGTTTGAGCTTTTTAACATTTTGATTGCTAATTTTTTTATTGGAAAACTGAGTTTTAGTGACAATTAAGTTAAAAATTAGTGGTTAGAATGTCTTAAATTTGAATTTTTGATATAAACTGAAACAGCAATTGTCTATTGATCATGGCTTCATAGCTTTTGTCCTCAAACGCTTAGTACTAATATTGGTTTGATTCACTGTTCTAACTTTTTTTGTTCTATTTATCATTAATCTGGCATAATTTTTTAGGATTTTTTTCCATCAATTAAAAATTTTAACCCTTCATTTAATTAAAAAGATACATGTTTCCAATATAAAGTATAATAAATAATAAATTTATTTTTATTTTTTTATAATGCAAAAAAAGACAATAGCTTAGGCAGCATAAATGTCATCATGTGAGCTAACCATGTTTGTCATTGGCTTTCTAACAATAATAAATATAAGGGAGATTTACATACCTACCGCTCAATGCAAAAAAAAGAATTCGTATGTCAATAATAAATATAAGGGAGATGTTAAAATAGTCAGCATATCTGCTTTGTGAATGTTCACTATCTTTTATGGAGTTTACTCACTCGGAAGACCATTTAAAGTTATTGGTGGTCATCTTCTTTATAAGAGAATAAGTTTTTTTATATGTTTTTGACATAAGTGTGTCTCTAGCAACAAAGTTAATGATCTATCTTAAAGATCCAACTAGTTAGTTATAAAAGGTTTGAATAATAAGTCAATCGGATAATGCGTGAAGTGAACACTTTTTAAGAAATTGTTTAAATCGTTTCCAAGTCTCATAAATTGATTCACCTTCATTTTGACATAATGATAAGATATCATTCCTCAACTTCAAAGTTTTAGAAGGTGGAAAATGCTTTGCTAGGAATTTTTGGGCTAAATCTCTCCACATCCTAAGTGATCTAGGTGCTAATGAATTAAGTCACATTTTGGCTTTATCCCTCTAGAAAAAAGAGAAAAACTCTAAGTCGAACAACTTCGTTAGAAACACTGTTTTATCGAAATGTGACGCAGAGTTCTAAGAAACCCGCTAAATGTAAGTTAGGATCTTCAGATAGGGATCCTCTAAATTGATTATTTTGTACTATTTTAATTATAACAAGCTTAAGTTCGAATGTGTTTGCTTTTACAGTGAAGGCTTGAATACTTAAGTGAATTTCATCCACCGTAGGGTTTGCATAATCTCTTAAAAGTCTATTAGCATTATATTCACGAACTGATTCTTCATTGATTTGTTGATTCGCCATTTCCACGACAGATTCTTGAAGTCTTTTCTATCTTCTAATCCTCCTAAAAGTTCTATCTAGTTTTGAGTCATATGGTTCAAGGTCTGCAGCTCCTGAACTACGCATTCAACTCTAAAGACTTAACTAATATGATAGATATCAATCAGTCAAAAATATTTTTATATTTTCTTTTTTTCTTTTAAATAGACACACAATAACTAAACTCACAAGATAAAAACACTACAATTTCCAAATCTAAGTCTTACAAGTTCAATTAAAATTCTCCTTAAGTTTATCTTACCATAGCTTGCTTCCCCGATGATGGCGCCAAAAACTTGATCTCCCTAATGATTATCACGATTTATATTAGTCCCGGCAATGACACCAGAAACTTGATCTGCTTTCCAGCTAATTGGTTGAGCTCTTAAAATTAGATATTATTATCTTGCATAAGTATACGTATTGTTTCAATAATATATGGCTCAAATGAGTCTTAAATGTCGATCCCACAGGTAAGGGGAGGTAGATAATATCTAAGGCAATGTTCTAGTCTACTACTTTCAGGTCCTAGTTTGGAATGTCGTTAAAAGTGATTTTTCTAAAAACTACTTCTAAGTTAAGTTTCTATGACTAAGTTAAACCTATCTAGATCAATTGATTAGGTGAAATTCAAGATTGCTAAAAGTGCTTTTCTCTTGTGATATACTAGATATACTGTAGGTGTGACTACTAGGAATTTCAATTGATGTAGTGACAATTAGGAGCATAAATCTATTTACCCTCTGTCGAGCGCGTAAATAAATATGGTTAAAGTTTGGTTCTTGCTTAAGGTTGTCTCCTAGAAACTTCATCTTCAAACCCTATTAGCACAGATCCCTATATTTGCATTGTCTCCTGACTACTTCACCATAGCCTATCGAATAACATGAATATTCTAGTCGTTTCTCCACCGCTCTTTCAACTCCTGATGGGTCAAAAAAGGATTTTAACAAGTCATATGGCCTGTACAAAATGTAAATGAATCCTAGTAAAATACTCATCACGTCTAAATAAGAAAAACCAATTTCATAGCATTCAACATTCTACAAGTTCTACATAACAAACTCAAGAGAAAAGTACACGAATTCTACTCACAAAGCATGTTTAAAACCATGGAAAACTTCATTGAATCAAAGCAAATTCATTAAATATGTGTTTACATCAAATACAAGATAATAAAAACTCAATGTTTAGTTTTTATCCCTTGAGAAAGAGATGTAAATCCCTCCAACAAAGCCTTCTACTGATCGTTGAAATGCTGATACAAATCCCTTACAGAATTCACTCAAATTCCCTTCTCCAATCTCTCAAGAATAGGTGGATTTTACAATTCCTACTCCTACCTACATCCTCCTGGCATCCTTAAAGGATTCCCAGACTTGGAAATGCAAAATGTCGCCAGAAGTCCTCTTTCAAACCGTTCAAATCCATCAAATAACCCTCAGGTTCACCCTGAAACCGCCTCGGAAGATTCTGGGGCCTAGGCGATGTCTTCTCGGTATGCTAGAAAAACTCAGGCACCTAGGAGCTAGTCTGCGGCGCTAAGGCGCTAAGGCGCTATGGTGCAGCGCCTTTGCGTTCAAAAAGGGGTGCCTAGGCGCTAGTATGCTGGTAGCCCCATTTGCTTCATTTGCCTCCTTTTGTTCCGTTTCAGCTCCAATTTGCTCTAATTGTCCTACCTGTTATACCTGCAACAAAAAAAATATAGAAATATCTTTTCTTAAAGTACAATTTCATTAAAGAAAAAGTGCAAAAAGTAAAGAAAATTAAGCATGTAAAAGTTATACCATAGAACTNAAATATGGTTCAAGTTTGGTTCTTGCTTAAGGTTGTCTCCTAGAAACTTCATCTTCAAACCCTATTAGCACATATCCCTATATTTGCATTGTCTCCTGACTACTTCACCATAGCCTACTGAATAACATGAATATTCTAGTCGTTTCTCCACCGCTCTTTCAAGTCCTGATGGGTCAAAAAGGATTTTAACAAGTCATATGGCCTGTACAAAATGTAAATGAATCCTAGTAAAATACTCATCACGTCTAAATAAGAAAAACCAATTTCATAGCATTCAACATTCTACAAGTTCTACATAACAAACTCAAGAGAAAAGTACATGAATTCTACTCACAAAGCATGTTTAAAACCATGGAAAACTTCATTGAATCAAAGCAAATTCATTAAATATGTGTTTACATCAAATACAAGATAATAAAAACTCAATGTTTAGTTTTTATCCCTTGAGAAAGAGATGTAAATCCCTCCAACAAAGCCTTCTACTGATCGTTGAAATGCTTATACAAATCCCTTACAAAATTCACTCAAATTCCCTTCTCCAATCTCTCAAGAATAGGTGGATTTTACAGTTCCTACTCCTATCTACATCCTCATGGCGTCCTTAGAGGATTCCCAGACTTGGAAATGCAAAATGTCGCCAGAAGTCCTCTTTCAAACCGTTCAAATCCATCAAATAACCCTCAGGTTCACCCTGAAACCGCCTCGGAAGATTCTGGGGCCTAAGCGATGTCTTCTCGGTATGCTAGAAAAACTCAGGCACCTAGGCGCTAGTCTGCGGCGCTAAGGCGCTATGGTGCAGCGCCTTTGCGTTCAAAAAGGGGTGCCTAGGCGCTAGTATGCTGGTAGCCCCATTTGCTTCATTTGCCTCCTTTTGTTCCATTTCAGCTCCAATTTGCTCTAATTGTCCTACCTGTTATACCTGCAACAAAAAAATATAGAAATATCTTTTCTTAAAGTGCAATTTCATTAAATAAAAAGTGCAAAAAGTAAAGAAAATTAAGCATGTAAAAGTTATACCATAGAACTCCCCATAACTCTCCAAGGCTCTCTGTGATCACTCTTACCTCTCCCAAGTAAAATTCACGCGTGCCCCTCCAGATCTTTAGTGAATGGCCACTTGGATCTTTTGGCAAGTGCTCGGGTTCGCTCAGNAATTTCATTAAATAAAAAGTGCAAAAAGTAAAGAAAATTAAGCATGTAAAAGTTATACCATAGAACTCCCCAAAACTCTCCAAGGCTCTCTATGATCACTCTTACCTCTCCTAAGTAAAATTCACACGCGCCCCTCCAGATCACTCCCCCCCCCGAAAGGATATTCGTAGAGGTGAATGGCCACTTGGATCTTTTGGCAAGTGCCCGGGTTCGCTCAAAGGCCATTTTTGGCTTCTAGATCGGTCCAATGGCTTATCTCAACGGTCAGAAGGCGTTTGGATGGAAAAACATGGACCAGGTAATGAAACAGGTTGATTATGCATGGTGTGGCCATGCAAAAAATGGGGTGTGGCCACTTTTGGGCATGGTCACACCTAGCCTACTTGGGGTTGTTTTTTTTGTTTTCTGGTAATTTAGGCTAAGTGGCAAGATATAGAAGGCTCTTCCTAAGTGAAAATGACGTTCCAGGCACATTCGTGCTTTCCATTCCTCCATTTGGAGATTCCTCACGAGTAAACAAGTTTAGGGTCTGATTTGTTCACGTTGCATCAATCAAAACTCGTCTAGTTCGGGTCATCCCATCAATATAATGTCGGTCGGTTGTCGCCTCTTTGATAGCTAAAGCTTAGCAAAATGACCTTAACTACATGTCAGAGGATCGAAGATAATTGTCTCGTGCCTTGGGGAGTCATATGTATGTGAAGCATGCCCTAAGGTCATTCAAGCATACATTATATTCACGTGACATTAAAAATTGATGCCAATGTCGTCATCCATCAAGAATGAAGGATCTGCATCCTTAACAGAGCCAAAAAG
>JXCR01144651.1:49224-59548 GCA_002079205.1 Phalaenopsis hybrid cultivar | reverse complement strand
ATATATATATATATATATATATTTGATATCGAGATGGAGTTGCAATTAGTCTTCTTTGTTTCAGTTTGTTGATGCATAACTCAGAAGATACGATGTTTTTTTTTCTTTTCCCATGTGTTTTAGCCTGCTGGAATTAAATTTTGGAAATCTGAAATAATAATTTTACATACATACCACTTAATTCTTTTGTATTTTCTAGTTGACTTCTAAGCTTCAGTTCATTATATATATACATCGCCTTATTTTGCATGAAGGATGAATTCTAGTCTATCTTTAAAGATAAGATGAATATCACTATGAGTTGAAGGAGTTCAGCTTCATTTGATCAACTGATTGTTCATGTTTTCTGATAATATAGGAAGTTTTGTAATGACTATAGATTTGATAGATTCTTCTGTCTAATAACTTAATCATTTTATTGATTAAACTCGTTTGGAGCTATGTGGCATGCTTTGCCTTAGCATTCTTGGTGGGTTTTGCTTTAATGGATACACATTAGTGGATTTCAAAGGATTGTTACTTTTAGGGCTTTATAAAGATGTAAATTTTTGGTTTAATTGCAGGATTGATCTCTTTTATTAAGGCTTAAAATATTATCTAAATTGTTGAGATTGCAACTGTATTATTTAGAGGATCATGAATTTGCTTATATTTCTTTAATAAAATTTACTTTGTATTATATGGGGTCCAGTTTTGATTCTCCTTGCTGCCCCTTATTTAAATACATGATGGAAATCATTTTTTATGGTTTGGAAAATATAGTTGGGAGCTTAATTTTTGTCCTCTTCGCTGCCCCTTGTTCGAGTATTGCTGGAAGCCAGTTTTTATGGCTTGGGAAATATATTCGAGGGCTTGGTTTTTGTTCTCTTCGTTGTTCCTTGTTCAAATACATGTTGGAAATCATTTTATTGCTTGGAAAAGATATTTTGGGCTCGCTTTTAATCCCTTCTTCCTGCTGGGGTTCGACTTTGGTTCCTGCTCCTTGGTTGGCCATTTTGTTTTACTTGATTTTGGAGGCTCTATTATAAGCTATTCGACTATTCTTTGTTTTGAAATGAAGATTTGTGGATTCATTTAACTTTGAGAGTTTGGTTTCATGTTTCTGTTGTTCCTTTGCTCAAGTATCGGCCGTTGGAGTATTTTTTTGTTTTGAAATATCAACTTGGGGCTTGGTTTAGCTTCTTCTTGATAGTTCGGCTTAGCCCTTATGTTGGGCTTAGTTCTTTTTCCTACTGTTCCCTTCATTTAAACTTAAATATTAAAAAATGTTTAATGCTTTGAGTAGTCAGTATTGTTAGCTCGGTTTTACTTCTTGCTGTCCCTTTATTCGAGTATGAATATTGAAAAAATGTTTTGATACCTTGAGTAGCTATTTGAGGGCTGCAGTCATTATTCCTCTCATTGTCTCATTCAAATATGTGTGGGAAATTTTTTTGGCTTTGAGAAAATTATTTGGAGCTAAAATCGTTGCTCCTTTACCATTCTTATTCTAGTTTATGTTGGAGCTCTTATTTTCAGTTCTAAATAGCAGTTTGGGGCTCAGTTCCTATCCTTTTTGTTGCTTCTATGCGAATAAACATATTGGAGGCCTTTTTTTGGTTTTGAGAATTGGGTTGGAGCTACAGTTCTTTGCTCACTTTGCTACCTCATTTGAATATAAACATTGGGATGTTGTTTTAGTTTTTGAAACTTGATTGGGAGTTGCAGTCTTTGCTCCTCTTTGTTATCTTATTCAAATACACATTGATTTAATTTTAAATTTCATTTGCGCGGGCTGCAGCCCTTATTCCTCCTGCTGTCTTATTCAAATGCATATTGGAAATTATAATTTTGAGTTTGAGTACTTGAATTTGAGGCTGACTTCTGTCTCTCTTTGCTGAATTATTCAAAAACACCTGTTGGGGATTACTTGTGGTTTTAAAAGTTTTTTTGGAGCTTAATTTTGATTCATGCTATTTTATAGCTTGGAATAAATACTTTATAAATTGGTCTTGATTTTCTTGATGGTGATTTAAGCTCAGCTTTTTTTTATAGGGTTCTGTTTTGGTTCTTTTGATAATGACTCAGCTTGACACTCATATTAAATCCAATTTTCAGCTTCCTTGATGGCCTTTGATGGTTCAATTTTTTTTTGGTAACTCAGTTTTTTTGTGCTTCTTTACGCTCAATTTTACACAATTGTGGCCTAGGTTTTGTCCCTTGCCGAGCCTAGTTCTTTTTTTTATATATAGCTCGGTTTTAACTCTCCTTTGAGTTGGGTTTTATCCGACAATGAATTTTATTTCAGCCCTTATTCCGATTCATTCATTTTTTTGTTGCTTGAAAATCAAGTGATATGTATATATTTCACTATCATTCTTTAGCGATTATTTGACTTAATAATTTAAATCAACATGTTAAAATTGAATCTTCAAAGATTATATGGTTTGAGATTCTATGAAGCATGTCTATTTAGATGGAATTAGCTTTCCTTGGTTGCATAAATCTTATAGACCTGAATTTGATAATGTGAGGATGAAAGCACATTCCTCTTTAAAACACTATATAGTATGTCATGATTATATGCAGATTCAAAATTCAAGTTTAGAAGTAGAAGGTGGATTTTATAGAAATACTTAAATAGATGCTTCTTTGATTTCTCTTGATACAGAATACACAAAATTTGTTGAATGAGCATATGAATTATTGAGGTAACCTATTAGTTCGAGATGAGGGGTAACAGGAAATTATGCAAGAGAACCATTTGACAGCTTATTTTATAGCTGAGATATAAAATCAACAATCAATTTGTGCGATGTCCTTTCACCCCTTGATCATTAACAACTCTAACCCTTTTTCAAAAGTTTTGAGAATCGGTACTCACAAAAGAACAGATACTACAAATACTACACAGATACTACACTAACAAAAGAACAGATACTACAGACATTGCACATATATTACACTCACGAAAGAACAGATACAACCCTACATTGTAGACACCATATCCTGACTAATACATGCACACATTGGATATCACCTACACGTACATTTCACACATCACATAGTACATCTTGCACACCACATACAGATACACCACATATCTTTGTTTGATGGATCTAAGTATTATAATATCACCTTTTTTATATTGCAGACACTATATCCACACACTACATTTTGCATGAGAGATATTACATATCATGTATAGATACTACAGGTTTTACACAAATATTACACTTGCACGAGAAATATATACTGCACTCATACACACTATATTCACACACTACACCCTGCACGACAGATCCTACACTCACATATAGGTACACTACACTTCAATGAGTTGAGATACTACACTCACATGTAGGTACACCACACTTTGAGAGGCTCAAATACTGCTTTATTCACATATTCACTAAACGACAGAGTTTAAGACTGTCTTATTATAGGAGTGACTTGTTGGTGGCCTCTAGTTGATGTTGATAGGTTGACCTCGATATATCAGTTGCCTGTGGGATTGAGATTAAGAGAAAAGGGGTCTAGTCTTAGCCTATCCCCAAATTGAAATCTAATATCCCATCTTGAGACTTTCATATGCTCATCATTTAACCTTTCTTTTATAATTTCCAAATGTTTACTTGACCTATTTATATCATACAATTGCAATCTGTTTTGAAGCTTTAGCAGAATTTGATCAGGTACGATTTTATTTAATTGATTTCCATACTTTATTTCCTGTATATTCTCTTTTATTCTGTATCGTACTATACTTTGCTACATGTCTCATGCACTTTCCTATCGCATTTCACAGCATAGTCTTTTTTTTTGTTCTTTGTTGAACTGTATACATTTACCAATATTCATGCTTTAGTTGCTACATTTCTAGTATGTTTGTGCGGTCCCCTAGGATAGGCTGTTCGAGGCATGATATTTTTTATTACTCTTTATTATCTCTTTACTCTTCTAAGAATGAGACAACGACATGGTCGGTTGACAATTCATCTACGGACAATGATATGGACAACTACCAAAGTTTGAAGGATGCGCTTATGCAGAACCTCGATAGATTTAAATAACATACTGATAGGACGTTGAGGTTGTTCATTTGGCACGACGTAAATCCTCATATTATCTTTTAGGACTTTCTATGATTTTTATATTGTATGATATAAGTCCTAAACCTTTTAGGATTCCGAGGTCGTCATTTAGTATGACATAGATCCTCACATTTTCTCGAGCATATTTGCATATGTTGTAAAAATATAAGTTCTGAATATCTAAGAGAAAAGGGGTCTACATGAAACATTAAATAATTTCTCTTTCAAAGATGTAAAGCTAAACTATAGATTAGTTCGAGACATCTCCAACTTTTTCGTTCCTTTGGATTCTGAAAATAATTGTTCTTATTTGAACCTATCCCATTTGATTTTTCCTATTAAAAATCCTGGAAAGTTGTACGTTGAATTCTTGAAGATAAAACCTCTCATTATTATCGAGAGTTTTTTTAGGTAACTTTGGTTGTCTAAGATGTAATTAACTATAGGGGCTTGCTTCTATCGGGAATTTAAGAACCCAGATTATTCTAAACCCTATCTAATCTGTATATTAGATAAGAGAATTTGTCGGCTATAAATTTTGCAGACCAAAATAGAGTCATAAAATTTTATTTTTAGATAGTTAAGCCTACAAATAAGTGATGTCTATCTTTCAAGATGATATATCATTTATAATATCATGCTCAGCTGTTTAAACTATTAGATGTATGAGGTCTACTCGGTCTCATCATTTAAAAAAAAAATAAAAGATACTATTTTCACAAAAATTAAAATTATATTATATATATATTAAATTCTGAATTCAAATTTTAAAATCTTATTTTCGAAAGAAAGAAAAAATAACTGATAGAGTGGCGTACCTTAACTCCCTTAATAGGATTAAAAACTTGTGTAGTGTCCACAACTTACTCATATTTGCTCTTTTGAAGCCTTTGTTTCATGTGAATAAGCACAAGATTCTTAACAAATTCAAAGGCTATCACTCTTATTGAAATGTTAACAACAAAATTTGGGTTTTTTCGAGGCCCATTGTTAATCTTTCAATTATTGAAGATGAGGATCAATACATTCTAACTCAAATTTGTTCTGATGGTTTTCAAGGGTGGCACACCTTTGTTTACTCTAGCTCTATTATGCATGAAAAAAATTTGCTTTGGTAGAGAATTGAGTCTATAGAGAGTATCATCAATAAGAATTGGCTTGTGGGTGGAGATTTCATTAAGATAATGAAGCTGATGGAAAGAAAAGGAGGGGGCCAAGTGGAGTTGGCTCTTATGAATCTTTTTTCTAACTCCTTGTCTAATGTATGTCTTTATTATTTGGGCTATACTGGTTGTCCTTACACTTGGAGGAGGGGTTCTCTTTATCAAAGATTGGATCATTTCTTGGCTAATTCAACTTTTAAAAGTTATTTTTTTATAGTGAAGGTGCAACATTTGAGTCATGTCACTTGTGATCATAATCCTATATTTCTCACTTTGGCTTTCACTGTCAAGACGAACATGAAACTGATACGAATATCATCTTAGCTTTTACACTGAACTCTTTCACACTTCTTCCCATACTATATCTGTTGATCCCACTTATTTTAAGAATGACTATGACTATGCTAATAATCTCATATTTGCTTATTTTCTTGATGAATAGGAAATCTTGAATGCTTTCAAATCTATAGCCCCGGGCCCTCGTGGCTTTTCTTCTGCTTACTATGTACATGCTTGGGAAGTTATTAAGAAGGAAGTTATTCTTGCAATCCAAAGTTTTTTCCTTTGAAGCAATTCATAAAAATATTTCACCTCGGCTCATATAGTTCTTATTCGTAAAGGTAATGATAAGATCACTTGGGATAATTTTTGCCCTCTTTCTCTCACCATGGTGATATCTAAATTTATGAAAAGGATTATTGTAAGCAGATTACAACCTCATATCAACCGCATTATTGTTGAACAACAGTCTGCTTTCATAAAGGGCAGGGATATTACTAACAATATTCTTTTAGCACAAGAAATAATTGAGGAGCTGAACAAAAAGTGTAGAGGGGGCAACATGGTCCTCAAACTTGAAATTAAGAAAGCCTTTGACACTATTAGTTGGGAATTTATTCTCAATATTCTGCAAGCCAAAGGTTTTAAACAAGATTTTTGCTCTCTCATACAGAGATGGCCATCCAATAATAGCTATAGTGTGATGGTCAATGGTGAAGTCTGTGTCTGAAAGGGGCATCAAGCAGGAAGACCCTCTTTCTCCCACTATTTTCATAATTGCATTTGATTATCTATCCAGACTTATGAACAAGATGCATCATGAGCATCCTTATATTCAATTCCCCCACAAGTCTAAAATTATTATGAGCCATCTTGTTTACGCTAATGATGCTATATTATTTTTAAATGCTATTAAATGTGCTATCAAAGCTACTATGACTATGTTACAAAACTTTCAAAATGCCTCTGGGATCATGTTCAATTTGGCTAAGTGCTCTATGTATCTTGGTAAAGGTGCTCCACCCAACACCACCGCTTGGGCTTCTAATTATACTTGCTGCAAAATCTCTAAGCTCCCTATAAAGTATCTTGGGGTCAATATTCTCAGCAGTAGAATCAAGTAAACTCAGATGGATGAGGTGATTGATAAGGTTAAACTCTAGATTAATTATTGGAAAAACATCTTCCTTTCTAATGAGGGTAGGCTCACTTTATTGAAAAGTGTGCTTTGCACTCTCCCTCTCTACATGATGTAGGATCTTAAAACCAAAAAGAGTACTGAGAAGATCCTTGAAAATATGTTTAATAAATTCTTTTGGAAGGGCAATAAAACTACTAAAAGTTGGGCTACGTGGCATTATGCTTGTAAACTTCTTTCTGTTGGTGGGCTTGGGTTCAAAACATTACTACATACTATAGATATAAATATGTGTAAACTTTGTTTCAAATATAGGAAGGGAGAGTCTCTGTGGGAAAAATTTATGAAACTTAAATACTGCAAATCTTCACATAATTCTACTGTTAATTGGAGAGTGGGAGACTCTAGACTTTGGGAAGCTATTATTAGTACTTGTGAGGTTGCTTCACATTTAATGTTTTGGGAAATTAGGGATGGTAATATTTTATTTTGGAAGGATGATTGGGGTCTCTCTACATTTTCTAAGTTGCACACTCATGATTATGATGTCAACTTACTGGTCTATGATTGCTGAATTAATGGTGAATGGAATCTTGATATGTTGAATTCTTTAGTTGGCAAAATTGCTCCTGCCATAGCTACATTTCCTGTTAAATTACAAGATAAAACTATTCCTTTATGGAAGAATCATACTAGCTCTTTAGTTACTAAATGGCTTTATTCAAATCTTTATTCTTTTAATCAATGGAAATGTCATGTTCATATTTGGCATAAACTTATTTCTTCTTCTATATCATTTTTCCCTTGGAGGTACTTTCACAAGACATTTCCTCTTGATGATATTCGGAAGTAAAAAGGGCTGAAACTTGCTTCTTACTATTATAACTGCAAGAAAGATGTTGAATCTTTAACATCTATTTTTTGAGTTCTCTTTTGCTAAAGAGTTTTGACATCATATTGGGTGTTATTTTGGGATCCATTGACATACTAATCTGAATTTTAAATAAGCTATTGAGATTTGGAAGGGTTTTGATCCCTCTTTCAATAAGCATTTCTGTTTTCTTGTTATTATTTTATGGTTTATTTCGATGGCAAGAAACAATCATAAGTATGAAGATGTCGGGCACACCCCCTCTATCACTACCACCTTTGCAGTTGCTTATTTTAAAAAGGCATGGAAATCTTCCTTTAGATAGGATGCTACTCCTACTACTGCGGATAAGAGTAGGAAACCTATTTTGATCAAACGTGGCAACCCCCTCCCCCCCCATGGTCGGTTTAAGATTAATGTTGATGGGAGTTTCTCCAATGCCTATACGGGTATGGAAGGGATTATCAAACATTCATATGGAAAATGAATATCTTATTTTGCGTCACCTTGTATTACTAACTATGCATTTGAGGCTGAAACTGCTACTGTACTTGATGCCCTACATATGGTTACATCTTTAAATTTAAATGGTATTGTGGTGGAAACAGATTATGAACTTTTGTTTACTATTCTTTTGACTAAGACTAAACCTCCGTGGTACTTCATTGCCTTGCTGAACAAAATCAAACTAACTATTAAATGCCATCACTTGCATATTTTATCTACTTTTACTTATTAAGAAGGGAATAAATCTACAGATTGGTTGTCCAAATGGAGGTTGCAAAATGCTATTTTTTGTAATACCCCTTGCTCTTTCTTGCATAAACATATTAAGAATGATTTGGATGCCATGTTTGTTCAATTTTGAGAGGCTGGCCCTATTTTTGGACTCATCTGTGGATTTTATGGGTCAAGCTTTCATTTTTTTGATTAAGGAAATGGGAGCCTGACTCTGGACTACTATGGGTAGAACTATGTGCTTTCATATTTGGTTATCTTCTTGCATTTATTATCTTTGCTCTGGGCTTTGGTTTCTCAATTTTGTGCCCATAAGGAAGAATTTTGGTACTTATATATGTTGGTTTGGGGCGTTTAGTCACACTTTTGGCTACCTTTTTATAATAAATACTTTAAAGCATGAGCTTACTTGTTATGTATTGGAGCCAGACATGATTGGTGAGTGCAGCACCAATAGTTTCCATTTTGTGGGTTGCTTTTTTATGGCCCACGGGCAGGACTGCTGTATATATAGTATAATGAAACTTTGTTCCACTTGCTAGGTTTTGAATTTGGTATTTGGAGCAACTTTCTTACTGATAAACTATATTTTGAACAGCTTTATCTGTAGAGCATGGATATACCCTTGCTGCACTAATTGAGTTTTTGTGGTTCTGCAGACTGATTGCCATTATTTGTTGTGGTGGCTCTTTGCACAAAAAAATACTTATATTATTTATTTGAAGTGGCTCACGACTTATGATATACAAGATTGGCTTATGTAGCTCTCATTATTTGTCACTTTATTTGGGCTTTTGTTAAGCTTGTGGTGTATTTTTTGAGGAGTCACATGGGACTGATAATGGTTATTCTGAGGGTTTTTTCCTCCCTAGATGTTTGGGATGAATGTATTATGATAGATGGTTAGAAGGATTTTGATGTTGAAGTGGTATCTCATGAAAACCTTTTACACTCAAACGTTTACTATGACTCCAAATTATTTTGGAGATTCTTTTGCACTGGTATTAGGAATGACAGTGGTCATATTCCTTGGCATGGGCAATGCATGATTGGCAGTTTGGGTAGTTTAGAGATTATTTTTTATGAGATTTTTGGGTTTGATGTAGGATTTCATTGCTCCATAGATTTTAGTTTCTCTAATATAGCCTGTCTATATGTGAGCTCGCTCGTAGAATGTTTTGGATTGGTGTATTGTTGAATATTGCCATGGCTTTGATTTTATTACATTGGGACAGCTCTACGGGTTAGTTTGCTCTTAGCAATATAGTTTTTTATTAAATTAGTAGCCCCTTTCACTTGCTGCTTAGGGGTTTTTGTTTATCTTATTGATTACAACAGTGCTATATACAATCTGCATTGTTTGGTGACTATCCAACAGCTTTGGATCACTTTGCTGGTCACTATTTTGATTTGGGGGGGGGGGTGGGGGTTCTCTCATCCTTACAGATTTAGGGCTCTAGGCTTATTTGGTGACTGGATGGTTCTTCATTGTGGCCAAATGATATTATTGCATAATTATTGTCACTATCTATACTGTTCTTTATTAACTAATTTGGCAGTGAGTTATCTTATAGATTTCTTGAGATGTGGTACTCATATGCTTGTTGCCCGAACTCCCTATTTATGGTTCTATCATGGAAGATGGATTTTGTATTTTTGGGTGCTGTCAATAGAGCTTGGATTACACTGTCATGCACAATATTTCTCGATTATTATTGATGCAGACTTTGATCAAATTGTAGGTTTTGGCAGGAACCTTTTGATATATCTTGGACTTAGCTCTTTCAGTTTTAGAAATTTTTACTTTGTTTTTGGTATTGGAGTTTGGTATACATGTAAATTTTTGGTAAACTTCTTGTGTTGGTATACTTTTTGGGTCTACACATGTATTTTCTGCTTTTTGTGTGACGCTGTATTACGGACAGTGGAACCCCTAGGGTTTGATTTTTCTGTTTTGTTACTAGTGGGGGATCCACTATGCCACCTCATTTTTGTACCTTTTTTTAATTATTAATGCATAAGGAGCCACGAGCTGCTCTTTTAATATATATATATATATATA
>JXCR01144651.1:21962-49157 GCA_002079205.1 Phalaenopsis hybrid cultivar | reverse complement strand
TATATATATATATATATAGTTTAGTGGCACATAAGTTCCCATATAGTCTAGGGGCACTTAATTTATTAAAAATAATGAGACTGAATAGATCTTATATATTTAATAATTTAAAATGATTGAGCACCTGCCATATGAAATGTACTTATCCTGAGGCGTACAAACATTTTATGCTAGAGCTCCTCATTCATCTAAACTAAAGAATTTATGATATTTGTTTGGTCTGAAAACTTTTTTATATGTTGGCCGACAAGTTTCCTTATCTAATATAAGGATTAGATAGGGTTTATATTACCTAGGTTCTTAAGTTCCCCATAAAGTCAATCCCCTATAAGTAATTACATCTTAAACAACCAAAACCACTTAAGGAAACTCTCGATAATGACCAGAGGTATTTATATTCAAGAATGCAAAGTTTGGTGTTCATGGTTGGACATAAGAAAATCAAACAAGAGTAGATAAAGTATGAGTAGTTATAAAAAGTAGAGTTGTTTTCATTTTTTGCAAGTTTATATGTGTAAGTAATGAAAATGCTATAAGGTAAATAAAAGAGTTGTAGAACATAAAATGTAGAAGTGTACCTGGGCTTCTGCTACCACTACATGATTGGAATCATAACGCTTAATATAATTTGTAGAGAATTTAAAAAAATTACGACAAAATAAAATAGGAACATTTAAGAGAAAAATTAAAAAAGGTGAGTCGTAAGAAAACACGAGTAAGTAAAAGAAAAATCATAGTCACATATGAATGACTAGGACTAGTTGTAGGACATTGGTAAAGGTTTAGCCTCAGAACTGGACCGTGTGTTTCCCAACCTTGAATAAGAGCTACCAACCTGATAAGCTATGGAGTGTGGTCCTTAACCTCGATCCAAGTGATTCATCATGGATCTTTCTAAGTTTTCTTTTTTAATTTAATTTTCATGCATGTAGAATTTACTTTAGTAGGCAAAAGTAGTTATGTTATGAAAAGGATTATTGTTTCAAATATTTTGACAAAGTAGTATAGTCCATAAGTTAATTACTCTAATAAAGCTAGAAATATTGACAAACTAATGCATCTTAAAATTGTCTATTTTATATGCACAATTTAAACCCATTTTTTAGAATACTAAGCTATAATGAAAGGTATTATTTGTGTTTTTTATTACAGATGTAAGAAAAAGACTTTAAAAGAAAGAAGAAACAAAAAATATATTAAAAAGGAGCCAAATGGGCCAAATCAAGTTAATTGCCAAAAACAGCGGAGCTGGCGCCTTGGCGCCATATGGATTTCAAAGCTCTTAGGCACGACAGTTTGGCACCTAGGCATGACAGTTTGGTGCCTAGGCACCAGAAATAGTTACACATATATTCATTGAATTTGGATAAATTTTAAAAAGATGACCGAAGCAACCCTTAGTTATTTTTGAAGCTCTATATTTTGGGATTAATTTTGGATGAAAGAGAGAAGTTTTGGAGTCATTATGAGAAAGGAGGATCCGATCCAGAGTGGGTGGCCACTTTAGTGAGTCTCTGTGAGTCTTTATGAATTCTGGAGTATTGTGAGTTGTAAGGGTCTCGTCGAGCCAGATAAGTTAGGCAACTTTGGAGGAGTTAGATCCCAATTTTATTTGACTGTACAATGTATGCAATTATAATTTTAATTTTTCCTTACTTTTCTTTCTTACTTTGCAAGGATTGGCAAAAACTTGAGATCAAAGCAAATAAGAATACAATTATTATTTTTAAATATGGGATATTATGCAAGTATACATATCTTTATCAAGTAATATAGGACTTTTTGATTATGCCCTGAATATTGAACCCACAGAGGAAAAAACACAATATGCAACTAAAATCAAAAGAAATTAGATTGAAAATGTTACTTTACAAAATAATCTTACTCATACTATATATACTATAATAGGAATGAAAGTTTGATTCTTTCTATAATTTTTTATAATTGAAAGTAAAGTAAAAAACTAACTAAACTTAACTAGATATGTGTAAGATGAAGGCAATTTATCATGAATTTTTTTTTCTTATCATGAAAATATCTTTTTCCTTATCATGAATTGGTAACAAGTATAGGAATTCTGTTGTGGAATTATTCAAATTGTGTTATTCCAAATAGGAGCAATAATATTCTTTACCTTTGCTAGAGATGCCATAAAGAATATTAATTAATTTAAAGTTTCAATAGTTTTGAAGACAGGTTAGGTAGGGAAGATACTAGCTCTCATTGTAGAGTTCCCTCTTCTTCCTCCACCTGAGGGCTAACATCTCATATCAAAACCTAAAACTATAAACCAAATTGGGGACTTTAGCCTATCCCTCTATTGTCCTCTAATTCTACAGCCTTCAAATTTTATTTCCCTATTTATTTGCACTCAATCATATGAATTACATTCTCATCACGACAATCTCATGTGATTCCTACCATTACTTGACTGAGGTAACACCATCTCATATCTTACATGTTCTCACAAAAAATATTAACATCTTAATTAGCCAAATCATGAAGTAAATGAAATACATGGTTTAAAATCATCACAACGTATTCCAACATTAAACATTAACACTTCATACAACTTCCATACAATATTTAAACACTTATCATTTTAAAGAAAAAGATAAAGAAAACTACTTAGAATTCACTGAGAAAATACAACCACACTTAAGTTTGAAAATAGAAATCATGCAAACAAACAAGAAGTCTAAATTAAAATTAAATGTAGTCACAAAGATAAAAACTTATCTAAAATCCCCTCCACCAAACTCTTAAAGTTATTTTGAATCTCTTCGATTCTTTTCTCTATAATAGTATCTAATCACACAGTACAAATCCTCTTTTCTTCTTTTCTCTAAAAGTATCCTAATTAATCTAAGAGAAAGAGGCGTCAGTGGTGTTTAGAGCGGGGCAGCAGCTCCTTTCTAGTGCGCTAGGTGGAGCAGCAACTTGTGTGTGTATGTGGAAGAGTGGAAGACTCTTCAATCCAATAGAAGACCTTATTTTATAATTTTCCAAAAGGTCCTTGGTGCGCTTCAAAATCTATCCACATTCAATGAATCTTCCATGGGTTGCCTCATTTGAAAAGCTAATTGAATGTATTTTAGTGTCCATCAAGTATTTCTCATGTTTTCACCAAGGGCGAACACCTCTTCAAAAATTTTTCTAAGTTCATTGAATTATCAAGTAACTACTTCTAACACTTAAGCGTGAGGTACTCGATGCTTAAGTGCGGCCTTCTCAGTTTTACTGGCGCTTAAGAGCCAGTTCTGGGGACTTAGGCGCCATATTTTTTTGCACACCTTCATAATTTTTGCTCCAAATTTGATCCTTCTTACTTATTTTACTTTTTTCATCCATTAGATTGTACCTGGAAGAAAAACACACAAATACCTTCCATTAAAGCACAATATCTAAAAAATAGGTATAAAAAAGTGTACATAAAAACTATATACTTTTGATGTATGAAACTCCCCCAAACATAAAATGTTACTTATCCTCAAGTGATAGTCCAATCTTTCAAAACCAAAATAAGTATATTATTTGATGACTTTCTTTAGCATATTCTAAAATTTTGATCTAGAAATATAATAGTCCAATTTAAAAAAAACATTAATACATGAGACCAACTTAGTGTTTAGAGATTTTTAATGTAAAAAAGTCTGACAATATGAGTTTTTATCTAGTTCAGAAATATTTGTAAATTTCCTAATATAGGGTTTACGCATTCTATCTTCCATACTTAAGAAAATTTTATTAAAAGTAATTATACTTACTATGGTATATCCTTAAGTTTAAGAGTTTCTCAAATCTTATACTTTAAAAAGATTAGATGTGGAACCAATTTTTGATTAGACACTAATCCTCAAGCTTCTCCTCCCTTCTTCAACTTTCTTTTCTTTTTTTTTTGAGGTGAGGATTACTATATCTGGATAGGTTATTAGTAATTTTTAATTCCACTCCTCTTTTCCTAAAGCAAAGTTATCATACAAATATTTTACTTAAATTATAATAGTAGATTTGAAAATTATTTTTAATAAAATAAATTTAAGCATTGAAAATAAACGTTTAACCCTTCTAAAATTTTAAAAATATAATTTTTCCTACTAAAGATAGTTACACAATATTTATCATTTCAAAACTAAAAATAACTTTAAATCCTTTCTTCATTACTGTAGGTTTCAACTAAATTCCCTTACTCATTTCTATATTTCAAATTTTACTTCCCTAATATAACTTCATATACATAATCATTTTTTTTCAAATCAAAATCAAATTTTATTATAGTACAAGTGAGAACAAAAAAAACATTAAATTTTAGAAAATTTTTCATCCCCCCAAACTTAAATTTTTAATAAGATAAAACATTTTAGCATCATGTTTATATATAGGAAGGATTTGTATCACAACTTCCCTATGGGATCAATATCTAGGACTCCATTAGAGCCCTTTATTATTTGAGTGATATGTATACTTGTGTTGATTTTAAAGGGGATTTGACAGTTTTAAAAAGAGTTTTAAGAGATAAATAACTTTCATAAAATGTATTTTTGTTTTGATTGTATTGCATATTTAGTATATATCTATTGTGTGTAATTTTCTAATATTAAAAAATATTTGTAAAATTATCACACTAAATCCACCCCGCATTAGTGGTCTTTCTAAATCATTTTTAGTTGGAGAAACATATTATTTGGGTCTTTAGAAATCGTTTTTTCAGGTTCTTCAATCTCTCCCTCAACTTCAATCTCTTTTTGACTTCCAACTTTTAATTTTTTCCACTCCTAAGTTGAATAACTTTAATTTTTTGTTGTTCCATTCCTTTGTATGTAGGATTTGCTTCAACTTTACTTGGAATTTTTCACTGGGGTCTATTGTTAAGTGCGTTAGCAATTTTTTTCAGTTGATTCTCAATATTTCTTATTGTAGCACTTTGACTTTGCACCTGATAACACAAATGTAAAACTACTTCTTCATAGACAACTTATTTACCTTAAATTGTTGGTTAGCCAGGAGGATAAGAATGTCCATAGTTAGAATTACCCTGACTGTTCTAGTTTCCTGGTGGGTTTGCTGGATTGTTCCCTGATACACCTAAAACATATAACATTTATGCACACATTTTTATACCTATTTTTGAGTTTATTTCACTTTAATGGAGTATATTTGTGTGTTTTTCTTTTAGGAACACTTAAATGGATGAAAATGATGAAAGTAGTGAAAAAAAATCAAATTTGGAGCAAAACTGAAGATGGTTTCTAAGTGAACTATGGCGCATAAGCGCCTAGGACTAGCGCTTGAGCTATAGGAGAACAATCCCTCCTTCATGATTTCCACCACCAGAATTATTCCAGTTAAAAGTAGGGTGGTTGTTCGAACCTGAGTTATAAAATTTTAAATATGGGTTATTGGGTGGTTGTCTCAAAATAAAATTCTTGCAAAAGTAGGACCCATCGTATTAATCTTACCTTTGTATCCCTTTCTTACATAAGATATTAAATAACGGAATAATCAGTATGCATAATGCATTCAGCTCCAAGTAAATATGATCTAAATTTATCAAAATCATATACTTTTGTCAACATCTCTTTTTCAGTTGTTGTGTATTTAATTTGAGTTGCATTAAGAGTTTTACTGGCATAATATATAACTTTAAAAATCTTATCATCTTTTGTCCTAAAACAACTCCAATAATTTAATAACTTGCATCACACATTAATTCAAATGGTTTTTTCTAATCAGGTGAAACAATGATAGATGTAGTAATTAAGTTTTCTTTTAAAAAATTGAAGGATTTAAGACAATCATCCTTAAAATCAAAATTAGTATCTTTTTCTAAATAATGAAATAAAAGCTTAGCAATTCTAGAAAAGTTTTTAATATACCTCCTATGAAATCCAACATGTCATACAGAACTTCTTACAACAATTATTGAACTAAGAGGTTGTAATTCAACAATAATTTGAATTTTTGCTTCATAAAGTTTCATACAATCTTTAGAAATTTTATGTCCCAAGAGAATCCCTATCGTGACCATAAATTGACATTATTCCCATTTAAGAACTAAGTTTGTTTCTTCACAGCAGCTTAGAAACATTGATAAATGATCTAAGAATGAATCAAAAGAGGTTCTGCAAATTGAGAAATCAACCATAAACACTTCAGTTCCTTTTTCAATTAAGTCACAGAAAATAGGCATCACACACCTTTGAAAAGTTTTAGGTGTGTTACATAAACCAAAGGGCATTCGTTTAAAACCAAAAGTACCATATGGACTTGTAAATGTAGTATTTTATTGATCCTCTGAAGCAATAAATATTTGTTGGTAACCAAAATATCCATTCAAAAAGAAAAAGTATTCAAGTCTGGCTAGTTCATCAATCATTCAATCCAAGAAAGGCAAATGGAAGTGATCATTCATAGTGGCAATATTTAATTTTTTATAGTTAATATAGATTTGATATCTAGTGACTTGTCTTGTTGGAATTAATTCATTCTATTTAGTCACTCCTCGTATTATAAGAACACAATGAACATGACAAACCAATGCACTATCAGGTATAAGATAAATAATCCCAGCATCTAACCACTTTAAAGTTTCTTTTTTTACCACTTCATTCATCACAGGATTTAATCTTCTTTGAGGATCAGCCCTAGGTTTACAATTATCTCCCATTAAAATTCTACGCATACAGATTGAAGGATTGATTCCTTTAATATCTACTAATGTCCAACCAAAAGCTTTTCTATAATTTTTTAATGTCTCTAATGATTTTTTGTCTTGGTCTTTAGTTAAATCTGAGGATATTATAACAAGTAATGTAGATGAATTTCCTAAGTATGCATACTTTAAATGTGCAGAAAGTAATTTCATCTCAAGTTCAGGAGATTTTTCTATTGAAGAGATTAGATATTTACTATTTTCAGCAGTCTCTAAAATCTCAAAGAATTCCTGAACATAAATTGTATTATGAGCATTAATCTCTAACCATTTACTATAAAATAATTTTTAGATTCATTATCTATATTCTGATCTAATATCTATTCATTTTTTTTCCTCAGAAACGACTTCACATTTTTCATGGTAATGTGAAGCAATCATATGATCCATAAAATTTTTCCTATAACATTTTTCTTTAACAAGATACCTCATTAACTTTAAGACATTAAATATTACTTCTTGGTCATCAACTCTCATGGTCAACTCTTCTTCCTACAAATCAATGTTAGCATGTCTGGTACCAAGAAAATGTATCCCAAAATTAATAGGGATTCCATTATCCTCTTTCATGTTGAGCACAATGAAATCCATAGGAAAGATAAATTTATCCACCTTAATAAGTACATGTTCAATAACCTCTTTAGGATAATTAATAGACCGATTAACTAACTGAAGGGTTACAGTGGTGGGAGAAAGCTCTCCTAAGTCCAACTTTTCCAATAGTGGTGGGAGAAAGGCATGAGATTAATGCTAGCTCCCAAATCACATAGGGCTTTTCCATAAAATTTCTCTCCAATTGCACAATGTATTGTGAAGCTACTAGGGTATTGAAGCTTTTGAGTAAGCTTCTTTTAAATTATCGCACAACATTCTTCACTCAGTTCAACAGTCTCATAAGCTTCAAACTTCCTTTGCTTGTTTAGTATATCTTTCATAAATTTAGCTTAACTTGACATTTGTTCCAAAGCTCCGCAAATGGAAAATTGATTGTAAGCTTCTTAAATATCTCAAAAAATTTTGAAAATTGTTGATCTAGCTTTTGCTATCTAAGACTTTGAGGGAAAGGAGGTGGTGGTTGATACACCAAAATAATATATTATCTTAAGTACTTATTTTATGTTATTTTTTGTGATATTGTACTTTAGGTATTTTTGTGTTTTAGTTACAGGTATATCATTTTTAGGAACTTGGAGCAAAAATGGCAAAAAGGATGAAACTTGGAGCCAAATTAATGAATTTTGGAATTTTGGCGCGTGATGCGCCAAAATCCAAAGACTAGGGACAACGTTTCAAATTAAGGCAGCTAAAGATGATTTTTACATGAATTTCAATAGGACACTTGTTGTACACACCTCTTAGATTAATTTAATGCATCTAGACACTTTGAAAGGTTATTTTATGAAGAGATATGTCTCTTGGACCAAATGACACATCTTTCAAATTCAAATAAGTTGACTTTTGGAGGGAATTTTGAATTCTATTCCAAAGGAGGCATCCGAAATTAAAGAAGTATACTTCTGATTTTTCAAGTGTGTGACCTGAGGGGGAGAGAAAGTTGGCATGAGTTAGAGATAGAGAGAGAAGAGGGATTTTCTTCTAAGGTTGTAAGAGGTGAGGGAAGGTGAGAGATTTCGTCTTCATTTACACCTCTAATTGAGATTTGGCAGTGATTGTAAAGAGAGAAAGACTTAGAGAGATCTTATAGCAATTTTTTTGGAAAGGATTGTGAGATAAGTTGTATTTTTATTTGTTCTATTTTGTAAACTTATTTTTATAAATCAAATCCAATGTTTATTGTATCCTTCTTATGAATTCTAGGTAGTCTTCTTTATGCTTCTCCCTAATTTGAGATAAGGTTTTGTGAAGAATAGATTTTTTTTCTACGTTTTTAAATGATAATAAATTGCGATGATTTGAACTTCGATCTGGCCAATTGAAATGTTAAAACTTGTTGAGAGACACATGTTCTTAAATGAGATATCATTTCTACAACATAGGGGGAATCACATTTGATTTCATGGGAGAGTATTTCATCCCTGGGATTAGGTGCAAATAAATAGGAAAATGTACTTTATTGGATGCAAAATAAGAGATTTTAAGGTGACAAATTAAAATCCCCAATTTGGGTCAGTTGATTGGAAGCTAATGCTAGATTATTAAAACTTAGAGGAGGGAGTAGTGGAAGCTCTGGAGTGATAGTCGATATCCTCCCAGCCTAACCATGGAATTAGGGACCAAACTTTAAATTAGTCAATGTCCTTAATAACACTCGAAAGAGGGTAAAGAATAGGATTGCCTCTATTTGGCACAAAATAGTTTTTATATATACTTTTTCAAATAATTTCGATTTCCTCACAATTCATTTACCCATTATATGTGGGAAGAATGCTTTCTTAAATTTGAACTTTCCGTCACAACAAAAACTTTATTTAATTTTTATAATTTTACTTTTGAAAGTTTAGTATTTAGTTTAGTTTAATTTTTATAGTCTTACATATGCATTTTAATTAACATTCACTTGAGTAGTTAATTCTCAAACTTCACACATTACTTCACTTTTATTTTTTGTATTTTTATATTGTAAAATAATTTTCATTATTTTTTTAAGGATTTTCTAACTTTCCTGTTGGATCGATATTTAAGACTCCATTAGAGCCCTTTATTACTTAAACGATTATATTTAAGTTGATTTTAAAGGGGATTTGACAGTTTAAAAAAGTTTTCAAAGATAAATTATCTTCATAAAAAGTTTTTTTTTTGGGATTGTATTACATATTTATTATATATTATGGTGTGTACTTTTTTAATATTGAAAAATAATTACAAAATTCTCACACTAAAATCGCTTGCATCAAGTTTTTGGTGTCGTTGGAGGGGAAGTAACGGAAAATATGAGTATTTTACTTTATTTTAATATAAAAAAAGAGTGTTTGTAGTTTTGTTTAAACATTTTCATATTTAAGTGTGTTTGCTTGTTTTTAATTATCTGTTTTAGTTTGTTTATGTGTAGTGTAAGATCTGAAAATTTAGTACCTTACGATTCTGAGTTAGAAAGAACTTTTAGGAAAATTCGAAAACAATAAAAAGTGAAAGATCATTTAAAAAAATGGCTTAGGATTTTAAAAATGCTGGAAATAAAAATTAACCTCATCAGAGGCCTTTAAGAGATTATGATAATCCTACAACAGATTAAATTTGATTGAGTATACAAAACCCTCCTATAGCTTCTACTTCATTTGAGCTTAAACCTGTTATTATCCAAATGGTTCAAAACAATTAGTTTGGGGGAACACCTACTGAAGATCCTAATTTACTTCCTGCTAATTTTCTAAAATTATGTGCTACATTTAAATATGATGCAGTATCAAATGATGTCGTCAGACTTAGAATTTTTCCTCTTTCACTAAGGGATAAAGCTAAGATGTGGTTAAACTCATTACCACCTGGATCTATAAGAACATGGGGAGATTAATCACAAAAAATCTTATCTAAATATTACCCATTTTAAAAAATAGCTAAGCTTAGAAATGATATCACATCTTTTTGTCAGTTTGAAGGAGAATCAATTTATGAAGCCTGAGAAAGATTTAAGGATCTCCTTAGAAAGTGCCCACAATATTGTTGCCATGTTGGTTAATAATTCAAACTTTTTATAATGGGTTGGTTGGATCTCTTAGATTGATAATTGACGCTGTTGTTGGTGGATCATTAATGTCAAAACCATTCGATGAGGCATATTCATTAATTGAAGAGATGACTACAAATAATTTTCAATGGTCCTCTAAAAGGGTAAATCCAAAAAGAGTAGCTAGTATTCATTATTCTAATGTTATATCTATTTTAGCTGCCCAACTATCTGCTATATTAAAGAAGATGGATCAATATAGTATGAATTATTCTCAGACAACACCTATGCTTGAGGAGAATTTATTAGGACAAATGATAGAATCTTAATTTTTTTATGAGACTTTAAATGCAATAAACAATCATTTTGATAACCCTAATGTCGATTGTTATAACCCTGGTTGAAAGAATCATCCAAAATTTTGTTGCAGTAATAATAATTCTAATGTTGCAAATCTGCAATGGAGAAACACTGCTACGAACTCATTGGGAGTATTTCAATGGTATCTATTTTCATTGTTTGCGAAAATATTTTGGCTAGATTTGGAAATTTTGGCCAAATTTGGGGTCCAAATGGTATCTAGGTAATTTAGGGAATTTCAGAGCAAAAGGATGGGTTGGGTATCTTGGTAGAGTTAACGTGCCAACCACCATAAAAAAGCCATGTAACAACGGAAACCCCATTTTGGGTCCTCTATGTAGTGATCTTATCCAAACCCTAGCCCAGGGCTAATGGGTTTAGGGGACCACCTACAAGAGTCTCCCGAAAGTATCAAGGGACCAAAGCCTAGAAGTTTTGGGTTTAGGGTAGTGAGTGATTGTGAGTGCAAGTGATTGCAAGTGAATGCCTTAGCCCTAGACCAACACCTAGGGTCAACCCTAAGGCAAAGCAATCCTAAGGGTGGCTCATCTTGAGTTCTCCTATAATGACCTCACCTACTAAGTGCTAGAGATTAGGACCAATATCTAAAACTTCAAATTGAGTAGAGAAGAGTTTGAAATTTCTAATGGTGAGGGTTCCTTGTCTAACTAGGAATAGTCAACAGGAAAGTCCTATGGCTAGACCCTAGGCTACTAAAGAGGAAGAACTAGACCAGAATAGTCAATAGGAAAGTCTTATGGCTAGACCTTAGGCTACTAAAGAGGAAAAACTAAACATCAACCAAAAGTGAGGTCAACAATTAATAAAAATTATTTTAGTGTCAAAAATGTCGTTTAACTTAGAAAATCATGTTAAGTTATCAAATGAAGTCCAAATATTTTGAAACTTTTTTGGAGAGTTCTCTGAACTTTAAAGCAAAGTAGAGAATCAAAATCAAGTTATTAAGATGATTATTTTTTCTAAATTAATTTTCTTTGTGTTTCAGAGTTTTGTGAGAGTTAGGTGTGGTCTTAATGACTTAGCCTATGAAAAATTTTCCAAAAGGTTCTATGGTCACAATAAACCTTCCCAAATTTCATTGGATTTTTCTAAATAACATGCTAATTATTGTGATTAATTTAACCAAATAATAGACATAAACTTAAAAAATGTGGATCTCTGTCAAGATGTTTTCTCTGACCTTGGAAAAATGGAAGAATATCCCAAATGACAAAGGCTGACATGCCAAAATATTAAGCCATGGTGAAATGTCTACATGCATGAAGAGTGAAGAGACTCAAAATCATATTTAATTAGTTAAAAATAAAATATGCATCAAATAAACTTCAAAACATTTCCACTTTGTTCTCCTTGGTTCACTAAGCCCTAGGGTATTTTACTTTTATTATTGTGATTTTTCTATACCAAGATATGGATATTTAAATTTCAGGATCATTTTTTAAATTATTTAAATCCCATATTTATTCTTAAACAAGCAGTGCGACATCATCCTCGATGTCTCCAAAGCTCCACGTGACATCTTTTGGTTCAGCATCGCGATTTGAGTCAGCCCGCGCTTTATGAACCATGCTCCCATCCAGCGCAATCAGAGCTCTCCATTTGATACACACACGATCCAATGGTTCCGCATCATCGTCTCAACCTAGTGTGAGCCCGTAATCGTTAACCCTAAAACCTTTAGATCTCCCTCATTTCTCAAAAAATGAACTTGAACTCATCTATGTGTGACAGACATATCCATACGGTAAACATGCCATTAAATCAACTATAATCAAATGGAGAATCAAAATAGGCTCGGGAAGAAGGGACGTTTAATAACTTTTCTCTGAGAAGGGAAGCTTTAATCAGAGATGCTCAGTAGCTTTGTGGAGGTCCAAAGAGGCTAGGGATTGAGCCACCTTTTTTGGCGAAAGGTCTAGACCCAAATTCGATCAAGGATGAATTTGGGTGTTGATAGAAGTTTAATGTAGAGGCTCTCTGTGAGAGGGTTTTGATGGGGCTTTATCTTCTTTCACTGTTTTGAAGGTGTGGGTGAGTTTAATTTTTTTTTTGTTCATTGTGGAGGCATGGAGAGTTATGTCCTGTCTCGAGCAAGGATTTGAGCTCAAAAATTGAACTCCGGTAAGGGAAATTAAGGAAGAGAAGTGGTTTGGTTTCTCTGAGGAGGTCTAAAAGAGGCTATGGGAACAATTTAGAGGGGTCTCCTTGACAAAATTTTAGTACCTCTATGTTGGTCGTAGATGTGAGGTTTTATAGCCATGGCCAAAGAGGGGAGCTCAAGGTGTAGACTTGAGTTTAAAAAGGTGCTTAGGTGGAGGGTTGAGGAGCCCTCAAGAGCCATTCGGATGAGGTGGCCTCTTTGATTGAAATTTGGTTTGATTTAGCCTTAGGGCTCTCGATTTTAGGGTTTTTCGGTGACTAGGCCCACCAGTAGGGTCAAGGGAGGTGGCTAAAGAGTGAGGTGAACCAGAGGGAGATTTATTTATTATTTACTCCCAATGGTAAGTGATGATGGGGGAGATATTTGGTTAAGGCCCAAAAATGGGCTAAGATCCCTTAATTTAGGGACCCATTGGTCCATAGCTCACCATGGCTTGTCTAAAGGGGTTTAGCCGGGTCAATAAGGTGTGCTTAATGGTTGTGGGGACATTAATTTGGTGACTTTAGGATGGCTAAGTCAATTTTGCTGCATGGGTTTGGGTCCAAATGGATAAAAATTGTGTTTAGGTTAGGTCATCCATGACTTTGAGCCCCATTGATTGATCAAAATTTTGTATATGATTGTCATGAAGATTTTTGGTGAAGGATTGTAGTGATTTTTAGTTTAATTGTGGGTTCAATTTGAGGGAATTTAAAATTTTGGTCACTTTGGATGTTGAGCTAGACTTGGGTCTAGATTTGGATAAACTTGGGATAAGTCCAAATTGATTATTAAAAATGGTCAATAAGAATGTAATGAAGAGTTTTCAACTTAAATTGGGTGCGAATTTTGGGGTTAGGACATTCAATTTTGTGGAATTTGAGGACAGCCAATTTGGGGAAAATTTGGGGATTCCTGGACTTGGGTCAAAATTAAATGGTCACATTTTATGTATAAGAGTGTTGTGAAGAGTTTAGGATTCAAATTGGGGCCAATTGAGTAGGTCATGGGCTTCAATTTGGTGGGATTAAGTCGTAGGGCCAAAATTGGGGGTTTGACTTAGATCAAAATTAGGCTCAAAGAATGGGCCAATTAAGCTTGGATTTGGATTATATTTGTCATATGAAAGGTGAGTTGGAGTTTAGAATTGAAATTGATGGGAATTGGGGTCTAATTGATGGACATTTAAGGTGAATTTGGGAAAAATTGGGCTTTTAAAGGCAATTTGGGGGTTTTGATCAAAATGGTCAAGTTAGCCAAATTGTGTTCAATTGAAGGGCCCAAATGGGTTTTTGGAGATATTTGGAGTGATTTTGGAGGTTTTGGTAAAGTTTGGCATGCCAAGGGTATTTTTGAAGTTTTGGCAATTTTGGGGATATTTTGGTAAATTTGGAATTTTTTGGTAATTTTGGGTAGCTTGGGTATTTTCAAAAGTTTGTAATGATTTTGAACGAGTTTGGGTTTTTTTGATGAACTTCGGGATTTTGACCAAATTTGGTACTTGGGGGCATTTAGGTAATTTGGGTAGGTTTGGGGGTAAAAGATCAAATTGGGTCTTTTTTGGTAGAATTGGGGTGTCAATCACCACATGTGAGCTATGGACAAATGGAATTCTCATTTGGGTCATTTATATACTGGTCTTAGCTAAACCCTTGCCTAGGGCTAGTGGGTTTAGGGGACCATCTACATGAGTCTCCCAAAAGATCAAGGGATTAAAGTCAACAATTTTGGGTTTAGAGTTGTGAGTGGGTATAGGTGATAATGACTGCAAGTGAGTGAAACAGCTCTAGACAACACCCAGAGTCAGCCCTAAGGGCAAGCAGTCCTATGGGAGCTCACCTTGAGCTCTCCCATATTGACCCTACCTACTAAGTGTTAGAAGTTAGACCAATATGAAGAACTTCAAGTTGAGCAAATAGGAGTGTAGAATTTCTAATGGTGAGGGTTCCTTTTCTAGTTTTCTAGGAACATTCAACAGGAAAGTCCTAAGGCTAGACCCTAGGGTACTAAAGAGGAAAAACTAAACCTCAATGAAAAATGAGGTCAACAATCGTCTAACATTTCGTTATAACAAAATGTTGCACAGAGTTCTAGAAAATTTGAGACGTGTAAATAGGGATTCTCCAAAGAAGTTTCCTCAAACTGGTTGTTCTGCACCAGTTGGATAATCGTTGGATTAATTTCAAACGACTTAGCTTCTACTACAGGAGTTTGTATAATTAAGTGAATTTCATCTATCATAGGATTTACATAATCCATCAAAGATTTATGATGATTTTCTAAGTTATTATTTTGCATGTTTTCCATTTCCATTTCTAGTTTTTCAAGTCCTTTATATTTTTTGATTTTTTTTTCTATCTCGGGATCATAAGGCACAAGTCCTGCAGATCCTTTATTTCACATAAGTAACAAAACAAACAATACATTAAAAATTAAGCAAATAAAATAAAAAATATATTTAGCACAACAAATCATTTTCACAAACACCTTGTTTTTCACACAAATAGATTTTTCATAACAATTTTTCAAACAGAAAACAAACACTTTTCACACAAAAACTATTTTTACGACAATACAATTTTCCAATTCTAAGCCTAATTAATTCAATTAAATATCCCCTAAACTTCAAGATCCACGTTAAAATCCCTGGCAAAAACACAAAAAACTTGATCCCGATAGTTTCTTATATGTGAGGATTTATGAAGTTGACACCACAACATGAAGATTTAAATCATCGGTAATGACACCAAAAACTTGATCCCATGCAAAGTAAGATTTCAATTATATTTGTAGGGATTCTACGCAAGTATACTTATCGTTATCAATTAATATATGGCTTTTTGATTAAGCCTCAAATATTGATCCCACGGAGATCGAGGTTATAATAGCGGCTTTCAAAAGAAGTTCTAGCTTAGAATAACACACCCTAGCTTGGAAGGTTGATAAAGGTTTGACTTTGATTATATCCTAAAATCATCACTATAATACTACTTTTAATTCTAAAGTAAAATATATACTGAAAATCAGAAAGTGGGGCTTAATATATTAAAAGTACCCTTCTTCATGCAATAAAATTAGTGACATGTGTAAAAGTAAAACATGTAGTGAGAGAGATTGTGACAAATAAGAGCAATTATTTTCTTTTCCCTTACTAGAGATGCTATAAATAACATTGGTTAATCTAAAGTATGAATAGTTCTGAAGACGATCTAAGCAGGAAAGATACTAGATCTCACTCTAGAGTTCCCTCTTATCTCTCCACCCAGAGGTTAACATCTTGCATCAAAACCTAAACAATAGACCAAATTAGAGGCTTTAGCCTGTCCTTCTAAAGTCCTCTAATTCTACACCCATTAAAGATTATTTCATTATTTATTTGAACTCAATCATATGGACTACATTTTCATCCATACAATCTTATGTTATTCTACCACAATTGATTAAGACAATACCATCACAGATCTTACATATTCTCACAGCAGATTTTAACAAGTACATTTAATAAAGTTTACATGTAAATGAAGAAAAATGTAAAATCATCACAATATATTCTCAATCTACTCAATTTTATATCCTACACATGCATACTAATTCTTTACAAGAGGGAAGAGTAAAGAAAACTAATCACTACAAATGGAGAAACAACATGAACTTTTCATTGAAAAGACTTTGAAACCATACAAACAAAGAATTAGATTCAAATCAAAATACAATGAAAATACTTATCTTAATTTAAGTCAAACTCTCCTTGCATAGCAAAAGGAATCTCCTTACAATACTTTCCAAGAACAAAGTGAAAAAAAAGAAGAAATCTCTCACTCTCTCTCTTTCTCTCTCACCTTTTTGCCCCACTTGGGGCTCATGCCAAAGCCTTCTTTTTCTTCACCATGTCTTCATCTCCTTTTCTAATTAATTCAAGAGTCTAAGAGTTCTTTTAAAAATATTTCCAAGCCTTACTTAAAATTTCCCAAGAGATTCTTAAGTGTCTCTTCAAAAATGTCCATATTCATTGAATCTTCCAAAAGGTGCCTCAAGTGCCTCTTCACAACTCCTTATAACCTCCCCAAATTCTTTTAGAAAGTCCTTTTTATATTTCAAATGAATTCCTTGAGAGATTCATGACACACAACTTCAAAAATCGTCCAAATTCGATGTATATTCTAGAAGATATTTTGAAAACCGTCTCCGGTGGCTAAGCACCGATTTTAGGGTGCTTATCTCTATGTGGTGGCATCTAAGCGCATTATTTGGGTGCTTAAGTGCCGAGCATAGGGACTTAAGTGCCACGTTTTGGTCCCCATAGCTCCGGTGTGCCCCGATTCGACCTGATTTACTCCGATTTGCTCCGTTTTGGTCCATTTTTGTTCGTTTGTCTCTAATCACTCCGATTCAATTTGATGTACCTACAACCAAAAACACAAAATAAACATAAATTTAAATTTCAATATCATCATAAAATAAAACATGATGAATAGTATATTTTTAGACGTATCACCTAACCACGGAATTAAGGACCAAAATCTTGATTAGTCAATATTATTTATAGTACTCGGAAGAGGGTAATGAATATGATTGCTTCTATTTAGCATAAAATAATTTTTAAATATATTTTCAAATGATTTCAATCGCTTAACAATCCATCTACTCATTGTAATGGGGAAGGAAGCTTTCTTAAATTTGAACTTTTCGTCACGATAAAAACTTTATTTATTTTCATAATTTTACATTTGATAGTTTAGTATTTAGTTTAGTTTAACTTCTGTAGTCTTACATTTATATTTTAATTAGCATTCACTCGAGTAGTTAATTTTCAAACTATTTACAATTTACTTTACTTTTTTTTTGTATTTTTAGATTATAAACTAGTTTTTATAATTTACTTTTAGGATTTTCCAACTTACCTATGGGATCAATATCTAGGACTCCATTAGAGCCCTTTATTATTTGAGTGATATGTATACTTGTGTTGATTTTAAAGGGGATTTGACAGTTTTAAAAAGAGTTTTAAGAGATAAATAACTTTCATAAAATGTATTTTTGTTTTGATTGTATTGCATATTTAGTATATATCTATTGTGTGTAATTTTCTAATATTAAAAAATATTTGTAAAATTATCACACTAAATCCACCCCGCATTAGTGGTCTTTCTAAATCATTTTTAGTTGGAGAAACATATTATTTGGGTCTTTAGAAATCATTTTTTTAGGTTCTTCAATCTCTCCCTCAACTTCAATCTCTTTTTGACTTCCAACTTTTAAGTTTTTCCACTCCTAAGTTGAATAACTTTAATTTGTTGTTGTTCCATTCCTTTGTATGTAGGATTTGCTTCAACTTTACTTGGAATTTTTCACTGGGGTCTATTGTTAAGTGCGTTAGCAATTTTTTTCAGTTGATTCTCAATATTTCTTATTGTAGCACTTTGACTTTGCACCTGATAACACAAATGTAAAACTACTTCTTCATAGACAACTTATTTACCTTAAATTGTTGGTTAGCCAGGAGGATAAGAAGGTCCATAGTTAGAATTACCCTGACTGTTCTAGTTTCATGGTGGGTTTCCTGGATTGTTCCCTGATACACCTAAAACATATAACATTTATGCACACATTTTTATACCTATTTTTGAGTTTATTTCACTTTAATGGAGTATATTTGTGTGTTTTTCTTTTAGGAACACTTAAATGGATGAAAAATGATGAAAGTAGTGAAAAAGGATCAAATTTGGAGCAAAACTGAAGATGGTTTCCAAGTGAACTATGGCGCCTAAGCGCCTAGGACTGGCGCTTGAGCTATAGGAGAACAATCCCTCATTCATGATTTCCACCACCAGAATTATTCCAGTTAAAAGTAGGGTGGTTGTTCGAACCTGAGTTATAAAATTTTAAATATGGGTTATTGGGTTTAATAACAACCACATGTAAAGTTTCGAATGATTGTAAATCATTCATTTCTCCTAATAAATTTTCTTCACTTGTTTGAGGTATTTGGAAAAAAAACTATAACTTAATTATCTAAGTTCTTAGATAACGCAGCAACTTGACCTACTAAGAAGGTAAAAGCATCAATATCATGAATACTGACCATTATTTTAGGATTTACCCTTTCTAAGAGCAATTAAAAATTATTAGCGGTCTTTTCTTCAATTAAGACATGAGATTCATCAAATGATTTTGACATTAAAGATCCTTCAAAAATAATATCAATTACAGATTTAAGGGATCTTATTAACCCAATGTAAAATGTTTGAATAATTAATCAGTCAGGTAAAACATGATTTGGACACTTTCTAAAGATTTCCTTAAATCGTTCGCAAGCCTCATAAATTGGCTCCCCTAAAAACCACATAAAAGAAGTAATATCATATCTAAACTTAGTAGTTTTTGAAGGAGGAAAATATTTAGCTAGGAATTTTTGTGTCATTTCACCCTAAGTTTTAATAGATGCATGTGCTAATGAATTTGACCACATTTTGGCATTATCCTTAAAGAAAAAAGAAAATAATTCCAATTCTAACCTCATCGTTTAATGAATCATCATATTTGAATGTAGCACAAAGTTCAAGAAATCTTGCGAGTTGTAAACTTGGATCATTTGTTGGTGTTCCCCCAAACTGGTTATTTTGCACCTATTGTATTATTGCCTGTTTAAGCTCAAATGAGTTAGCCGCTACAGAAGGTGTTTGATCACTTAAGATAATTTCATTTGCTATAGAGTTTGCATAATCCCTTAAAGGACTTGGTAAATTCTGATGTTCATTTTCGTTACTAAAAGTGTTAATGTTAGTTTGTGATGTGTATGACATTTCTTAAAAATTTTAAAATTATTTTTGCTTTCAAATTCTTCTTTTGGTTCGCTCAAATTCAAAATCGTAGGATACTATACCTTCAAGTCCTCAACTTCACATGCAAAAAGTAAAGATCAAAAAATAAAATACTAAAATAATCCAAATAAAATAAAATTATATATATATATTTTACGGATTTTGTAAGAAGAAATATTTTATACTTTTTTATTTTTATATTTTTTTTTGTAGTTTTCATTTTTTGTATATTTTAAAATTTTCAAATAAGTAAAAACTAAAACTTTTAGTAATAAAAAATAAAGTTTGAAAGAAAACTACTAAAAAAGATATTTCCTTTAAAGTTTCATTTTTCTGTCGTGTGCCCCGCAACAGCGCCAATAACTTGTCCCGCCTCGCAATTATACATAAATTTATGTTCCTTAATATGCCAAAAACTTGACCCAAATTATATTTAGTGGCTAGTGATAGCAAATGTAATATGATAAAAAATTAAATAAATAGTTTTCTCAATAGGGGTACTACACATGCATACGTATCGTTAAAATCATTATAATTTTTTTTTAAAACCCTAGTATCAATCCCATGGAGAGGATGTAAACAATAAAACAATGAAATGAATTATAGGAATTTACAGTTTAAGAATACTTTACTTAAAGTTAAAACAACTATCTAGAGATGAAAATTAAGTTTATTAATTTCTACAACATGCAAAAAAAATTAAATGTAATGACTTAGACAACATATAAAAAAGGTCTTATCCTTGCCAATAATTTAAAATCAACTTAGGATTTCAAAATAATTTAGAAACTTAAATGTGGTACTGTGAGAAATAAGAGCATACATATTCTTTACTTCTTTAGAATTGTGTAAGAAACTTTGACTAATCTACTGTTGGTGTAGACATGTATAGTAGTGTTAGGTACGTTCTAGTTCTCATTCTTATATTGCCCACTATGCTCTCTGATACTCCAAAATAATTTGTTATTTTAAGTATACATTTTATGCTCATTTTTTAAGATATTACACTTTAAAGAAGGGTATTTGCATGTTTTTGTTTTAATTATATCAATTTTAGACATTTGGATCATAATTAATAAAAAGAATGAAATTTGGAGCCAAACAACAAATTTTGGGGTTCTGGCGTCTGAAGCGCCAGAATTGGTGTTTAAAGTGCCAGATGATAGAGAGCTGACACCTCAAGCACCATAATTGGCATATGAACCCTCCATTTAATAGTGAGCTATCGCCAAAAGTGTCAGATGTTGTGCCTTAAGTGCCAAATCCCAAAACATTACGGTCTTAAGCAATTTGCTGCCTGAAGCACCAAAACCAGCGCCTCAAATGTCAGAGACAAATTTTTACATATTAAGGCAATTCAAGATGAATTTTGAGTGAATTTTGAAAAGGAAACTTGTTCTTAGTACCACGTAGAGTGATTTAATACATATAAACACTTTGGAAGGTTTTTTCATGAAGGGAAATGCCTCTTGGATAAATAGACATGTCTTTTAAATTTAAAAGGTTGAATTTTGGAGGGAATTTTATATTTTTTTTTAGGGAGGAAGCCTATAATAAAAGAGAGTTTGAAGAGGGTGACAAGAGGAATTTGAGAAGAGAGGTTGAAGGGGGTTGCAAGAGGAGTTTGAAGAGAGAGATTGGCGTGAGATAGAGAGAGAGAGAAAAAGTTAAGGGCTTGGAGATTTTCTTGAAGGATTGTAGGAGGAGAGGGAAGGTGAGAGATTTCTTCTTCAATTCACTTCTAAGAGAGAATTGAGAGTGCTTGTATAGTTGGAAGTGCTTGAAGAAAACTTCTAGAAATTTGCATGGAAATGATTGAAAAATAAGTTGTGTTCTTTTATTTATTTGCTTTGTAAACATATTTTTATATATGAAATTTGTGTTTTATCGTATCCTTCTCATGAATTTTAAGATATTTTCTATATCCTTTTCCCCACTTTGAGATATGATTTTGTAAAAAATTGATTTTGTTTTATATGGTTTTATATGTCAATAATATGGGATGATTTGAACTTTGATCTTCATTTACTTTTTGATTTGGCTAATTAAAATGTTAAAATTTGTTGAGAAAAATATGAACTTAAAGGGCTATGATTTCTACAAAATGGGGAGAATCTTATCTGATTCCTTGGGAGAGGATGTCATCCATGGGGTTGAGTGCATATAAATAAGTAAATATACTTAGTTGGATGCAGAAATGGTGATTTTATGATAAGAGATTAAAATTACCAATTTGGTCCAGTTGATTGGCAATTTAATGTGAAATTGTTAGCCCTCAGGTGAGGGAGTTGTGGGAGTTATGGAGTGGCAGCTGACATCCTCCAAGCCTAACCACAGAATTAGGGACCAAACTTTGGATTAGTAAATGTTCTTTATGCACGCGGAAGAGGGTAAAAAATATAATTGCTTCTATCTGGAAAAAAACAATTTTATATATATTTTACGTGATTTTTATTTCTTCAGGATCCATACACTCATTATAATGAGAAAGGATGCTTTCGTAAATTTGAACTCTTCACCACAAAAACTCTTTTTAGTTATAGTAAATTTTACTTTTGAACATTTAGTGATTAGTTTAATTAACTTAATCTTTTAGCTTTATTTCATTTAGCATTCACTCATGTACTTAATATTCAAATTTTGGTACTTCACTTTTGTTGTTTAAGATTCTAATTTACATTATAATCTTAAGAATTTACTTGTAAGTATTTCCAACTTCCCTGTGGGATCGATATCTATGACTCCATTAGAGCCCTTTATTACTTGAGTAATACGTATACTTGCATTATTTTTAGGGGATTTGGTAGTTTAAAGATTTTTAAAAGATAAATCTATTTTAACTAAAATTATTTTTATTGCGATTAAATTGCATATTTACTATTGTATCTGCTATGTGTATTTTGTAATATTGAAAAATTTACAAAATTAACACACTAAATCCACTCGCATCAAGTTTTTGGCACCGTTGCCGGGGTAGTAACGAAAAGTAGCAGTAAACTATTTTATAATTTAAATTATTTTTATTTAAACTAAAAAAAGTTTTTTTACTTTATTTCGAATATTTTCATATTTTAATGTTTTTGCTTTTTTAAATTACTTGTTTTGTTTGTTATGCATAATGTAAGATCTGAAGATTTATTACCTTACAATTTTGAGTTGGAAATAACTAAATGGATTGCAATTTAAGTAATGTTGGAAATTAAAATGAACAACATTAGAGAACTTTAAGAGATTATGCTAATCATACAGGGGTAAAATTCATTTGAGTATACAAAACTTTGTTGTAGCAGCCAGTTCATTTGAGCTTTAAACCAGTTTGGAGGAAGATCAGCTGAAGATCCTAACTTAAACCTTGCTAGGTTTTTAGAATTGTGTGCTACCTTTAAATATGATGGAGTATCGAAGGGTTTTGTCAAACTTTGAATTTTTCATTTTTGATTAGGAGATAAAGCTAAGATATGCTTAAACTTGTTAGTAGCTGGATTTATCAAAACTTGGGGAGACTTATCACAAAAGTTTTTAGACAAATATTTCTCATCTTCAAAAACTGCTAAGCTTAGAAAAAATATTACAATTTTTCTTATTTTGAACAAGAATCAATTTATGAAACTTGGGAAAGATTTAATGATCTTTCTAGAAAGTGTCCACACCATGCATTACCAGATTCTAAAAATTCAAACCTTTTATAATCGATTAGTTGGACCTCTTAGATCAATAGTTGACTTTGTTGCTGGTGGATCATTAATGTCAAGGCCATTCAATGTAGTATTATATTTAATTGAAGAGATGACTACTAATTGTTTTTGATGGCCCTCTGAAAGGTTAAATCCAAAAAGGATAGCTAGTTTTCATTATTCTGATGTAATATTTATGTTAGCTACTCAAATAGCTACTATATGAAAGAGGATAGATCAATATGGAATGAATTATTCTTAGACATCATCTGTGCTTGAGGAAAACTCATTGGGAAAATTGACAGAATCTTAATCTTCTTATGAGACCTTAAATGCAATAAATAATTGGTCTAAGACTCCTTATGTCAATTATTATAATCCTAGCTGGAAGAATCATCCAAATTATAGTTAGAGTAATAATAACTCTAATGTTGCAATTCCGCAATGGGGAAACAACGTTGAGAACATACTGAGGAACTCTAACGATCAAGGAAAACCAACTTATAAAGCATATTACCCTCCAAGTTTTAATAATTTGCAGAGTAAGGAGTAAAAGGTTTCAATGAAAGAATTGATATTGCAAATAGAAAGCCAATTACAAAGTCAAGGAGCTGTAACTAGAAACATGGAAAATCAATTAGGACATATTGCTACTACACTTAGCAATAGACCTCCAGGAACGTTGCCTAGTAATGTTAAAGTAAATCCTAAATTTGAGGTCAAAGAGAAAATTAGATTTATTCAACTGAAAAGTGGAAAGGAAAAATTTGGTGAAGATTTTCATTTTGAGTCAGAATGTGCTATTAACCTAATGAAAATCACTGTAAAAAGACCACCGCCTCTATTTCCTCAAAGAGTAAAGCAGAAAAATAAAGATAACCAATTTTAAAAAAATTTTGATAAATTGAGAAAATTAACGATAAACATTCCATTTGTTGAAGCCTTGGAAGAAATGTCAATCTATGTGAAGTTCATGAAGGACATACTTAATAAGAAAAGAAAGTTTGTAGATAATGAGACCATTGTACTGAGTGAGAGTGTAGCTCTATAATTTCGAAAAAATCTTTCTCTAAAACTCAAAGTTCCTGGTAGTTTGACCATTACTTGTGCTATTGGGGAAAAATTTTTGGGAAAAGCTTTATGTGATTTAGGAGTCAGTATTAATCTCATGCCTTTATCAATTTTAGAAGGTTAGGTTTAGAGATATTTCTCCTACAACTGTAACACTTTAGTTAGTTGATCGTTCAATTACCTATCTTAAAGAAGTCATAGAGGATGTTTTGGTAAAAGTTAAAAAAATTTATCTTTCCTATGGATTTTATTGTATTTGATATGGAGGAAGAAAAAAAAATTTCTACCATTTTTGAAGGACGCTTCCTTGCCGCTGGAAGAGCTTTGATATATGTGTAGAAAAGAGAACTAACTATGTGATTTAGTGATGAAGAGGTTACATTTAATATTGTAAAATCAATGAGATACCCTACAATAGAGCAAGAGATTAAATGCTTTAGTATGGATATCAGCGAATACTTAAGCCATAAATATTTCAAGAAAACATTTGAAAAGAAATTTAAAAATGAATATATGGAATATGAGTATGAGGATAAAATTCAAGATGAATCTGCGGAAGTGAATAATGAAGATTTGGATTATGTTCATGAAAAATTTGAAATGTTAGATCCTAAAGAAATTAACAAGAATTTGATTTCTTCTATTGAGAAATGTCCTAAAATATAACTGTAAACTTTTCCTACACATTTAAAGTATGTATTCTTAAGAGATTTATCTACATTAACTGTTACAATTTCCTTATAATACTGATATGCAAGAACAACAGCCGTTGGAAACTTTGACAAGATATAAAAAGGCTATTGGATGGACATTAGCAGATATTAAATGAACTAGTCCTCCAATTTGTATGCATAGAATTTTATTAGAAGATCAACTTGAACCAAAAGCTGATCTTCAAAGAAGATTGAATCCTATGATCAAAGAAGTTGTTAAGAAAATGTTTTTAAATAAATTAGATGTTGTAATAACATATTATATTTCAGACGGTGCTTGGGTGAGTCTAATTCACTATGCTCCAAATAAAGGAGGAGTGACTATGGTGATAAATGAGAATAATGAATTAATACCTACAAGATAAGTCACTGGATGGAGGATTTGCATAGATTATAGAAAATTAAATTCTTCCACAAGGAAGGATTATTTTTCTTTACCCTTTTCGGACCAGATGTTGGATAGGCTAATTGGGCACATATATTTTAGTATTTTCTAGATGGATAAATCGGTTATCATCAAATACCTATTGCCCCACAGGATTAGTAGAAAAACATTTACTTGTCCTTGTGAAACTTCTACTTTTCGGCGAATGCCCTTTGGATTATGTAATATACTTGCAACATTTTAATGATGTATGATGTCAATTTTCAATGATTTAATAGAAAAAGGGATTAAAGTCTTTATGGACGTTTTTTCTGTATTCGGAACTTCATTTGAAATATCTCTAAATCATTTGGAGAAATACATATAACGATGTGAAGAGATTAATCTTGTATTAAACTCGGAAAATGTCGATTTATGATTGCAGGAGGAATTGTGCTTAGGCATAAATTTTCAGAAAATGATATCGAAGTAGATCCTGCAAGAATTCAAGTTATATCAAACTTATCTACACCTACTATTGTAAGAGGAGTTAAAAGCATTTTAGGATATGCTGAATTTTACACGTGATATAATAAAGATTTTTCAAAAATTACAAAGCATTATGTCAGCTTCTGCAAAAAGATACAAAGTTTGACTTTAAATAAGATTGCCTTAAAGCGTTTGAACCTTTAAAGGAAAAATTGATCACTGCTCCTACAATTGTTTCACTTGATTCAAAGAAACCTTTTGAATTAATGTGTGATGCAAGTGATTATGCAATTAAAGCTATTTTAGGGTAGAGATATTATAAGATTTTAAAGGCATATACTATGCTAGTAAGATTCTTAATGATACTCAAATTAACTACACCGCTATTAAAAGAGAGTTATTTGCCATTTATTATGCTTTTGATAAGTTTAGGTCAAACCTAATTGGATCTAAACATGTCATGCATACTAACCACTCAACTATTAAATATTTAATGCAAAAGAAGGATGTGAAACCAAGATTAATTAAATGGGTACTTCTGATGCAATAGTTTGATTTTGTAGTAGTTTCTAGAAAAGGGACTGGTAATCAATTTGCTGATCATCTATCTGGACTATAATGGGAATAAAAACTTGATATGGAAAAAAAAATTAATGAAACTTTTCTTGACGATCAACTTTATGTTGTAAAAGGATGGGAAATGCCTTCGTATGCAGATATTGTGAATTATATTATTAGTGTCATTTCATCTTGTCGAATAACAAGACAACATGAAAAGAAATTCATTCACAGTACAAAATCTTATTTTTGGGATGACCACTTTTTATACAAATAATGTAAAGATTTATTAATGAGTCGATGTGGGCCTTATAAAGAAATTCAGGAAATTATCCAAAAATATTTTGATTCTGATTTTGGAGGTCATTTTGTGAATAATAGAACTATTCATAAATTTTTTCAATGAGGATTTTGTTGGCCTCCTCTATTTAGAGATGTTAATATACATATTTTTTTTTGTAAAAGGAGCATGAGTCAGCTCCCTACATGTTGATAAGGGTGAAATTACAAAAAAGGTTGGTTGGGAAGGTCCCCAATCTAGATAAAATACAAGGTTACTCACTCGTAAGGGATATCCCAACCACAAAACAAACACCCAATGCCAGAAGGAGAATATATATATATATATATATATATATATATATATA
>JXCR01144651.1:0-16453 GCA_002079205.1 Phalaenopsis hybrid cultivar | reverse complement strand
TATATATATATATATATATATATATATATATATATATATATATATATATATATATATATATATATATATATATATATATATATATATATATATATATATATATATATATATAATGACATGTGATCAGTTTTCAGAGAGTAGGTAATATTTTAAAAGAAATGAAATGACTCTAAATTTTAATTTGGAAATTAAATTTTTTTATGCATGGGGATTAGATTTTATAGGACCATTTGTTCCTTCATTTGGAAATGTGGATAAATTTACTGTAGTGGATTATGTTTCAAAACAGATTGAAGCAATTGCTTTACCTCGATGTGATGCTTGAAATGTTTCAAAATTTTTAATCAAAATAATATTTAAAATGTCAAGAATAATCATTATTGATGGAGGATCTCATTTTTGAAATGCAACAATTCTAAGATTGGTGGAAAAATATAATATAACACATAAAATTACAACAGCTTATCATCCACAGTCTAGTTGTTTGACAAAAGTATCTAATCGTGAAATTAAAAGATTTTTTAAAAAAGTGTGAATCTTAATAAAATGGATTGGTCCATTAGATTAGATACTGCATTATGGACATACAGTACAACTTATGAGACACCTATAGGAATGTACCCGTATAAATTAATTTTTTGGAAGACTTGTCATTTACCAGTATAATTGGAGCATAAAACTTATTGGGCTATTATTGAATTCAATTTCAATTTGAAAGATTTTGGTTAGAAAAGTTTATTATAATTGAACGAGCTTGAAGAAATTAGGAAAGAATCTTACAATAATGCTGGGATTTATAAGGAAAGAATGAAAGATTAACATGATCAAAAGATAATAGAAAAAAAATTTGAGCTTGGATAGGAAGTTTTTTATACATTAAGAGATTGAAGTGGAAAACAAAAGTTTAGGTAGAAAGGACCATTCATAATTGTAAAAGTCTATCCCTATGAAGATGTTAATATTGAAGATCCCAAGATTGGAAGGATATTTAAAGTAAATGGGCGTAGATTGAAACCATATTTTGATGGTCAATGAACAGTTTTTAAGGAAATTGTAATGTTGGGTAACCAAGAATAAAGACTAGAGAATGTCGAGCTGACGACATTAAACCAAGCTTAGTTGAAACCATATTTATCGTTGTTTCTTTTATCTATATATTTATTGATTCCGTGTAATTTAGAAATTTGACATTAAGATGATATTTAGAAACATCTTCATTTACCTAATTTTAAGGACGAATTGAGATTTTATTGAATCGAAATTGAAATGACAATTTTTTTAGAACTGGGGCCAGATGTGTCAGATTGGCACTTGAAGCACTACATTCCAGAGAGCTGACGCCTGAAGCGCCAGAGTCGGCGCCTGAACGTCACAGCGATGAAAATGACTTAAAGCTTTTGAAAAGACAAGTTTTGGCAGTATTTGGCAGGTTCTTCTACTTATAAGTTATAACCTCCAAAAACTGATTCCAAAGTTTTTTTTAGGGGAGGAAATGAGGGAAAAGTTGCTAATTTTCAAATCCTATGGCTTCTCACTCTAAAATTTAGTGAGATTTGAAATTTTTAATTAGAGAAAGTTTGTCAGTTTTGTTGTGCATAAGTACATGATCGAGTTCTTGTGAAGTAGAGGCTAATTAAGGAAAGGGGATTTGTGAATCGAGGATCTAACACATTGAATAGTCGAGTGGAAGAGATTATTGTTCAGAGACACTGGAAAGTGCTTTGCTACACTACTATCGCCGTAATTGTCCATGCGGTGAAAGAATTTTATGCAAATCTACATGGAATAAACCAAGGAAATTTCTATGTGCGAAGCAGGTTTGTGCAATTTACTTCTTCAAGAATAAACGAGATGTTTATGATTGAAAGTGTTCCTATTTGCCACTACATAAATTTTACCCCTACAAGAGATAATATGAATAAACCCTATCGATACCTTATAGATGAAGATGCAAATTACGAGGTCAGAGATGATGGAAAGATAAGTTTTGTGTCATCATTGTTAAATCCTGCATCTAAGGCATTTCATTTCTTTATTGCTTCGAAATTACTCCCCATTATGAAAATCAATAAGTTAACTGAGGAGAGTGCTGCTATGAATTATTGTATTCAAACAGGAAAAATTTTTTATATTGGTGCAATAATTGTTATATTAGTTTTGGGTTTGATTGTTAATGGATTTGCAACTAGATTGGGCATCCATCCACAATTTTCCTACTATGTCGTCAATCACAAGTACCTTATGAGAGTTAGGAGAAAGTGCTTCTTCCTTGCAAGCTGATGGATCCAGAAGTCTACTGCAATTATATTGGAATGACAGATGAGAATGATATCAATGTATTAATGGATCAAGCATCCCATAATTCATCACCTATTCAGCCTTATTTCAATTTAAACATACTTTTAAAAAAGATTAAGAAGATAGAAAAAGAGGTACAAAATGGTATGCATGCAATTGGGAAGATTTCTGGAATATTGGATCATCTGGACTGCAGACTGAACGAACATTTTAAACATATTGGTCATATTGAAGATGGTTTGGTATGTATGTTCAAGAAGCATGCTTGGATTGAGGATGATTCAACTGAAGAATTTCCTTATTCACCTTTCTATAACTTGTACGTACATTATCAATCCATGGGAGACATCTAGGAGGACGAGAGAGATGAAGATGTTTGAACTTAATCTATGCACATAACGTTTTTTCTAGTACTGCTTTTTTTAGTTAATATGTTGTGTTGGATTGCATTGTATTAATTATTGAACTATATTTATGTTTGTGTTTGGTATTTCGATGTTTAAATTCCAGTGTCAGGAGATTTTGTTTTCTCTTTGAACACTAAATTAGATGTATGTTGGCTTGAGAATTGTTAGTTTGTAATAGCGCACATTCTATATATTAAAAGTTAGCTTTGTGTTGTTTTCTAAAGTTTGGAGTTAGAAATTGTTTAATTATGATTATAAATGTTTATTTGAGTTAATTAAAGGTTGACATAATGTGGTATACAATAGATTTCCATAGAAAATGAAATCTAGAAAAATTAAGGCGTTGGAGTTTGATGCACCAAATTGACACCTGAAACACCAATTGACAGAGAGTTGGCGCTTGATGCGCTAGATTGGTGCCTGAAGCACCAAATTCCTAAAAACTCCTAGTTCACTTCAAAATCGCAAAATCAAACAGAAAAACTCCATTTTTTACTGCTTTGATCGTTTTCTACCTTTAAACCTTAACCTAGGGCTTCACATTGTGCCTGTTATAGAAGATTTTGAAGCTTGAAAATCCTAGATTTTATCTTATCTTGGTAAGTGCTTCACATTAACCTAGAAATTTTTTATTTTCATCATAGATTGTTCCTACATTACGGAAGATCCGAAATTAGAGATTTTAGATATAAAGGGATGAAATGTTCTTTACCAAATAATCTTACTTGTGGAGTTAGACTTTTGATTTTGTAATTTATTTGGATTTTCATAGAAATTCCAATTGCTCTACGAGTATAGAGAGGGAAGCTGACAAGAGATTTTAACTCAAGAAAAGTTGTCAATTTTAAAGCCCAACATTATTATAATACTCAAATGGAAATAAAAAAATTGATCGAGGAACGAGCATTTACTAACCCGAGTGGAAAGATTAAGAGGTTGATCATCGTTAGAACTTGGGAGAAGTGTTGCTAATTCACTACAGTAGAAATTGTATCTATAATTCAAGAGTTCTATGCCAACTTGCAATTCACTACTGCAGATCACATCCTTGTGAGAGGTAAGCAAGTTAAGTTTTCTAGAGATTAAAAATAGCTTTTCTAACTGATAAAAAAGGAGAATGGAAGATTAAAAATAATTAAAAAGTTAACTTCTCTGCTTCTATGATGACCATTCAGTCAAAGGAATGACACCGCTTCATCTCTGCTAATATACTGCCAATAAATCATCCACGCAATGTAATGAAGGATAGAGTTGTGCTAAACTTCTGCATTCAAAAATGAAAGCAATAGATGTCAGTGCTCGTATAGTTCATCATGTTCAGAGTATAGCTAGTAGTGCTACGACTAGTGGTTTGGGTTACCCTGCCTTGTTTTTCACTTTATGTGATTAATCAGGAGTAGAGTCCCATTGAAATGAGGAAAAGTTGCAACCACAAAAACCTATTAGGAAGCATATGGTTCAATGAGTTGAATAATTTGTTGAGTCTAGGAGTGGAGGTAGTGATAAATGCTTAAAATTAGTTGCATGGGCATATACTTCTTGCTCTGCTTCACTTGAAAACATCATGGAGCAGCTCTTGTTTCAAAAAAGGGATATTATGAATATATAGAATAGGATTGGAGGAATTGAAGAAAAGAATGCTTACAATGATGAATATAAGTAGAGAAGAGTTCAACATGATATAGCTTATGAGTATTCTATGGTTAGATATCTTAGGGGTGAGTATAATGTAGAGTTTTCAACCTTCTTCAGCTTCACTCCTTATGCTCCAGATCATGAACAAGAAGAAGAAGAAGAACATGATGATGATGAGGAAGAGAAGGAAAACGATGAAGGTTGATATTCTTAAGAGTTTAATTAGTCTGTTTCATGTTGTTTGTTATTTTGATTGTGTTGTTATGTATTTTTCTTAAAAAACTGTTGTAGTAAGAACTTTTATTTTAATGTTGTATTGTGAACTGTGATAGAAACTACAGATATTTACTATTTTTGCATTTTTTGTATTTTCATTTTTTGTTTCTATTTTTAATTTTCAGCAAATCCTTTAAAAATATATTATGTTTTATTTAATGCTTTAAATTATGTATGCATTTTTAAAGATAGTTCCTGCAGTGTGCTAGAGCCCAGTTTCATACTCATAAATCCTCTATTGGTTAGATTTTATTTTTATGCATTTACTATTTTCTTTCACCAACTAAATTTTGTACAAACACATTTTTAAACAACTTAAAAATTTAAGTTTGGGGGAAAGAAATTTTTTTTGTATAAAAAAATAAGTAAACTAAATTTTATTTCTCCTCAATTAAATATATTTTAAAAATAAATTTAACATGACCAGCGATATTAAGATTTAAGTTTAAAGGGCTATACTTATGTTTATGAACATTATGGTAAATTTACGTAAAAGATTTTCATAATGAAGGCCAATTTTTAAGTTAAAGATGTTTTGTATGATAAGATAAGACTATGTTTTTCAATTTTAAGTAAAGGAAATTGTATTTTTGAAATATTAAGAATTTTAAAGTTTCATGTAAGAAGAAAAGAATCAAACTTTATGAAAAATCATAAACTAATATAAATTTATAAAGTGAAGAAAGGTAAAAAGTTTTGACTTTAAGAAGAGGATAGTGAAGTTCAAAATCATTAAGGCTATCCAGATAGAGTAATCCTCACTTGAAAAAGAAAGAAAAGAATGGATTGGAAATATCCTGAATAAAAAAAAAGGAAAAGAAGTAAAGAAGAAAAGAAAAGAAAAAATGAGTGAGGAGAAGCTTGAGGAGATGCCTAATTAAAAATTGACTTTACTTGATTCAACTTAATGAAAAAGCTTTTTTACATTTTCTAAACTTGTATTGGATTATTAGTTTCTTTACTAGTAAAGTTTTCAAGATGTTTTTTTCATATGAATTTTCTAAGTATTCTTGATATGAAAAATTACAATTCTTCTTGAAAAGAATACAGATTCAGAAATCTTAAACTTAATTACTAAGTACTCTTTGACTTAGAGTTTGAATCTAAGTTATTAAAGATTTTTTTTAAAATTTACTTATTTATTTATTAAACTAAGGTGTAGAAGTTATAAGTTAATCTCTATCGTAATTCATATGTTTTTATGTAGTAAAAATGTCACTTGAGGACAAGTAACATTTATGTTTCAGGGATTTTGATACACCAAAATAATATGTTATTTTATGCTCTTTTTTGGTAATATTGTACTTTAAAGATGGGTATTTGCATTTTTTTATTGTAGGCATATCAACTTTAGGCATTTGGAGCAAAAGTAATAAAAAGGAAAAAATTTGAAGCCAAAACAAAAAATTTTGCCATAATGTGGTATACAATAGATTTCCATAAAAAATTCGAAGCCAATTCAAAGAGAGCTGGGGCCTGAAGCACCATTTGACAGAGAGCTAGCACTATAAGCACTGGATTTGGCACCTAAAGTGGCAAAACTCAAAATAGTGCTTTCTTAAGCAAATTAGCGCATGAGGTGCCAAAACTAGCACTTACAACGCCCGAGACGACTTTTTGGGGATTAAGGCGGTTTAGGAAAAATTTTGCCAAAATTTCGAAAGGGACACTTTTTATAAACACCCTATGGAGTGATTTAATGCATCTAGACACTTTGGAATGTTCTTTTATGAAAGGATATGTCCTTGGATCAATAGACGTGTCTTTTGAATTCAAAAGGGTTGACTTTTGGATTAAATTTTAAATGGAATTTTGAATTCTTTTTCGAAGGGATGCAACCTATAATAAAAGAAAGTTTCAAGGGCTCGATAAGAAGAGTTTGAAAGGGGAGGCAAGAGGAGTTTGAAGAGAGAGTGGCGTGAGATAGAGAGAGAAAGTCAAGGGCTTGTTGATTTTCTTTAAGAATTATAAGAGCAGAGAGAAAGTGATAGATTTGTTCTTTATTTCACTTCTAAAAGAGAACTGAGAGTGTTTGTAAAGAGGTAAAGCGCTTGAAGAGAAATTCTAAGAATTTGCTTGGGAAGGACTCTGAGATAAGTTCTGTTCTTTTGTTTCTTTATTTTGTAAACTTATTTTTATATATGAATTACATGTTTTGTAGTATCCTTCTCATGAATTCTAAGTAGTCTTCTTTATCCTTCTCCCCACTTTGAGATATGGTTTTGTGAATAATTGATTTTATTTTACACTATTTTAAATGTCAATAATTTGTGAGGATTTGAACTCCGATCTTTATGTACTTTTCAATCTGACCATTTGAAATATTAAAATGTGTTGAGAAACATATGATTCAAAAGGCCTATGATTTCTATAACATGGGGAGAATCACATTTAATTCCATGGGAGATGATGTCATCCATGGGGTTGAGTGCAAATAAATGAGAAATACTTTGTTGGATGCAAAATTACTGATTTAAGGTGACAAATTAAAACCCCTAATTTGGTCCAGTTAAATGGAAATTAATGCAAGATTGTTAGCCCTCAGGTGAGGAAGTAGTGGGAGCTCTAGAGTAGTTGTCGGTGTCCTCCTAGCCTAACCACAAAATTAGGGACCAAACTCTTGTTTAGACAATGTTCTATTTGCACTCGGAAAAGGGTAAAGAATATGATAGTTCCTATTTGGCGCAAAATAATTTTATATATTTTTTAAATGATTTCAATTTCTTCACAATCCATACACTCATTTTTAAGGGGAAGGATGCTTTTGTATATTTGAACTCTTCACTAGAAAAAATTATTTAGTTTTGTAAATTTTAATTTTGAAAGCTTAGAAGTTAATTTAATTAACTTAGTCTTTTGACTGCATGTTATTTAACATTCACACATTTACTTTAGATTTGAATTTCGTACTTCACTTTCGTGGTTTAAAGTTGTAGTTTATATTATAATATTAAGAATTTACTTGTAAGCATTTCCAACTTCCCTGTGGGATCGATATCTAGGATTCTATTAGAGCTCTTTCGTACTTAAGCGATACATATACTTGTGTTATTTTTAGATAATTGGCAATTTAAAAAATTTTATAAGATAAAACTATTTTAATTAAAGTTTTTTTTGCGGTTAAATTGCATATCTGCTATTATATCAATCATGTGTATTTTGTAACATTTAAAAATATTTGCAAATTTTACACACTAAATCTACCTGCATCACCCTCTCTAAAGGAACTATGAGTGACCATTAGTTTCAATCTCTAAGACAAATTGATAAAAGAATCTAATTTATCACTCTAGAAACATCAATTCTACGCCCATCAAATCTTATATCCATATCAATTTACACCCCCCTCCCCCTTCGGATGATTGCAACTTCTTTTTCCAAGATAGAATGTGATACTTACAAGTCAAGAAATCTTAACCCTTTTGAGTCTATAAGTTCCTCAAAATGTTTAACAATATAAGCGGCCAATTTTTAAAGGACTGGTTAAAATATCACCACAATTTTTAAGAATAAAAGAAGTTGTAAACAAAATCAAAATCACTTACTTAATTACTTCAGATTAAAAGGAGAGAGAAAACTACACATGAAACTTGGAGATACAACAACAACAACAACAAAGGCTTAATCCCACTACGTGGGTTCAGCCACATGAATCCTTTTTCTCCATTGCGTCCTATTTAGTATCATATTTTCATTTAGTTTTAATAAATTAAGATCATTTTTAATACAAAAAGCCCAAGTCTTCCTAGGTTTACCTCTGCCTTTCTTAACACAAGTCGAATCTAAAACATCTACTCTCCTAATCGGATCATCTAATGGTTGACGTTTAATATGACCAAACCATCTAAGACGACTTTCTCTAATTTTGTCTGTCACAGGAGCTACACCAACCTTATCACGAATATATTCATTCCGCATTTTGTCTNTTTTGTCTCTAAGTGTAAAGCCACTCATCCACCTAATCATTCTCATCTCGGCAACACTTAACTTATTATTATGCTTCTCTTTTAAAGGCCAACATTCAGCGCCATAGAGCATTGCAGGTCTCACCACCGTCTTATAAAAATAAATTTGTAAAGCTCCAATCCTAAGTACAAAACTTAAATTCATAAATAATTATATGAAATGTCCCTTCAATCACTCCTTCGAAGTTCTCTGACTCCTATAACTCCAACAGCACTTACAAGACTCGCAAACTCCAAGAATAACAAAAACTCACAAAGAAAGCTTCTCACACACTTAACGCAGTCACACACTATGAGAGCCTATAGATCCATCTCTTCTAGCCCCTTAGAATTAATCCATATTTATGGAGCTTTAAAAATGACCAAGGGTTTCTTTAGAGATCTCTTCAAAATTCAGACTCATTCAATGAATCTTTTAGAAAATAATCGTGGCACCTGGGGAGCCAGACAATTTCGGCATCTGGCGTCTAGGTGCCAGTTCAGCTGGTTTAGTATTTTTCATTTAGTTTAGCCCTAAACTCCTTTTTTTATGTATTTTTGGTCTTTTTGCTCCTAAACTCTTTTTCTTGCACCTGCAAATAAAAATGTAAAAAAAACTCCTCATTAAAGCATAATATCCTAAACAATTGAGGATAAAAAGTACATAAACAATAGGTAATTTTCAGGTGGATAAGTATTTCAATAAATAAACTACATAAATCTACTTGATCTATGTTAGTAACTTTTACAACTATAAGATCACTAATTTTATGTGAATACTTTAAAACCCAAATCTAAAGTAGGTATTTGAGGACACCAAGATTTAGAGATGATGTGAAAGTATTTCTTGCTACTATTTTATTTTCGGGGAAAATGAGAATGAAAGGATAACTGTTATTTATTATTTCAGGTGAAAGCTTTTATTTTTTCTTACAAAACCTCAAAGGTAATTTTGTTCCAGATAAAAAATGATTACAAAAACATATGCAAGCGTTCCCCATTGCATCCCACATAAAACTCGTGCAATAGAATAAACCCTAGAGAACCGTCCACCAGAAAAGGAAAGAAAATATGAAATCTTTAGAGCATTGATGATGACTAAAACCAAAGAAGAAAAAAAATCAAGGAATCATTTTGAAAATAAACCAATTTATAGGTTCTTAATTTTATAGAGAAGTGAATATTCTTCCATATGATTATATCTTATAATGGGATATCCAAATAGAGCTGAATTATAGTACTCAAGAAACCTTGGAAGTAAGAATTTTAATTAATAAATTTTCCCATAATTTCAAAAGTTTAGTCTTCATTTTCATGAATAAACTAAAATCGATGGATAATTAATTCAAGTGAAATGGTTAAGTCAACACTCCTTAAGTTTTGCTTAATTTTCTTTTGAAATGAACTTCTACCCTTTCTAAAATTTTTAGTAATTTGATTAGCGTGACCATTAAATTGGATGTAAGGATTCATGTAAGAGCTAATTAAAGCACATTCATGAGTGTTTCAAAGATATTAGTCTTTTATTTTTGTTTTCTTGATTACATGTCATTTTTTTTAATGACAACTCTACTTATTAACCTTGTACATTGATTTTTAAATTGATAGAAAAAGTACTTATCCCTCTTGTCCCGTGGATGAATTTTAGAAAATAAAAGCATTATAAATTATTATCTTTAGTGTCTATCTATATATATATATATATATATATATCTATTCTTATGCACTACCTAGCATTTAAAATAGATGAAATTATAATAGTTTTTTTTCATTGAAAGACAGCTAAATATTGTTTATTTTATATCACTATCCAATTGAGCAGTCAAATTCATTCTAAATTTATTTTTATCATCCCAAATGGATATCTTTATAAACTTAGGCTAAGATGAAAGCTTAATGAACAACATAATACTGGAGCAATTGATTGTACATTGATTACAAAAATCAACATTAACAAAAGGAGATTGCTTAGATGAGTTGAAGAATAGTTTTATCCTATTTTTCTGATATTTATAAAAAAATTATATTTAAAAAATATAATTTTATTTAACTACTAAATTTCAATGATTTATTTTTTACTTTTTAATCTACTTTTAAAGGTGATTATGGAGGGGAAGGCAACTATTCCAAATAATCTATTTGAGAAGACCCATGGATTGAAGCATGAACTATTGATCGTCATTCATGGTAAAAAAATACTATGACATTGTTATATTAAATATAGAGTATTCTTTTATTGTAAATGACTATAATCAAAATTAGTATAACTTTATTTCTCATAGGACTATAGCCATGTATGAAAAATTTTTAACCGATCGTAATAAGTTTGACATAAAGGTTTGACATAGGGCTTTAAGCATGCTATTTTAACAAGGATATGTCTATTTAATCACCTTAAAGATGCCCCTCTTAGCCAAGTGACATCATTTATTATTTGTCCTGTTTGAATTGATGGTATCACATCATAATCTTACCTTTCACAATAACAACATTAGAAGACTTAGTGAAGAATAGGATATGAAGTATGATTCAAAGATTATTATAAAAACACATAAGAGCACATGTTTCTGTGATTGTAATACAAATAGGATAGTTAATTGTGGAGGACTAATTATTGAGTGTGTGAAGAAGACATTGAAGATGAAAGTGTGGCCCAAGCTTTTCTCATGAAGTTGAGGTTATCTTGATATCATTTTTACAATAAATTTCCAAGTGAATTGTGATAGAATGGTCAATTAAATTGAGTCCTTAAGTTTTACAACATGGATATTCCAAGTCCATTAACAAATCCTGTCAAGAACAACTTAAAGTGTTTACATTTGTTAGTAAACAAAATTGAGCACATGCCCTCACAAGCCTATCACACTACCATTACAACATGACTTTCTACGACAACAATGAAATTGTAACTTTTTTTTTGTAGTTTATCCTTAATTAAGAAAATATCCTAATTGAATCGCGACAACTAACATAATTGCAACAAATTTGATGACACAATTTTTGTGATGGACAACTTCGTCTCCCCCAAATCCCATTTATGACCAACGTTTTTGCCAACATATTTCACAAGAGATGTTCCAACATCATTATAATTTCAACATTATTTTACTAAAAATAAATATCAACAGCGATAGCTAACTTTGTTAAGATTGACTCCTATTTGAAGCTTTGATGGAAATAACAAATTATGTTGCTAACAAGTAAAAAAACACCAAAAAAATATTTGGAGATCATAATTTACAAACTTTATAGAAAGCGCAAATCATTCAACAAAATCTGATTTAACAAATATGGGTTACTTCAGAAGGAAATCCTTAGAAAATTTCTCATGTTCCAAGTGAGAAGTTTCCTATCCTAGCATAATATGACGAAGTGGTTTTAAATTTTCATATTTCGATAGTCTTGTTAACATATTTCATTAGCGTCCAACTTTTATGCTTATGTTAAAATGTGGCATATTTTCAATGATGGAGCTACTCACTTCTCAATTTCTTTTTTTTAATAGATCTACTTCTTTAATAGCAGTAAAGGTGCCAATTCGGGTCAGCAGAGTTGGTCCAGGTCCGATCTGAAACTTACAAGGTCTGACGCGTACTCGACCCGAATAGTTAATGGATCGAAAATCTCAACGTCAACTAAACCTGACATTATCCTGCTAACCTGAAGCTGACCCAACTCTGTCAAAATATGGTCAACTGCGGGTCTATTCCATGTTGGAGGTTCAATTTCATATTAATTTAGGGTTGCCAAGTCATTTTTGGGTTAGTGGGTGAACCTGACCCAAAAATGTAAACATGTTAGGATATTGAACTCAATTCCGACCTATAATTTTTCCGGTTCTACCCGAACCAAGATTTTTTGTGTTGGGATTGATTCAAGCACCCTGTTGGGTCAATTTTTATCACTCCTATTTGTCACATATCTTGGAGGTTACAAAAATTAGAGGATGGAGTATATAAGAATTTCTTTACAAACAAAGAAGGTAATACAATTCAAAGAATATAACATAACTGTACCATCTAAAGATCTAAAGATAAGGCGGTTTGACAGATGAGCTACACGAGTAAGCCCGTAAGAGTTAAAGTCGAAAAACTATTTACTTATTACGATACAGTGAGAACATTCGGATTAGATGGATATTTCTTTGGTTGGTGCGAAGGACGGTGTTTATTTGTTGCTCCCATTAATGCAACGTGTTAATATTGCCATCTCACAATAATTTTATTTTTATTATGTTGTCGTGTAACGCCATCCAAGCCAATCTTTTTCGGTAGTTGATAATCGACCAATCGTTAACATAGAACTGGCAAATGTGAATAGATTTTCACATTTGTCTAACATGGGAGTGACAAATTTGTTACTTTGCATGAATTAATTTTTATATTGATCGAACCAATTGCAGCAGAAACATGGAATCCGTAAAACTGAGCCAATATAAATTTTAATTTAATGAACTGATTAAATTGAGATTAAATTTGATTTAAACAATTTGTTTATGAAATAACTAAAGTTCAGTGGCAAGTTAGAATTTCAATACATATAAAATTTAACAAGTACATTTCTTATGAATATTATAAGGATTTAATTTTATAGAATAACCATTTAATTTTATAAAATAACCTTAAAACAAAACTATATGCAAAAGGGACACTATCAATCGAAATTAAGAAAAATAAATACTTATATGGACAAGCAGGTTAATTGTACCAATTAATTAATATAAAATTTAATACGAAGTCGCAAATCAAGAACTGCAAAAATGATGTAGACGCCTTTTGACAAACAAAACAAATAATGGAGGGACTAAATCAGAGCGGCACGACACTAAAAATGTCCCAACTACGTAAGCCTTCTAATGATTAAATGGTTTTAGAAAAGGAGACCTTCCTATCATATTCTAAGGCGTATTTCTGCCTCTTTTATTTATTCATTTGCATGTGCTCTTTAATATGAAGTTCAAAGTAAACCGTTATACATAATGTCAAAACAAGTAACTCTATCATATATAGCCTATATTGATAAGAATTCTCTCTCTCTTTCCAAATAGGCTAGGCGGCAGTACAGCAACTAAATAAATCTTTAAAGTAGTTTATTACTTTTCATTGCCAGAATTTCATTTGTGTTAATATACCTAAATTCATGCAATAATAGAGTCAACCAAAATAAAGTGTAATAAAATAGAAATAACGAACAGAACATCATTACATCAAGCATCATAAATTTGTAATACAAATTTGTAATTTATGTAACTTGCTTTAGGTAGTTCACAATTAGAGTAGATCCGATCAACTACAAGAAAAATCACCCAAAATAATGTAGACTATAGAAGGTATTGCAAATCAAGGGCTTTTTGATGGTGTGCCACATCGATTTACATTGCATTAATAACTGACAGGTGACACTTGTGTTGAACGATTGTCAAACCTTTTGTCTTTTCAACCGAACAATAATAGTTAGGGTTAATATATTGGACCGACGATCTAAAATCCTCATTTTTTATTTCTCTCGCATGCGCTATTACTCCAAAGCCGAGTGACAATTGCTTGCTTAATTTTTTCTCCAAAGTTCATTTTTCCGTGAATTTTTCCACTCAAATCAAAGGTATACTAGATTCCACTGTACCATAAATTTCTTTTTTTTAAATTTTAACCTTTAGACTTGCTGCATTTTGAGATTAAGTGTTTTGATGAAATTTAAAAATGTTATTCAATTTCTACAATGTATCTCATTATCACATTGCGTATGACTCAACTCTTAGTTATTTCCAGATTTAACAATNAATGATAAATTAAATATTTTTGGTAAATTAGGAAATTTAGATAGAAATTATTAAAAAAAAATAAAAATTATATATATAATCAAAATTTTTTAAATATATATATTTATATATAACTATATATATTTAGGAGTATTTTTAAGAAATTTTTTTCGCTTATTATTTTTTATTATACGAAATATTGGATCTGAAGGTTTAGTATCTTACGATTCAGAATTAGAATGTACTATTAGAAAAATTCAAAAAGAAAATGAAATTAAATATTTGAACGAAATGGTGAATAACTTGGAAAATCAAATAAATAAAAATCGACAAAGACTTCTAAAAGATTATGCTAATAGTAAAACAAATGAACTTCGCTTAACTATTCAAAATCCTTATGTTGCTACTAATTCATTTGAGCTTAAACTTGTTATTATCCAAATGGTACAAGATAATCAGCTTGGAGTAATACCTACTGAAGATCCTAACTTACATCTTGCTTGTTTTCTTGAAAAATGTGCTACTTTTAAATATGATGGAGTGTCTAACAATGTCGTTAAGCTTAGAATTTTTCCTTTTTCATCAAGAGATAAAGCTAAAACTTGGTTAAAATCATTAACACCTGAATCCATCAGAACTTGCAAAGAACTATCACAAAATTTTTTTGTAAATAATTTCCACCCTCGAAAACTGCTAAGCTTAGAAACGATATTACATATTCTTGTCAGCTTTAAGGGGAATCAATATATGAAGTCTTGGAAAGATTTAAGGATCTCCTTATGAAATGTCCACACCATGTTTTACCAGATTGGTTAATAATTCAAACTTTTTATAATGGATTAGTAGGATCACTTAGATCTATTATAGATGCTGCTACAAGTGCATCACTAATGTCAAAACGTTTTGATGAGGCAACCTCTTTAATAGAAGAAATGGCTACTAAAAATTATCAATGACCCTCTGAATGGGTAAATCCTAAGAGAGTAACTAGTATTCATAACTTCGATGCAATGTCTATTTTAACATTGAAGTAGATTCAGAAAAAATTCAAGCTATTGAAAAATTATGACCTCCTACTACGGTTAGAGGGGTAAGAAGTTTTCTAGGATATGATGATTTCTACAGGCATTACATAAATTTTTTTTAAAAATAACTAAACCATTATGTCAACTTTTAGGAAAAGATACAAAATTAGATTTCAATGAGGAATGCATAAAAGCATTTGAATTATTGAAAGAAAAATTAATCACTGCACCTGTAATAGTTTTAGTTGATTAGGTGAAACAATTTGAAATAATGTGCGATGCTAGTGATTATGTTGTTGGACCTGTGTTAAGACAAAGGCTTAACAAAGTTTTAAAAGTAATATATTATGCTAGTATAACTCTAAATGATGCTCAAATTAATTATACTATTACTGAGAGATAGTTATTAGCTATTGTCTATGCCTTTAATAAATTTAAACCTTATTTGATTGGAACCAAATGTATAATGCATAAAGATCATTCTGCTATCAATTACTCGATGCAAAACAAAGATGTTAAACTAAGATTTATTATATGGATACTTCTATTGCAAGAGTTTGATTTTATTATAGTTGATCGAAAGGGAAATGATAGTCAAATAACAGACAATTTATCTAGACAAGAAAAAAAAATATTAACTAATTTTACAAATGAAATTTTAGAAAATTTTCCTGATGAATAATTATGTAATATTGATGAAATGAATATATCCTGGTATGCCGATATATTAAATTATATTATAAGTGATATTCCACCACTAGATATTAAGAATCAACAAGTAAAGAAATTTATATATGATTCAAAATTCCATATTTATATAAACAATGTAAAAATATAATTTTTAGGAGGTGTGTGCTTTATGAAGAAACTCAACAAATAATAGAAAGATGTCATGATTCTGAATTTAGAGGACATTTTGTAATAAGTAAAACTGCATATAAAATTATGCGAGCTGGATTTTATTGGCCTACTTTTTTTAGAGATGTTAATGAATATATTAAAACTTGCAATCGATGTCAACTAGTTGGAAATATTTCTAGATGAAATCAAATGCCTCTAAATTACACATTGAAAGTTGAAATTTTTTATGTGTGGGGATTAGATTTTATG
>JXCR01144650.1:28553-76372 GCA_002079205.1 Phalaenopsis hybrid cultivar | reverse complement strand
TGATTCTACCTCTTGTCGAAGTTTTTCTCGTAGCAGATTAAGATCATCAGTTTTTATTCCTCGTATGCTGCATAAACAAGGAAACTAAAATCAATAAGTCGAAAGTACCGGTCATTAATTAATGTATAACATGCATTTTACCTTCATAAGAAACAAATTAAAAAAAAAGGTTAAAAAAATCACAAAACGTGCTTCATTAATAACATTAAAAAAACCAAAGTAAAGTTCGTACAAATCTAAATTAAGTTGTCCTACTCTACAATAAATTGCATAAAGAATAAAATGCTAAGAAAAAACAAATTAAAATAAAAAAAATTAGAACTCGTTTCAAGATTCAAAACTGACCTCTTAACATTCAAAAGTGGAGGTTCATCTGGGTATGTTTCAGTATGAGAAAATATCAAAGCCAACTGAACTGCAAAAAAAAATCAGACTCAGCACAAAAATAAAAAATTGAACGAACATGCTGAAGCAGTATGAAACTTCTCTCCTTAACGTTGATGAATGTAGAAGGAAATAAAGATGTCTGTCAAATCAGCTGACCAGGAGTATAATTTGATGGATCAAGATCATCATCCTGCCCAAGAGAAGCAATACATAAATTTTCTTACCAAACTCATTTCCATGAGAACATTACAAATAAAAGAAATTTACATACGTAGCACACAATTCTTATGTATTTACATATTTCACACCTTAACTTTAATAACATTCATAGCACTTTGGTACATTAAACCTATGCATGAAAAGGATGTATTTCAATTTTAAAAGTGATAATAATGTTACTCTTGATGTGATATTATGTGTGTAAATATGAAATTTTGGATGCGAAATATATAAATACATGAGAATTATGTACTATGTACGTAAATGTTCCTACAAATAAACAAAAGGAAACCAAAATATCTCTGAACAGAAAAACAATCAAACTCATCTGAAAGCTTTGGAATTCAGTTGCATTTATTATATATTCTTATATTTATGTCGAGTTATTTGAGTGATATTATGTCTTCTAGACATAAGATTAATAAGTCATTTAAACAAATACCAGAGTTATTTTAGTCATATTATGTCTTCTAGACAGCAAGGTCATGTTATTATTTTATTTGTGCTATTTGCATTATGTTCTAAGCAGTTACTTGCCTTTTAGTTTATTCTATTTATATAAGGAAAATGATAAAATAGTTACTATATTTTTCAAGTTTAGACATTTTAGTAATTAACTTTTTTGTATGTTCAATTTAGTCACTCAACTTATCAAATATGAGCCAATTAGGTCTCAACCATTAACTTTGCCCATTTTGTATGACAATTGGTGAAGTGGTTATCTATCAGGACATTCAGAACTTTTCATTAATCTGCATTGCTACTAAACAATGACATTGACCTTGAAAAGTCCAAGATGCCCTCATGGCATACATCCCTCCATCAATTTATGTCCAAAGGAATAATAAAATTGACAGCAGGAATAAAATGATTCGGGTTTGATAAATTGTGAGACTAAATTAAACAACTTAACAAGTCTAAGGCTAAAGGGAGCACAATAAATGTCTATAAATCATTTCACTCGTGTATATAAGATTATACGATCCATGAAGTTTAACATATACATTTATTATGTATTATTATATCAATGTCATCAGAAAATCATTAGTCACTCCAACAAATCTGAGCTACAATTTATATTATGTTTGATGGGCATTAGAATCATTTAATATTTACTTAGGGCTATTTTGGTCATCTCACTAAGATTGAAAGCAATTTATTAGCAAATTATTAATTTTTCCTCTATATATAAGAGAATTATGGGCCATGTAAGCATGACTAATATTTTAAATGCGAAATCATTCATCAACTTTGGGATTTTGACCAGTTGATCAAGTGAGAGACTCGAGATATTGCAAAATAGGTTATCTAATGTACCCAATTTAAATTGTATACATTTTCTTGACATCTTTTTTATATTTTTGAATTATTTCAAAGCAGGCTTGCATCAAATGACCATCAAAGCTATGATTTACCATTTATCGCCATGATTACCATCTTGATTTCAAGTTTCTTTGAGCTTGTATTTAAGATTTTATGAAGAAACAAACTTACTTATTTATTTATTTTCCCACCTTGCACCTACCCATGGGAAGCCAGTTGAGAACCAGTTTTCTTTTATATTTTTTCAAAGACTTCTTAACAAACATAAATCCCAATTTCAGAACAAATCAACACTTCATCTAAACTTTGAAAGTCCTCCCACAATTCATCAACGAACAACAAAAAAGCCCTCCTAAAACTATTTGTAGTAGCACATTTGAACCAAATATTCATCATCATCATTAACCCCCTACCAGTTGGTGGATTTTATGAAACCTCAATCTACATTCAATTTAGTGCTCCATGAGGTTTTGCACCTAGCTTGAGTAAATAATTTAGCATGTCTCTAACAAATTACCTTCGATCCACCTCCTTTCAATCATAATCCTTGAACACTAACTTTAGCTACCCATCTAGTTCATGTGTGTTCTACCCTTCACTAAACATGCCCAAACCATCTAATATATGTTTTGGTTCCTCCTGATTGCAGCAAAATATCTCAAAAAAAAGGCTAATTTATATGAAAGTCTTGGTTAGAAAATAATCACTTTATATGTTCACCTTCTAGTAAAAATCTGAAATACTAATTAGTAAAGTGAATCATCTATATAGATAGTGTTTTAATTAGCCTTTGCTTACTAGTTTACGTTGAAAAAAAAACATGTGAAGGAAATGCTCATTTAATTCTCATCACCAATCTTCAACCATAAAGTTACACACACACACACATATATATATAGAAAAATCAGTCTCTCCTAATTTATAATCTTACCAAATATATCTAGCCTAACCATGTAAATGAAATAATTCTAAAATAAACATAAATCGGAAGACAATAAAAACTAATCCAGGAATTTCACAAATTATTGCCAATTAATCCGTCCAACACTCCTTGGATGGTTGGCCTAGTCCCACCATGGAACGATGGATGATCCTCCTAGATTTCCACACTCCCCCTCAAGCTAAGTCATAGATATTGTAGAGACCAAGCATGGTATTAAAATCTGAGAAGTTGCTTAAAGGAAGAGCTTTAGTGAAGATATCAATAACTTGTTGTTGTGTCGGGATATAGTTTAGTTGTATAATTCCACCATTAACTTTTTTCAGAGATAAATTGCATGTCAATTTCAATATATTTAGTCCTGCATGATGCACAAGGTTCTTGGCCAATACTTATAATTGATTGATCGTCAAAACATTTGTATAAGCTTATTCGAGGTACACCCCAATTCCCTCAACAATTTTAGAATACAAATCCCTTCACAGTATCCTAAGGAAAGTGCCCGATACTCCAATTTTTGCGCTGCTTCTAGAGACAACTTGTTTTTTTACTTCTCCATGTAACCATACTTTCTCATACATAGGAGCAATAACATGTAGTGAACCTTCTATCACCGAGTTACCTAACCCAACTTAAAGTGTAGACTTCTAACTTTTTTTTTCTAAGACTCTCAAAAATTAATCTATGAACAAATCTTCTTGAGAAACCTCAGGATTCTATATACCATCTCTAAATGTTTTTCATTTGGGTTATTCATATTTTGGTTCACCATACTAATAGAGTATGCAATATCTGATCTAGTATGTGAAAGTTAGATAAGTTTGCCCACGAATGTTTGATATCTTCCCTTATCAACAATTATACTTTCTTCCCCCTTATTAGACTATTTGTTGTTATCCATTGGAGTAACAACATGTTTGCATCCAATAATCTTCGTCTCTATTAGCAAATATAGGAAGTATTTCCCCTGTGATATAACAATGCCCTTCTTAAACCTTGCTACCTCCATGCCTAGGAAATTACTCATAGTTCCTAAGTCCTTAATTTCAAACTCAGACGTAAACACTTCTTCAATTTTAAGAATTTTCTTTTCATCATCACCGATAAGAATCTATCATCCACATATACTATCAGTGCGGCAATCTTAACTCCTTGAGTGTGTTTTATGAACAATGTATGATCAACTTGACCTTCATAATATCTATTAGATCTCATAGTTTGAGCATATTTTTCAAACCATGGCCTCATTGATTACTTAAGACCATAAAGAGAGTTCTTGAGTTTGCATATTAGGTGTTTGATGAAATCATTCTCAATTCTTGGTAGTATCTCCATACATACTTCTTTATGAACCCCATTAGGAAGGTAATTCTTATGTCAAGTCGATACAGTCTCAGCTCCTTATTAACTGTTATTGAAAGAAGAGCTTCGATAGTGTTCATCTTGGAAATTGGTGCAAAGGTCTTCTAATAGACAATCCCATAGGCTTGAGTGAAACCATGTAAAACTAGTCTAGTTTTAAAAATATCAATACCACCATCAGCTTTTACTTGATGTTTACCCATTTGCATCCAACTACGCTCTTATCCTGTGGAAGTTTAATAAAAATCTATGTACCATTATGTTGTAGTGCTTAAATCTCGTCTAAAACTGCTTTCCTTCATTCAGGATTTTTAAGAGCGTTATGAATGAATTTAAGAAATTGCATACTATCAATGTTAGATATAAAAATTTTATAGGGTGAGGATAGCTTCTCATAGTTGCATAGACTGAATTAGATATTTAGTACAGTTTTCCTTATTATTAGCACCAGAAGTTGAAGAAATAACTCGTGTTATAGACTCCTCACCCGAAATTTCATGTGTGGACTCAATTTTTGGTCGGAGCAGTTCCGTCTTTCCAAGTTATGATTATTTTGTTCAAGATTTTTCTTTCTCCTTGTGTATACACGAAGTTCTTTGTTATGAATTTCAGGTTGGGTTAGTAGGACGTCCTTAAAGAGAATTATTTCATGCAGTGATGTTTGGGAGAAAAAAGGGTTGGGTGATAATGGGGTAGGTTTTCAGGCAATGTAGGTGCCACTAAGTGCATCCCAAAATTCATGTTCATTTGCACTCTGCCATTCAGCAATAGATTTAGAATAGTACAATTGATTTTCAAAACACGTGACATCCAAGAAGTTGCAGTATTTTCTAGTAATGGGTGAGTGACACTTATAGCTTTTTTTGTTGGAAGCATACCCAAAAAATACACTTGATGAATTTATGGTCAAGTTTTGTGCAATTTGAGGAATGAATGTGAACATAAGACATCCAAAAATTTTAAGTGGTACGGTAGATAAGAAAGCTATGATGTGGGGATAGGTATTCATCAAGACATAAAGTGGTGTTTTCAAATTAAGTACCCGACTAGGCATTGAATTGATAAGGTACGTTGCGATAAGAACTACTTCCCCCAAAAAAATATTTTAAACTTGATGAGAAATACTAATTAAGCAGAATAACACAAGTATATGTATGTTCTCTCTCAGTTATTTCATTTTGTGGAATATCAACACATGAACTCACATTGATGATCTCATTTTTTGAAAGGTATGATCCAAGATTAGAGTTGAAATATTTCTTTGCATTATTAATTTTGAGAATATGAATTTTACATTGAAATTGAGTTTGAATCATGTCATAGAAGGTTAACAAGATTATGGTTGTCTCTTATTTCTCCTTCATTGGGAATACCCAATGGTTTTAGCGTGATCGTTAATGAATGAGCCAAACCATCTAGCCCCACTTAGGGTTCTTACTTTTGAAAGTCCCCAAATATCAATGTGAATAATGAAAAAAAGATGTGAGGATTTGTACTCAGTCATGGGATAAACATATCTAGAGTGTTTGACAAATTAACAAATCTCATATTGATAAGTACTAAATCATTTTATTAATAAACAAATGAGGATACAATTATATAACATAATTGAAATTAGGATGACCCAGATGAGAATGTCACATAAACTCTACAGACTTTGAGATTTGAGGAAAAGATGGATGTAGGACCACTTGTGTGTTTAAAGAGAGACTTTCCTCGAACAGAGATAAACATTGATGCATTTCAGCATTGTCAATCATACTTCCTGAATCCACTTCCTGAAACTCACAATAGTTTTCAAGGAATTTAGTTATAAATTTCCTATCATGAGTAAGCTTACTGATTGAAATTAAATTACATTTCAACTATAAAACAAATAAAAAATAATAAATTAATATTCTGAGAGAGTTCCGCGTCTCATTTTCTAGCAATCTTTTAGTGTGATTCATCTGCGACTCTGGCAGATTTAGATGTAGAAGCCTCATATTAGTTGACTCGTGCTTTCAGATATATAATCAGAAACACATGAATCTATGATCCAATATCTAAATCTCTCATTGCTGGTAAGAATTGATAAGGATATATTACTTTAGTGTGTCGTGAGGGTATTGTGTTGTTCTAAATTACCCCGAAGGAGTTTTTTTAGTACTTCAAGTTATTCTTTGATGAATGGGTCAATTGACCCTTCAGATGTGGTAGCAACATTAGTCTTTCTCTCTTGATCTTTCCTTCCATATATAGGTTTAAAATTTGCAGGTTTTCGATGGAATTTTCAACATTTGTCTTTGAGGATCAATTTTCTTACAATGGTCAGAATGATCCTTCTTGAACTTTGAGTAAAGGGAAAAATTATGAGAGTATAGAGCTGAGCTTTCAACACAGCTCCCATTTCGAGTCATTGGTGAGCTCCCATTTCGAGTCATCATAAGTTTCTTTCTACTCTCTTCTTTTCTAACTTCAAAAAAACCTTTATGGAAAGTAGAATAAGCTTTATTCCCATGATCCTCTCCCCACTTGATCCAATTCCATAGTCGCATTAGGAATTTGATGGGTCCCTTCTCTCGGTGATGGATTTATACTTCACGATATCATGTGGAAATTTCCAAACTGCTCGAGCACATCCAATTATATCCAATACTTTATCAAGGTGTTTAAATATTGAGTGATACTTAGTTCTCCTTGACGAAGATCATGTAGTTTGATTTTGGCTCAAACAACTTTGCAGTATTCTTAATGTTGGAATAAATTTCTATTGCAGCCTCTCAATTTTTTTTGGTTGTTTTGTAGAACAAGAAATTTTCGTCTACTTCAGTGGTCATTGAATTGGCTAACCAAAATATAATTATATGGTCTTGAATCTTCCATGTATAATGGTTAGAATCAGTCAGCTCAGAAATTGTGCCATCTCTTGTGAAAAATTCATTTTTTCTTTTGCCACGAATGTACATAAATATGGATTGAGAACATTGAAAGAAGTTATGGTAAGTGAGTTAATGGTATGTGATAAAAGAACAGAGTTCGCGGGCTGTTTGGACAGAATTCTTTGTCTCTAATTCAAAACTAAGCTCTGGAGTAGAACTAGACGTCTTTATTACATAATTGGTCATAAACCCTTATGCACATTTAGTGTTGGATATAAGAGTTGACCACTGGGTGATACATAATTGGTCTTCTATTGTCGTCTAATGGTTGCATGGAGGATTATGAATGTTGGACGGCTGTTGGACGGCTCCAACGGCAAAAGAAGCAAGCAGAGGAGGTCCTACAGACTCAACGCTGGCGGTCGAGAAAATCCAAAGGCTTAAAATCATTGAACAACAGACGACGAAAGGCTCGTCCTCGGTCAACAATAATTGAGAGACCGACATCGAAGGATGAAGTGGAAGTCAAACTCTTCAATCCCTTCGGTACCATGCACGGCGGCTTTGTCTGAAGGTTGTAGTTGACGTAGACTATGCAATTGAGGCATCGATTCGAGCAGTAACGCATACAATGCGAACTCGACCCACGAACGATTCAAACGACACCAAACCAAAGAGCAGATATTACGAGCCATACCTAGGGCTCTTATACCCTGAAAAAAAAAACGTGTGAAGGAATGCTCACTTAATTTTCATTACCAAACTTCAACCCTAAGGCTATATATATATAGGGAAACCCGCCTCTCCTAATTTACAATCTTACCGAATATGTCTAGCCTAAATATGAAAAGGAAATAATTCTGAAATAAACATAAATAGGAAGAGAATGACAAATAATCAAAGAATTCCACAAATTGTTTCTAATTAATTCATGCATCACTCCTTTGATGGTCGATCAAAGCCCACCATGTAAAAGAGACCAATCCTCCTAGATTTCCACGTATTTCATCATAAAATATGTCAATGATGATAACCATATAGTGAGGGGAATGTATTCTCTAATATTTTAATAATCTCTTTAAATTTAGTTACTTGATGCAAAACACTTTGATTGAACAATTGAATTTCATGTTTCAATAGCTTCCAATTTGTTGTTTGAGAAGTTAAGTATGTCTTCATTTTCTTTGCGTGGAATCTCCGCTAAATTTTTTTGTGTATTTTAGTATTTTTTGCGCGGCTCAATCAACTGCCCTTGTGAAAAGTAGACCACTCGTGATTTGAATTCTCAAAATTATATCGCCTACATGTGGTATTTCTATATGAGGCATTGTAAGTTTTAGTCGGTTGAATGCTTAGGGCTATGCTTACATAAATTCTATGGCTAAACTAAATTGTAGCCATATGTGATATTTCCTCTTACATCTACTCAGACTGGCATATGTGACTTATCAAAATTCATTGGAAGAAGAATTTTGGAAGTTGAGTGGCTAAAATTGTTGGAATTCTAATTTGTTTAATTAAACTAAAACTTTTTGCTATATCTAAATTGTTCTGAAAAGCTTCTTATTTTGGGTCATAATTATACTATAAACAAAACCCTTAAACATGTAAAAATCATAGAACATTAAGGATTGAAATAGCAATTCCAATTTTCTTCAACTCCTATGACTCTGTTAGTTGGATCTGTATTCAAGAACTTCACAGATAATAAACAGGGAATTTTATGATACTACAACGAGGTTTGGTTTTTCTAAAAGGACATTTCTTCCATTGTTCTTGGCTAAGTTTGTTCAATCGTTGGTTTATATGCATGATTGAAATTTTGTCAAGTGCAAAAGAAACCTTTTTTTTTTCATAAAATAAAATTGATTGCTGCTGAAATATGTTCTGTTCATTGTTTTTCTAATGAAATTTCAGATTTTGCAACCATTGAATAATTATTTGAAAAGAAGCCTATTTTTTATTTTTTATATTAATAGTAATTTATTTTATCTACATTTAAGAATTTGTAGCCAAAAGGTTGAGGATTTGTAGCCAACAGATTGCCAATTTTGTGTTTTTTTAAGATTATGCACCTTGGCCTTAGTTGCATTAATGACCATAAACCTTCAAACTTCTTATATTAAACTGGTGAACCTATTGTTGCATCATGTTAACTGCAGGTATGACATAATATTCAAGTCAAATAAAAAATAAATAAAACATGTAGCTTAGCGAAAATTGAGTAAGCAAGATTCTAAATAAAAAGAAATATAACTATCATGAGGATCCAAATTGTACTCCTACATTTGATAAGTATTATAATCTTGGGAAATTTAGAAGCCACATTCAACAAAAAAAATTTGAAGATTGAAAAGTATTTGACTCCGACTAAGGAAGTTTAGGAGTGTGAAGCCAATTTTTTAGCAAAATTTTTTTTGTAAAATATGATTGAAAATTGCAAAACTTTGACTGCTTCGGTTTCAGGGTTGCTATGGAAATATTTTGAAGATATTGTATTAATGCAAAGATCTTCAAGAAGAAATCATAAATTGGCTTTAAGCGATTTTGTAAGCTTTTTTATTTATTGTCAAAGATCACATATCTAGTGGACTATATCCAAATTCATTCCTAGTTACCACTATAAAAAGAGTGTCGGAAGAGCTTGGCATCCTACAATCATAAAAAAATAGATAGAAAAAGGAAAAGATAAAGGATAAGGATTGTCAACCAAAGAATAAAATCGGGAGCCTTTTAGATTTGCGAAAGGGAAATTTTTTATTCCTTCAGGAAGGTGTTATTTTTTTTGAATCAATCAATGGAAAAAAGTTTCTATTTTAGCATGTGAAACTCTCATTTCGACTTTATGCCCAAAATACAAAAAAAAAAAAATTAGTAACAGAGGAGCAACAACAAAGCTTCTTCTTCATGTCCAGCTCTCATCCTCATTGCCCTCATCCTTATTGTAGGTGGTTATATTATCCATATCTCCAAATCTATATATTGAAATGTAACCTTCCCGTATCTCTCTTAGTAAATAAATCAACTTTTGTCACTATGGGTGTAGGTGTATACAACCAAAGCAAACAAATTTTCGGTGCATGGGTTTGTATATTTAATATATTTCATATCTTGTCTTGGTGCAACTAGTAACCAAACATTAATACATGATCAAGCATCTCATTGTTCAATTATAGTTCAAACTAGATTAGGTATTGATGTTTTAATGTTAAATACACTTAATAAACATACAACTAAAATAACTCCAATCAATGAATTCTCTTTGTTTAAACAATGAGTAATATTGTTTTCCCCTAGTTAAAATTGTATTTTAGAATTGTGCATTTTAAACCCATTGAATATATATCATTTTGACCTCTATTAAAATGGATCCTTTGAACTTGGTTTGTCCCAATTTGTCTATGTTTATGCGCTTTGTGCATTTTTGTGCTTTCTTATCTACAACTTCTCTAGCAAATATATTTAATATGTGTATTAATACTAAATATGGTTGATGGCCACCTTTTATCAAATATTGGCAAGGTGATGTCTTTTGCTTATTTATATCATTTTCTTGAGTGTTGGTCAAGCATGGAAATATTATTAGCTTGTATTCTTTCTTTGGATTTATTTAATGCCCTGTTATATGGTAGTCTTGCAATCTATCTTGAATTATATTAGAAGTTTGAGAAGGGAAACAAATGTTTTCCTACTTTCACCGGTTATAGTATGCACTTTTGCTTATTTTTGTTTAAATAGAATTATGAATCGGTCATCATCCAGATAAACAAACAAAAACTATGTTATACAATTATCATTTCCTTTTTACGCTTCCTTTGTCAAGGTATGTGAGTCTATCATTATAATTTCTATGCAATCTCTATGTATAAATTCATTTTTTATTGTGAATAATGTTGTATGCAGCTTATTTGAATTCAAATATTGCATTGTGCAATAACTTTAATCACTAAAAACATGGGTAACTTTGTAGCAATTTAAATTGTTACAATTTCTCTTTAACAACAATCAAAACTGCTACTAAAATTAACTATTATTAACTTCAGCACTTAAAATCACTATGGACTATACCAAATTGTAGCTATAAGGCTGTAAACATGGGTATGCAATTTTTTGCAAAAGTTAAAAATCCTGAAAACAAAAAATGAAAAGTTTCTCTAACAAGCTAATTGTTGTTTTAGTATTTGCAATTATTTGTTGATATGCAACAATTAACCACAGCTAGATTTCCTTGCAAAGGATTCATGTAGCCGACCACACTTAATGGGAAAAAGGCTTTGTTGTTTTTGTTGTTGTAGCTAGCTAGATTTCCTTGCAAAAAGAAATATTTATGCAAAATAATCATTTTCCTGTGGCCTTGACTGCCTAAAAAATGTATGCCACACACATGTACACAATCCATGAAACAATAGTTAAGCAAGCAAAAGAAGTTCCATCTTTTGATGATAGGCACTGAAATAACGAAAGAATCACTCTCACCAAGGCATAGTCAGTACCTGTAACAATAAAATAATGCCGGGGTGCCATTTTAAGCCATTCTAAGCTACTAGTAGGCAAGCCAAGATGATCCAATAGATATGAATTATGCAAACGCTGCAAACATTTGTACATAATAATTGGAAAAAAAAAAGGAAGAATTACATCCATACCCAAGGAACAAATAGCTCAAAACGACAAACCCAGGACCATAATCATATGCTAAACACCCGATATACCACTAAGGATAAGATCCATATTCTGTCAGCCCAGCAATTGTCAATCTATGTAATCCTGTGAGCTACTAGGAATTGGAATGAATGCCATGAACAGGGCAAAAAACAAAAAATTTAAAACTTCAGAAATAAAGTGTCACTTAAAAGTACTGATGTGATCAAATTCCCTATCTCGTCTAACACTGAACGATTGGGTCGTCTTCAAATAAGAAAAGAAAATCAACGTACAATTAAAATTTAAAACTTTGACAAAAGATTGGATTTCATAGAATTATCAAACTGACGAATGCAAACAATAATTTTCCCCTGAGCAAAAATTAACAGCAAGTTTTCTAGAGATGTGTTCCTCAATGACTAGAGTAATAAAAACAAAGCACCGAGTAAAACGAAAAAAGAAAGAAAAAATATGGTGACTTGGTACAGACTTGAAAGCTTTCCTGCCCACAACACACACGATAGCGCTGGATNTGAGTGTTGGTCAAGCATGGAAATATTATTAGCTTGTATTCTTTCTTTGGATTTATTTAATGCCCCGTTATACGGTAGTCTTGCAATCTATCTTGAATTATATTAGAAGTTTGAGAAGGGAAACAAATGTTTTTCCTACTTCCACCCNTCTATATATTGAAATGTAACCTTCCCGTATCTCTCTTAGTAAATAAATCAACTTTTGTCACTATGGGTGTAGGTGTATACAACCAAAGCAAACAAATTTTCGGTGCATGGGTTTGTATATTTAATATATTTCATATCTTGTCTTGGTGCAACTAGTAACCAAACATTAATACATGATCAAGCATCTCATTGTTCAATTATAGTTCAAACTAGATTAGGTATTGATGTTTTAATGTTAAATACACTTAATAAACATACAACTAAAATAACTCCAATCAATGAATTCTCTTTGTTTAAACAATGAGTAATATTGTTTTCCCCTAGTTAAAATTGTATTTTAGAATTGTGCATTTTAAACCCATTGAATATATATCATTTTGACCTCTATTAAAATGGATCCTTTGAACTTGGCTTGTCCCAATTTGTCTATGTTTATGCGCTTTGTGCATTTTTGTGCTTTCTTATCTACAACTTCTCTAGCAAATATATTTAATATGTGTATTAATACTAAATATGGTTGATGGCCACCTTTTATCAAATATTGGCAAGGTGATGTCTTTTGCTTATTTATATCATTTTCTTGAGTGTTGGTCAAGCATGGAAATATTATTAGCTTGTATTCTTTCTTTGGATTTATTTAATGCCCCGTTATACGGTAGTCTTGCAATCTATCTTGAATTATATTAGAAGTTTGAGAAGGGAAACAAATGTTTTTCCTACTTCCACCCGTTATAGTATGCACTTTTGCTTATTTTTGTTTAAATAGAATTATGAATCGGTCATCATCCAGATAAACAAACAAAAACTATGTTATACAATTATCATTTCCTTTTTACGCTTCCTTTGTTAAGGTATGTGAGTCTATCATTATAATTTCTATGCAATCTCTATGTATAAATTCATTTTTTATTGTGAATAATGTTGTATGTAGCTTATTTGAATTCAAATATTGCATTGTGCAATAACTTTAATCACTAAAAACATGGGTAACTTTGTAGCAATTTAAATTGTTACAATTTCTCTTTAACAACAATCAAAACTGCTACTAAAATTAACTATTATTAATTTCAGCACTTAAAATCACTATGGACTATACCAAATTGTAGCTATAAGGCTGTAAACTTGGGTATGCAATTTTTTGCAAAAGTTAAAAATCCTGAAAACAAAAACNAAATATGTTTACTTTTTAATGATATGAAATATGTTTTATAATATAGTATGTGAAATAGTATCATATAAGGTGTGTGGCATTATATGATTGAAGTTATTATATTAATTGCACCTCAAGTATTATGGTAAATAACATAATCTTTCTTATGAGAAAATTTTACGTACGACGTCCGTACACGAGCTATGTATGGACAATGGACGCGATAAACGGCGAAGAGTTTTATTTTTTTATTCTTCAGTGTATCGCGTTAGTCATCCTTATGTAGCTAGCGTACGGACAGCGCACACAAAATTTTTTTTCTTTCTTATAGTGTTTTATGGGGTGCTAAAAGAGTAAAGACTAGTTAACAACTGCATTAAAAAAAAGCATTATCTCACCGTCTTAAAAATATATGAAAGCAGCTTGCATGAGGCGTCAAAAGCAATAGCTAAGCAATATACTGTGACATCCACATGTCACCGTGTGGTTTTTCATTCTCGCATTACTTTGTGCATATACCGTGAACCGTGTGGTTTTTTATTCTCGCATTACTTTGTGCATATACCGTGACATCCCCGTGTCATCGTGCATCACATCGCTAGTGTTCGCACTTACATTCTTCCCTCTTTGCATATTGTCTTGCATATCATCATGCATGTTCATTGCTTGCATGTTTGAGTTTGCATGTGTCATTATTCTGACACACTTGCTTCCTAACACTCATGTGTCTTCTTCAGGATGGCTTGCACATCAAGCCTACCCATTGTGTGATTCTCCTCTAATGAGGATCAGACTCTTTCACCTCCTATGACGCCGTTTAGGACTATCGTAGGCTTCTTCTCGAGTCACTGTTCATCGCACACTCACTCCCAACACTCTAGTGTCTTTCTTGAGTCACTGTTTCTCAGACATTCACTCCCAACACTCTTATGTCTTCTCTCGAGTCACTGCTCTATGTACACTCTCACCTCCTTCGGCACCGCTTCAAACTGTCGTAGGCATCTTCTTCAATTTCACTGTTTCTTGCACACTCTTTCACTCCCTATGACACCGCTTCAGACTGTCATAAGTACTTTCAGAGTCACTGCTCCTTGCACACTCTTCCATCTCCTACGACACCACTTTGAACTGTCGTGGGCATCTTTCTTAAGGCACTACTCTTGCACACTCACTCCAAACACACATGTGTCCTTCTCTGGGACGACTTGTAAATCAAGCCTACCTAGTGTGTGTTTATCTGTAGCAGAAAATACGCCACCTTACTGATGGCGCATTTTTCATTAGTATATGTCATCATATACTTGTGATGAATGTTTGTCATCTCGTGATCGCTCCTACTTCGTGAAACGGTCACGACACACTATATCATATTGCATCTGCCTGTGCATTCACAGTCATCTTAATGACAAAACTGGCTTGTTAGTTGAGTGACCCTCTGCTGGTCATGACACGACAGCTAGTATTGCCCGCGAGGATGTCTCGATGAGCAATACTAGCTATCACACCATGATCAGCATGCATATGTTGTGCTAAGGTTCTACAGAGTCTAATAGGTGTCACTTAGGCTTTCCTTTTCTTAGGACCTATTTTAAAAGTATAACAACTTACAATTTTTTATTACATATAAGCATCATATTTTCAAAATGTATTTTGAAAGTACTTGCACCCTTAGCTTAGACCATACATAAGGTTGACATTTTAAAACTTAAGTTTTTTTAATAAAACTTGCATCCAGTGGCACCTCTTAGAATCCTTAGATCCTTAGGATGGTCAAGCTTAGGTATTGGATTATGAAAAAATTAACATTCTCTCATATTATTTTTGCTCACATACTTTGACTGTGCTTCCAAACACATTTATTCATAATCATCAACGACCATCCCCTCAAGTTAGTCCTCACTAAATCTCTCACATGTGCCAAGAATTGTCATTGAAACCCAAGCCATAATTGAATTCTCTGAGCCAAGCGAGTTTGATAATGAGACGGTGATCCATGACCTAATCTAGGTCTTGTATATCAATGGAGCATCTAGTCACGTCGAGGAAGGGTTTAGTCTTTCTCTAACAAATTTTATTAGGGATTAATAGTATCATTCAACAAGAACATGATTAAAAGTCACAAACTATCAAGCTGAGTACAAAGCCTTGATAGTTGGACTATGGTTCACTTAACGAGATGGGTGTGCAGCACCCCCTAGTGAAATCTGACTATCAATTGGTGGACAATCAAGTAAACAAGCATTTCAAAGTCAGACATTGAATGATGGCATGGTATCTCAGCAAAGCCAAGATGGAGATAAGAAAATTCAAAGACTTCAAAATCAAACACAGCTCCTAAGAAAATAATCAGGCAGTCGACCTTCTGTCTAAGTGTGTTTGTTTAGGGGATGAGACATCTAAAATCTTAAGTGACAGACCATAGAAAAAACTAAAGCTATGAAAATAGAAACCGAGGGAATAAAGTGCTAGTTAGATTAGTATATCTTGCTTCTTAAGACTGAAAGCATCACCAAAAAAAATAACTTACCCAAAGCACTTCAAAATCAAAGCTTTCTAGTATTTATTGATTAGGAAAAAAATCTTTTGAAGTTCAACCACATTGTTATACTTAAGATGCATCAAAGAGAATGAGAAGAAAGAAATACTGAGAGAAGTACTATCTAGCGAGTGATGAGTCATTTCAGAGGAAATATATTGGCTTATAAGATACAACGACAATGTTACTTCTAACCAACCCCACATAAGGGTGTTGAAAAAATTGCATTAAGGTACGAACAATGTCAAAAATTCACATAGGTGCAGCACGAACCTTCCCACAACACAGTCAATCTTTAACTTGTAGCCATTTGCAATTTGGGACTTGATATCCTTATGTCATTTTACATATCTTGTGAACAACTAAGTTTTTATTGTCACAGTGGATTACTTCTCTAAGTGGGTTGATGTGAAAACACTCATTTGGATCATAATTAAAGTCATTCAAAATTTCATTTGGTCAATTCTTATATGTTAGTATGGTCTACCACTCACCATCATCACAAATAATGAGACACAATTTGTTTATCAAGAAGTGAAAGATTTATACTAAATTTAGGGGATTAACTTAAAATTTACATCTATCCATCACCCACTAATGAATGGGCAAACTGAAGCTGCAAACAAGGACATACTGAATCTACTAAGAAAAAAGATTGCTGAAGCCATAGAAGCTGAGCTAAAGTCTTACCATTCATTTTATGGGTGATTCAGACCACTCATTTGTCTGTGATTGGAAAAACTCCATTCATACTGTCACGTGGAATAGAGGTTATGTTATTGGTCGACTATAATTTTTACGGTCAAAGAGTGATTGTAGCCTCTACATATGACGAGATAAACAAATAACAAGAAAAAAATACTGAAGGAATATAACTTGTATTCGACCTTGTGGAGGAAAAATGAGGTGACGGAATGATAGCTCAATACTATAACAAGCATTTTATAGACAAGACATTCACTGCTCAAAACCTCATGCTAAAGAAAGCTAACCCAGTGGCACAAGGACAGGGGGTATAAAAGCTCAATTATACATCGACAAGATAATTCAATTTTCAACAAATGATTCACTCCAGAGGCCTATAAGCTAGAGACATATGAGAGAAAGGAGGTGCCTGCACGTGGAATGAAGATGACTTAAAAATATTTTATCCATAAACTATGTACATCTTTATTGATAAAAGAATGTTGAACTCCAATTTTTTCTTATTTTTACTCATCAAATACAAATATTACATTAAAATTTTTTAACAATGTGTGGTCTTAGGCGTGACCAATGTTTAGGGAATTCAACTACAGTTCATGCAAAAAATAATCGAATCTGACCAAAACTTATAGAGCTCAGCCATATTTCAGGCAAGAAGCAATCAAATATGACAAATGCTTTGGAAAATTTCCTAAAGTTCACATGAAGGGTAATTTTTTTAACAATCGAGTCTGACTGACACTCAAGGAATACAGGTCAACTCGCCACAGTGTCCTCACCATAGCAACTATATTTATCTGACAACGATGCTAGTCATCTGATAAAAAATATGTTTAATTATCTAACCCACAATTCCTATGCATCATAAAACTTTCATATCTCTTATCTTAGAATACCGGTCAAGCTGTGGTGGTCATTTCCTACTCAATAATGACAAGATCCACTGTGAATAGTGCATGAATCAAACCAATAGTAAGTTTGAATGGGTACCCGCATGAAGATTACGATGAGATATACTTAAGATGTCTAGCTTAAGGTGAGTCCCACCCATGAGAATGACTTATCTGAGTGACTGAGACATGGGTGGTGTAATACTTAGATTGGGTGATATCATATCAAATGAGTCATGAACTCTTTACAATCTCATTCATCTATTTAAACTCTATGACACTTTATCGATCAACTGGATTTTCAGCCTCACCATCTAACTCAGCCCTGAAATCAATTCAACTCATAGATTATCTCGTTGACATTTACTGCGACTAGGCTAACTCTCCTTACCTTAATAATTGCTCGACTCAGGTAAAATAAAGAGAGAAAAGACTTCAAGGTACGGCTAAAAAAATGCCTTTCATCTTTTCATTCATAAATTGATAATTGGTTTACAAAAATACTTAAAAAAGAGGATTTTTTTTTATAAACAGCAGTCAGAATCAACCTACACATTTGATTACCCATTGTTGTCTCTATCACACTAGCTGTCTCAATTGGCCTTCTTGCTCTCTGACTCAGTCACCAATGTAGAAACTATTTTTCAGATTAACCTAGTCAGAGGTGAGTAGGTAGTTTTAATCATGTGAACAACACCATATAAGACCCCCTCTTGAAATTTCTTTACAGGAATAGACTTTTATACAGAATAGGAGTAAAGCTTGATAAAGCTCTAATTGGGTGTCTCCATAGCCATGCGCTCCATCAAGACTCAATTTTTTTTCTTTTGAAATGAGCTCACCTGCCTCTGCTTTCTTCAAATTATCCTCCACATTTTCCATTTTTTCCTTGAGCTCTAGTTGAGTATGATGCTTCTGACGAAGAATGGCCAACTGTATATGAGATGCTTGTCAGGACATTAAGTCATTCGTCCGGTAAAATTTGACCAAGCTCTATTCTATTAAAGCCTTCTCTTGTGTCTAGAGTACATCACCTTTGCCATTGTGAAGGGGATGCAGGCTACAACAAGAAAATCAAGATTCCAGTCTTTTTAAAGATCTATCAAGGCAAATTTACTACTCGGGTAGTGCTCACTTTGCTTCCTCTGATTTCATAAGAATATACTTAAACATGAAAGCTTTGCATTTCTTTTGAGAAGATAAGGGGGTAGCTCACTCAAGTCGATCATTATAGCTTTCCCCTTATGATGATGTTATTCCTCAGACTGACCAAACTTTGTGTGTTATGTCAATGGTTCTACTGGATAGCCCCGTATTGCTTTGACAGTGTCCTTATAGGTGTTCCACTTGTGTCAACAAGAATGGGTGGCTAGTCTCATCCCTCAAAGAAAAAGTAAGGAATCCCATAGTATCTAACTGAGGATTTGTAGGCTTTATTGCTTGTCATCCCACGTTTGTTTCCTCTTTATGGTGGCTCAACTCTTCTCGGCTCACCGCTCTTTCAACATCCATTTGGTTTGCACCTCAAGGACCCGTAGACTGATAACTCTTATCCTTCCCTGGGTATGTTTATCTCTTGATCATAAGAATTTCATTTTTTCAAACAATAAAATGAGAAACTTAGTAAATGTGATCTGTACCTACCAAACCATTGGCCCACATGTCAAAAAAAACACATTTAGCGTCAGATGCTTCACCAAAAGCAGCCAAGTGAGCCTTCCTCTTCACTACCCAAGCGGTCAACATCACCTCCCTCTTGACCTAATGAGCATTATAGACTTCCTAATCAACCTTGGTTGTTTCCCTAAGGATGTCTTACTGCAGCACCCTGGAAAAGTTTTCTGTCCGGGCTCCAGATGTAGAGCAACGTTCAAAGTCCAATGAGATGATGTCACATGTATGTGTGGGTCCCACACATGAATACAATAAAAAAAATGTAAAGCAATTTTTCGAACCAACCCGATGATTTCACTGTCCCTCCTTTTTTACTATCCCACCTTTAAGAAAAACTTTTAGGCTTCCTTGAGTCCAGTGTCAAGAGTTTCCATCCTCATCTCTTGCTCCCTTAGGGTTTCGTTGTTGCACTGCGAGGGTTCGGTGCACTAGAATATGCCCTGCTACTGCGATGGAGATGGATTTCTCTCTCAATGAAGAAAGAGCGAAGAAAGAGCGATCATGGAGTATAAGAATAATGGAAATGTGTTTGCGATGGAGGTGAGCTTAGTTGTTTCAGATTATTTTATGGTTATTTTGGGGTTATTTTGGATTATTTTATGGTTATAGGGTAGTTATATTGGGTTGTTTTTTGGGTTGTCTTTAAGTTTTGCTAAATAACCCAGGAATATACCAAGAATAACCCTTAAAAACCAAAAATAAAATAACCCAAGTATAACTTAAGAATAACATAATAATAACCTCAAAAGTAAACATAAAAGTAAACTAAGCTGAAGATGCTTTCAGATTTGTAGTTATTTAGAGGTTATTGCTATGTTATTCTCTACTTTTTTGTGGTTTATCTTGGGTTTAAGGTTTATGGCTATTTCAAATTATATTATGATTATTGTGGGGTTATTTACGGTTTATTATATGGTTATAGAGTAGATATATGACGTTGTTATTCGTGTTGTCTAACAGTTTTGCTAAATAACCCGAGAATAACCCCAGAGTAACCCCAACAAATAACTGAAAATAGATTCAGGCCTACTCCTAAATATACCAGAATTACCCAAGTATATATCCAGAATAACACAATAATAAACTCAGAATTAAACATAAAATCTCCTTAATAAGGAGAAAATAACCTAACAATAACCTCTAAATAACTTCAATCACTTGACATCATTGTATTCTTAATATGATCGGTAACCAAACAATAACCAATAAATAACTCCTAAATAATCTTAGAATAAGCTAACAATAATATGAAATTAATGCTTACATTTCCTCATAGTAGATCGACAATAACCATAGAATAACTAGAAAATAACCCAATAATAACCATGTTGGTACTTCCTGATTTTACCCTGAATTGAAATCTAACTTTATTTATGTTCTATGATGGTGTTATCCCAATGTGATTGTGGCGTTAATTGGGGGAAAGATGTGTTGTTGTTTGCATATATAATCATCTTTATGACATAATGCAATTGTGTAGTTCTTTAAGCCTGGAAATGCATGCAATGATCCAGTTGTTGGTAATTTTCTTAATACCATAGTCCACAATGAGAAGAAAGCTTATGAACACTACTGCACCTATGCACATCATGTTGGATTCACTGTCTGTAAGGACCACAACAGTTATTGGCCTAACTCAAAGCTAATTAAGATGAAGGATTATATTTGTGGAAAAGTTGGTCCCAAGAGAAGTCACATTTCACCAACACGGTGAAGTACAAAAAAGTAGAGACATTGACCGACTGTAAATACATGGTTCATTATGCTATCGATGTTGATGGTAACTGGACGACTAAGAAATTTGTTGAAAGTCATAATCACCCCTTGGTTGAAGTCGGTGATAAGCATATGCTGCGTTTGAGCAGAAATATTAGCGAGTTGAATGTTGATTTGCTAAATGCAATGATAGGATCAGTGATTAAAGCAGTGGACGCATTTAACTTCCTTGCTACAGAGGTTGGGGGAGTAGAAAATCTTGAATGTATGAAGTAAGATGCCTACAAATTTATTTAAAGAGAAAGAAAAAAATAAAATTGAACAAGGTGATGCCAACTCTTTTGTACAAATTTTCATGGAGAGGCAAACTCAGAACAAGTTGTTTGTGTGAGACTTCCAAACTGATGAGGATGGTAAACTGATAAACTTTTTATGGAATGATGGATCTTGCAGGCTTGATTATGATTATTTTGGGGATGCCGTAATTTTTTATACTAGCTACCGATTGAATAAATATAATTTATGTTATGCTCCTTTTGTAGGAGTTAACCACCATTTGCAAAACATTCTCTTAGGAGTTGGTTTATTATCTGACGAGACAATTGAATCTTTCAAGTGGTCATTCAAATCATTTATTCGAAAAATGGATGACAAGCATCTAATTACAATTTTTACAGATCAAGATCAAGCGATGGTAAGAGCCATTGAAGATTGTTTTCCATGCACAAGGCATAGATTATGCTAGTGACATATCTATAAGAAATTTCCTTCAAAGATCCACCGTGACATGCCTTACAAGAGTGTGAACAAGCTATTTTATAAATGCATAAATGATCCCTTGATATTGCTAATATGCAAAGTACAACAATAATTCAGATTATATTTCACTTATATTTCCTTACTTTGCATTAAAGCCAAAAACTTGATCCCGAAGAAAAATAAGAATTTAAATTTTAATTTATATATGTATATATATATTTGGATACTACGCAAGTATACGTATCGTTATCAAGTAATATAGAGCTTTTTGATTAAGACCTGAATATCGAACCCACTGGGAATTTATATAATATGCACTTTTAGAAAACTTTCTATTTTAAAAAAGAGAATTACTTAAACTGAATATATTTTGTAGTAATAAAAATTTAAATATTTTTCGTATTTTTAATATTTTGACAAAATAATAACAACTTAAAAAGATAACTAGAGTTTTGTAGATGAAAAACACTTAATAAGAAAAATATCTTTCTTCTTATCATGAATCAGTAATAAGTATAGGAATTCTGTTGTGGAAGTATGCAAATTGTGTTGTGCCAAATAGGAGCAATAATATTCTTTACCCTTACTAGAGTTGCTATAAAAAACATTGGCTAATTTAAAGTTTGAATAGTTCTGAAGACCGGCTAGGCAAGGAAGATACTAGCTCTCACTCTAGAGTTCCCTTGATTCCCTCCACCTGGGGGCTAACATCTCGCATCAGAACCTAAAACAATAAACCAAGTTGGGGGTTTTAACATGTCACTTTAAAGTCCTCTAATTATACACCCTTCAACGAATATTTTCCTATTTATTTGCACGAATCATATGAACTGCTGATTCTTTCTAATTGTTGACTGAGACAATACCAGCCCAGTCTCATTCATACAACCTCATGTGATTCTTTCCAATTGTTGACTGAGACAATACCAGCTCGGTTCTTTCATGTTCTCACAACAAATTTTAACATCTGGATTGGCCAAATCAAGAAGTAAATGAAGTACATTGATTTCCTCACACAACAAATTTTAACATCTGGATTGGCCAAATCAAGAAGTAAATGAAGTGCATAGATTTAAATAATCATAACTTTTTCCAACATTAAAGATCAATACTCTCCACAATTTCTATTCAAAACTTAATTACTTATCATTTTAAGAAGAAAGATAAAGAAAACTACTCAGAATCCATGGAGAAAATAAAACCACACTTTAGTTTAAAAGTAGAAATCATTGTCAAACCAACAACAAGTCTCAATTAAAACCAAAAGTAGTCTCAAAACAGAAAGATAAAAACTTATCTCAAGTCTTCCACCAAACTCTTGAAGTTCTTTTGAATCTCTTTTCTTTACAATCACTTAAAATAAAATAATAAAAAGGATAAAATAAAAGTAAAAGTGGTGCCTGAAAATCTCTCTAAACTAACTCTCCGAATGAGAACTTTCAAAACATTCCAATACTTTCAGGACTCACACTTTTTCAGACATTTTCAGGACTCTTTTCTTAGTCCTCTCTTCTTTCTTTTATAATTTTCCAAAAGGTTCCTTGGTTTCTCTTCAAAATATGTCTAGATTCGATGTATTTCTCAAAGAGATGCATCCTTTCGTGATAATTTTCGTCCATGATGGTTATAATCACCTATTAAGTCAATGAGTGCCTCAAAAACCTCTTCAAAATTTGTAGAAACCGAATTTACTCGCCCAATAACTACCACTGACGCTTAAGCGTGGGACCTCTGGCGCTTAGGCGAGGCCTTCTCTGTTTAACCAGAGCTTAAGTGCCGGATCTGGTGCTTAGGCGCCAAAACTTATTTGTACATTTTTCACACTTTTGCTCCAAATTTGATCCTTTTTCACTCCTTTAAGTATTTTTCACCTTTTTATTTGTATCTGCAAGAAAAATGCTTTTTCACTTCTTTGAGCATTTTTTCCATTTTTACTTGTATCTGTAAGAAAAACACAAAAATTCCTTCCATTAAAGTGCATATCTCAAAAATAGGTATAAAAATGTGTCTAAAAATACTATATATTTTAAGTGTATCAAAACCCCCCAAACTTAAAATGTTATTTATCCTCAAGTGACACTTCAATATTTAAAAACTACATATGTATGATATGNAGATGATGAAGGCTTTTAGCTTAATTAGGTCTTAATTTAATTTTAATGACGACAATAATAAATTATTGCTAGGTTAGATAAGCTGAAAAAAATCATTAACTATTTTTTTGCTTAAACTCATTTGCTCAAAACATTATAAATTTTGTACTGCCTTAATATTGTCTAAATCAAACTTGATTTATCATTAGATGAATTTAATTATGCTAATGATTAATTTGATTTCAACAAATATTAGATTTAGATTAATATAGACTAAATTAATCACAGAAGGATAAAATTAATCGTTCAAATTAAATAAGTTTAATTATTTTAATGGTTAAGTTTATGAAAAGCTTAAATTTTATTTTTAAAAATAAGACTATTATAAAATAAGCTTAATTAGATTAAATATCTAATATATAATGGGACTTAAAATTATTTAAATTTAATATCCTTAAAATTGTTCAATTTTTTTTACTTCCAGCTTAAATATTAATTAGGGGCAATTCAAGCTTAAATTTTGTTGGTTTATGAATGGCAAAATGGGTTTTTAATTACGCCTTTAGCGTTGAGAATTGCAAGTCCTAGCCAAGGTTGATTTTAGCGAATGGAAAAAAAAAGTGGATATTTACGAACAAGCCACCCGATTTGTATATATTTAATTATTTATATTACCAAAACATTACCTTTTTTTTATATTTATATCGCTCAAATTAATCCATCATATGATTCTCTCACTTCAAAACTATCAGAATTTCAACATTTAAGAAATTTAAATTTGATGCTCGGCCCTGAACTTGTTTGATAATTCAAATTCCATTATATTAATAAATTTTTGCGTCCATTTTGGTTATAGAATTCTTACCAAGTTAAGATTTGGGTTGAGTTTACGTTAATCGGCAAATACAAATTTAATGAGAATTCAATATAAATTTGATACAAATTTGGACCGAACATAAATAGTAATTATGCCGCACTTTAAATATGTTACTGTGATCGTTAAGATTAGAAAGCGATAACGATGTGCCACTTTTCAATGAACAATTTAGGTTATGATATTGAATTTAAATTTAATTCAAATGAAATTGACCCTCAAAATTTAGTCATCATCTCGGCTATCACGTTCCTCGCATGAATCAGAATAGCTTTTAATATTCTATAGCTCTCTGCCGTATGAATTTCATTTGACCTGAAATCATTTAATGTTCGTTTTCATTGCAACCTTTATTTACACAATTACCAATCCCTGGCCGTGGTCCCATTTGTCGTTACTCGATTTTCTCCATTAATCACATTCCGAATGACGGACGTGGGAGCCGTAGTTGACCCGGCGAAGGACATCTTTTGACGTCATTGTGGGCCTAACAAACGGCAGCAATACGAAGAAAACAACCGTCTGGGGCCCACCAACTTTTTTTTTTTTTAATTTTTTTTTAAAGGCTCTTCCAGAGTTCTAAAAGTGCAATCGGCCAGGAAATGAGTATAGATTTGAAGTCACGGCGGAGCTGTAGAAAGGGCACTCGGAGTCATGCTTCGATGACCTCTGCAATCGCTATACAGCTGATGGTTGTTTGTTTGCAGGATTTCACCAGAATATAAGCTTGTATACATGGTTTAACCTAAATTTTATCTGTATACATCAAAATTACCTGCGTGATTTAAAAAAAAATGAACGATCCAGATTAAAGAACTTCATTTTGAAGTAAAAAATCAACCGAATCAAGGCCGAGCGTGAGAAGTAGCATCTCCAAATCAAGGATAGGTTCAAGTTTTAGAAATGATTATCCGTTCAGGAGCTGCAAGGCTCGCCAAAAGTAAACATAAATTATCTCCGAAGCGAGTCTCATCCGATACCCTGTATAGACCGCGACAAGATCTGCCTAAGACCTAGCGAGGGTGGGAGAACTGGCCGAGCCGATGAACCAACCAGATAGGCGAGACATGAGCTCTATGAGACTTAGGCTGACCGATAACGTTCAACTGACCAATCCCGCGTTTGACCAAACGACCACCTCACAACCAACCGCTCGAGTTGACCGCACCAAAAGCCACCAAGCAAGATTGTCATGCAACCGAACACCTCGACCGACTAATGCGTACATGACAGGGCACATATGCCACTCGATCGGTAGCCTGAGTCCACCAATTTAAAGTCAGTTGACCAACAAATTACCGCCAATGTTGAAATTTCAATTGTAATACAAATATGGAATTAAATCTATACAATCAATTAGAGCTTTAATTGCAATAAGAACGGTTTTCATAATTGTTCCCTCCTTACTATTGTTGTATAAAACATGTTAATATATCTTTTTCTTTATCATGAATCACTAAATATGAAAATATCTTTTTCTTTATCATGAATCAGTAATAAGTATAGGAATTCTGTTGTGGATGTATGCATATTTTGTTGTGTCAAATAGGAGCAATAATATTCTTTACCCTTATTAGGGATANACCAACCGCTCGAGTTGACCGCACCAAAAGCCACCAAGCAAGATTGTCATGCAACCGAACACCTCGACCGACCAATGCGTACATGACAGGGCACAGATGCCACTCGATCGGTTGCCTGAGTCCACCAATTTCAAGTCAGCTGACCAACAAATTACCACCAATGTTGAAATTTCAATTGTAATACAAATATGGAATTAAAACTATACAATCAATTAGAGCTTTAATTGCATTAAGAACGGTTTCCATAATTGTTCCCTCCTTACTATAGTTGTATAAAACATGTTTTTATAAATACCGGGTAATAATACAGATGAAGGTGACCTCTCCTCGATTTCCCCTACAAAAATTTCAGACATATTCTACTCTCACTACATTCTCTCCTGCACTCAACTCTAACTCTCGAGGCGTGTTGATCTCGAAACTGTTTATATGCAACAATATAACGATAATTGTGATTATATTTTTCACTTATATTTTCTTAAAACCAAAAACTTGATCCTGAAGAAAAATAAAAATTTATTTTTTAATTTTTATATATTGGCATACTACGCAAAAAATACGTATCATTATCAAGTAATATAAGACTTTTTAATTAAGACTTGAATATCGAACCCACCGGGAAGATATACAATATGCACTTTTTGAAAACTTTCTATTTTTTAAAAAGACAATTATTAAAACTAAAGACGTTCTCGTAGTAAAAAAGGTTTAAATATTTTTGGTAATTTTAATATTTTAACAAAAACAATACAAACTAAAAAAGATAAATTTAGTTTTCGTAGAAGAAAATCACTAAATATGAAAATATCTTTCTCCTTATCATGAATCAGTAATAAGTATAAGAATTATGTTGTGGATGTATGCATATTGTGTTATGTGAAATAGGAGCAATAATATTCTTTATGCTTACTAGAGATGCTATAAAGAACACTGGCTAATTTAAAGTTTGAACAGTTCTGAAGACCGGCTAGGCAGAGAAGATACTAACTCTCACTCTAGAGTTCCCTCGATTCCCTCCACCCCGGGGCTAACATCTCGTATCAGAACCTAAAATAATTAACCAAGTTGGGGGCTTTAACCTGTTACTTTAAAGTCCTCTAACTCTACATTCTTCGATGATTATTTCCCTATTTATTTGCACTAAATCATATGAATTACATTCTCATTCATACAACCTCATGCGATTCTATTTCCCTATTTATTTGCACTCAATCATATGAACTACATTCTCATTCATACAACCTCATGTCATTCTTTCCAATTGTTTACTGAGACAATATCATCCTGGTTCTTTNCTTTAGTTTAAAAGTAGAAATCATTGTCAAACCAACAACAAGTCTCAATTAAAACCAAAAGTAGTCTTAAAGCAAAAAAGATAAGAACTTATCTCAAGTTCTCAACCAAACTCTTGAAGTTCCTTTGAATTTCTTCTCTTTAGAATCACTCAAAATAAACTAACCAAAAAGATAAAATAAAAGTAAGAGTGGTGCCTGAAAATCTCTCCGAGCTAGCTCCCCAAATGAGAACTTTCAAAACATTCCAATTATTTTCCGGGCTCACACTTTTCGAACCTTTTTAGGAATCTTTTCAAAGTCCTCTCTTCTTTCTTTTATAGTTTTCCAAGTGGTGTCTTGGAAACTCTTCAAAATGTTTCCCAATTCAATGTATTTTCCAAAANAACATTAAAGATCAATACTCTCCACAACTTTCATCCAACACTTAATTACTTATCATTTAAGAAGAAAGATAACGAAAACTACTCAGAATCCATGGAGAAAACAAACCACACTTTAGTTTAAAAGTTGAAATCATTGTCAAACCAACAACAAGTCTCAATTAAAACCAAAAGTAATCTAAAACAAAAAATAAAAACTTATCTCAAGTCCACCAAACTCTTGAACTTTCTTTGAATCTCCTCTTTTACAACACTCTCAATATAAAATTAGAAATAAAAAAAGGATAAATATGTGGTGTTTGAAAATCTCTGAACTAACTCCTTAATTTTTGAACTTTCAAAACTGTTCCAGTACTTTCAGGACCACTTTCAAAGTCCCAATCTTCTTTTTCTTATAATTCTCCAAAAGTTACATTGGTATCTCTTCAAAACGTGTCTTCATTCAATGTATTTCCCCAAGAGATGCACCCTTTCGCAATAATTTTCGTCCATGGTGGTTGTAACCACCTATTAAACTAATAGGTGCCTCAAAAACCTCTTCAAAATTTGCAAAAATAGAATTTACTCGTCCAATAATTGCCACTGGCGCTTAAGCGCGGGACCTCTGGCGCTTAGGCAAGGCCTTCTCTGTTTACCCGACGCTTAAGCGCCTNATTTTTGATTAGACACTAATCCTCAAGCTTCTCCTTCCTAATTTTTTTTCTCTTTTTCTTTTTCTTTTTTTTCTTTTTTTCTCTTTTTCTTTTTTTTCTTTTTTTCTTTTTTTTTCTTTCCAGGCAAGGATTACCATATCTGGATTNCCACTATCCCAAACTTTTGCAGGCTCATAATCAGGGTATATAGGATATGGAGGAAATTGCACTCCTTGGTTACCCCCGAAGGAGGCTCTCCATAGACGAGTGAAATTTCTCTTCATAATCACTTTTTCTCCTATTATACCTATCAGTTTACTCTGCAAAACACTCTAAATTTTGTACCCTATCATTGGTAAAATTAATATTATCCATCATCCTCTGCAATAATTAACCTTGGGTCTCAATTGACTCCCCTCAAGATGTAGAAGCACGTGAAGTAGATGGTCTAGATGAAGAAGCAGCAGAGGTAGATGCAGCAGACGTTTCCATTCCATAGCTCCTGGAAAATCCTCCTCTCTAGCCAAAAATCGAATTCTCAGAATAAGTCTTCACATTCACCTTAATGATGGGCTTTAGAGGTAATAATACTTCCTCCCAGCTATCATATTTAACTCCAGCTTGCTCACACAAAGAAGAGATCAAGGAATCAAATCCCACACATGCAATTGTAACAACTGTAGCAGAACTGATGATAGTCTGACAGATCAAAGCTCCAATGTTGATGAGCTTTCCCTCTTGAATACAATAGTTTAACTTCGTTCTTTCTCTGGTCACTTCACTGAGATGATTGGTCGGAAGCAGACGAGCAAAAATGAAATAGTGTCAGACCTTTGAAGTTGCACATAACTTTGAAGTTGATAAATTTACTCTCCTCTCATTGGTAATCTTTTAAAGTCCTCTCACAATAGTCAAGTAAGAGATAATCTCATCTAACTCCGCTTCAGTAGGGTTATAATCTGCATAAAAACATAACATATCCGGTGGCAAATAGTAAAACAAGTTGATTACCTCTGGTGAAAAAGGTACAAACTTTCCTCGAACCATAACTCGATTGTCTTCAGCTTCAGGGAGATTTGCATAGAACTCCCTCACAATAAAAATAACCTCCACAATAGAGAAATAACAGAATTGTTCCCACTGTCGGCGAACAATTAAATCTTCCACATCTCCACCTGGATTTCTAAAACATCGCTCTTGAATCATTTTGAGTGATTGCAACGCATAACTATACCGATCTTCAGCTTTTGAACTAACAATTTGCTCGAATCAAACGGGCTTTTTCCTTTACTCCTCTTCATTCTTGGTGTCATTCTACAAATTTTATAAATTCCAAAAATAACTTCAAAAATCAAGTCTAAATCACTAAACTAAACTTCCAAAAGCTTAAACTACACTTCCTATGCAGTTTCCATAGATTTTTTCCTCATTTTTCACCATGAATAGTGAATTTTCAAATTTTTCCAAATGTGCTCAAAATACATGATGAAAATCCAAATTTTTTGCATAGAAGTAAAACTCTTACCTCAAGGAACTCGGATCTAGCAAATTTTACTTGATTCCACCAAGAAATCTTCACTTTAGATGTGCCATAGCCCTTAAAAATTGCAATTTTGAGAGGTGACGATGAGAGGCGTTAAAAATGGTGTTTGCGGACCGAAATTTCACTTTTAACCCTTCACGAACCGGTTTTCGTGAATCAGCGCTTAAGCACGGGTAAGTAGCGCTTAGGCGCCTGCCTCTCGGGTTAGCTTGGGCTTAAGCACGAGATGTGGTGCTTAGGCGCCAGTGCATTATTTTTGAAATCTTTAAATTTAAGTAAAATTCACTATTTGCCTAAGTAAACCACCTCTAAATGGTCTCATAGCACTTAATTGACTATTTTCAACTTCTTATAACTCCTCTTTCTCTCAAAATTCACCTTAATAACTATTTCAATTCGAGGCTAAAACAACACAAAATTTTCACAAAAATAAACTCATATTAATTCAAAAACAAGTATAAATACTGTTGACACTTAATTCTCACTCAAAATAGTCTCGGATGAGAAAATTTTCCTAAGTACAAAATACTTAACACACATTCAAAATTAAACACATAAGTAACATAAACACTAACACATGTCTTAAACACTAAAAACACATAAAGACAACAACTTTAATCACACAAAAAAAAACATAAAACTTAATTTCATTCTTCATTAGAAGGAACATATTCAGACCTTTCATTAGTCTCTCCTAGGGTAACTGGAATATAAAGTTGATAAAACGGACGGTGGTGCATGCTCTGATGCAATCTTCTTCAATACACTTTTGCTTAAGAAACATCTCCTTATCTGCTTCCTCTATATAACTAGTGTGGCTAAATTGTATTTTCAATTGCCATCCAATATGCTCCAGATGTGCATGAATTTTTAATACCTTAGTCTCCAGTACAGACATGGTATTTTCAATTTTGTTGATTTTCTCTAATATCCCTTCAATACTAACGGCTAAGAAATAGTTATACATCTCTTGTGTACTTTGACTAATGAATTTCTTCCTCATGGTCTCTTCCTTCTTCTTCAAATCCATCCCCCATGAAAATCATCTTAAAAAATCTCTCTCTTTTAGACTTTAGGGCTAGAAATGATCTGGGGTGAAATTCCTTCACTAAAACCTTCTATTTATAGGCCTAAATTCTTCTAATAACTCCTAGACATATTTAGAAACTGCCTTGGCACGTTTTTGCAAACTTTTAGGCTATTTTCCCTTCTAAAATATTAATTTTGCACATGTTTTTAAACTGCTGCGCTTAAGCGTCGGATTTGGCGCTTAAGTGCCAGTGCACATTTTTGCACTAGTCAACTTAACGTCAAAATTCTCATTTTAACATGTCTAGATCACTAAATAAAGTCTTAAAATCAATACTAGCACATAGTAGCCTCAAAAATACTACCCCAATTTTTTTAATCACACGTAAAACAATAATAAAAAGAAAAATACACTGATACTTATGGGTTGTCTCCCACAAAGCGCTTGGTTTTACGTCGTCAGCCCAACTTAACAAGTACTTACTCTTGTTTACCCAACATCATTCCACCATTAAACTTCTGTTAATCCCCTATATGTCTATTAACTTTAAATATTTTCTCAGACTTAGGATCTTTAATATCCACAGCTCCATAAGAATAAACTTTAATCACAATAAATGAGCTCATACACCTAGACTTAAATTTTCCTGGAAATAATCTTAACCTTGAATAATATAACAAAACTTGTTGCCACCTGGACTTAAGTTTTCTTGGAAATAATCTTAACCTTGCATTATATAGCAAAACTTGTTGCCCTAGGCTGAAAATTTTTAGTAAGAATCCTTCAATCATGCCACATCTTCATCTTTTCTTTATAAATTTTGGCACTCTTATAAGATTCATTCCTTACCTCTTTAAGCTCATTAAATTGTAATAATCTTTTCTCACCAGCATCTTTCAAATTATAATTGAACTCTGTAATTGCCCAATATGCTTTATGCTCAAGTTCAACTGGTAAGTGACAAGCTTTCCCAAATACTAGCCTATATGGAAACAATCCTATAGGAGTTATATATGCAGTCTTATAAGCCTACAAAGCATAGTCAAGTTTGACTGACCAATCCATTTTTGTTGGATTCACTGATTTTTCCATAATTCTTTTAATTTCTCGATTGGATAATTCAGCCAAACCACTTGTCTGAGGATGATAAGCTGTAGCAATCCTATGATTTATATGATATTTCTTTAATAACTTCTCCATTATGGCATTTCTAAAATGACTTCCCCCATCAGTAATTATAACTATTGGCATCCCAAATATACAAAATATATTTATTTTCAAAAATTTTGCAACACTTTGAGCATTACATTGAGATAAAGCAACAACTTCTATCCATTTGGATACATACTCCACTACTAACAAATATATAAATTTCCGAAAGATGGTATAAATGGTCTCATGAATTAATCCAAACATCAAATATTTCAACTTCTAGCATATAATTGAGGGGCATCTCATTTCTCCTAGAAATATTGCCTACACTTTGACATCTATCATAAGTTTTGATATAAACATTAACATCTCTAAAAATTGTAGGCCAATAAAATCTAGATTATAAAATTTTGTATGATGTTTTATCAACACCAAAATGTCCCCCAAAATTAGAATTATAACATTTTTGGATAATCTCATAAGTTTCTTCTAATGGTACACATCTTCGAATAATCAGACCCTTCCCTTGTTTATATAAAAATGGGTCATCCCAAAAAAAGTCTTAACTTCAGAAATAAATTTCCTCATATGTTGGTATGTCATTCCATAGGGTATAATATCACTAAAAATAAAGTTCATAATATCGGCATATCACGGAACACGCCACTCATTAATAGTGAACAATTTTTCATCTGGAAAATGTTCATTAATTTCATTTTCAAAATAGAGTGGTCTTTGTAATTCAAGCCTGAACAAATGATCAACAATTTTATTTTCAATCCTCTTCCGATCTACTATTGCAAAATCAAATTCTTGTAAAGAAGAATCCATCTTATAAGTCTAGGTTTAACATCCTTCTTTTTCATTAAATACTTAATAGCATAATGATCTGTATGCACTGTACAATGAGCTCCAATTAAATATGGTCTAAATTTATCAAAAGCATATGCTATTGCTAATTACTCTTTTTCAATTATTGTATAATTAATTTGAGTTTCATTAAGAGTTTTACTTGTATAGTAAATAACTTTGAAAATTTTATCATATCTTTGTCCTAAAACAGCTCATATAGCATAATCACTAGCATCACACATCAATTCAAAAAGTTTTTCCCAGTTTGGTGAAACTATAATTGATCCAGTGATTATTTTTTTTTAATAACTTAAAAGCTTTTAGGCATTCCTTATCAAAATTAAAAATTACATCTTTCTCCAGTAAATGACATAAAGGCTTAGCAATCTTTGAAAAGTCTTTAATATATCATCTATAGAATCCAGCATGTCCTAAAAAACTCTTAGTTTCACTTACATTTGTTGGATAAGGTAAATTAGTGATCACTTGAATATTAGCAGGATCTACTTCCATATCATTTTCAGATATTTGATGACCTAGTACAATTCCTCCTACTACCATAAATTGACATATTTCCCAGTTAAGGACTAAATTTGTTTCTTCACAGCGCTTAAGAACTTTGGATAAATGTTTTAAACATGAGTCAAATGAAGTTCCAATCACTGAAAAGTCATCCATGAATACTTCAATCCCTTTTTCAATTAAATAATAAAAAAATATCATCATACATCTTTGAAATGTAGCAGGGGCATTACATAAGCTAAAGGGCATTCTTCTAAAAGCAAAAGTACCATAAGGACTAACAAACGTTGTTTTCTCTTAATCCTCAGGAGATATTTGAATTTGATGATAACCAGTATATCCATCCAGAAAATAAAATTATTTATGTCTAGCTAGTCTATCCAGCATTTGATCTAGAAAGGGTAATTGAAAATGATCTTTTCTAGTGGCAAGATTTAATTTTCTATAATCAATGCATATTCTCCACCCTGTAACTTTCTAGGTATTAACTCATTATGTTCATTTACAGTTACAGTTACTCCTCCTTTCTTAGGAACACAATGAATTGAACTAACTCATGCACTATCTGAAATAGGGTAGATAATTCCAACATCTAACCACTTTAAAATTTCTATCTTAACAACTTCTTTCATAACAAGATTCAGTCTCCTTTACGGATCAATCCTGGGTTTGTAGTTCTCTTCCATATGAATTATATGCATACAGATTGATGTACTGATTCCTTTAATATCAGCAATTATCCATCCAAAGGCTTTCTTAAAATTTTTCAGAATTTTCATCAACCTTTCTTCTTCTTCCATTGTTAATTTTGAAGAAATTATAACAAGTAAAGTAGAGGAATCTCCTAAAAAGGCATATTTTAAATGATAAGTGAGTAACTTCAACTCAAGTTCTTGAGGTTTTTCAATAGATGGACAAAATGATTTATCTTTGTCTATCATGTCAAGAATTTCAAAACTTTCTCAAACATAGTTTGAATCTTCTTTAAAAATATCTTCACATTGATCTAATTCCTCTTCTTGCTTGTGTTCCAAATCTTTTTCTTCAAAATTTTCTTCATAAGTAGTCTTAAAATGACATCACTTAGGCATATTATAACATCCATTCTATAAAATTCATCATCTTTACCTTTTGCAGGGTATTTCATTGATCTTGAAATGTTAAAAGTAACAGTTTGATCAGTGACGCACATTGTTAATTCCCCTTTTTGCACATATATCATTGCTCTTCCTATGGAGTCTCCCCAAAATGATAGGTATCTCTTTATCTTCCTTCATATCTAGTACAATGAAATCAACAGGAAAGATAAATTGATTCACTTTCACTATGACATCTTCTATAACTTCTTTAGGGTATGTTATCGAACGATCTGCTAACTGCAGAGTTACAGTAGTAGGGGTTTTTACTCCTAATCTCAATCTTTTAAATATTGATAATGGCATAAGGTTAATGCTTGCACCTAAATCACATAAAGCTTTCTCATAAAATTTGTCACCTATTGCACATGGAATTACAAAGCTACCAGGATCTTTAAGCTTTTCAGGAAGCTTCTTCTGAATTATCGCACTGCACTCTTCACTAAGTACAATAGTCTCATTATCTTCGAACTTTCTTTTTATGTTGAGAATATCCTTCATAAACTTTACATAGCTCGACATTTGTTCTAAGGCTTCAACAAATGAAATATTAATTGTAAGCTTCTTAAATATTTCCAGAAATTTTAAAAATTGCTTATCCAACTTCTGCTGACGAAGTCTCTGAGGAAACGGAGGTGGAGGTTTTTCCAAATCAATTTTCAGTGGAAAAATAGGTCTCTCAGAATCTTTTGGAGCGTTCTCTTCTGATTCTTAAATTTATTCTCTCTCTACTTCAATTTCTTTTTGAAACTGACCTTCCAACTCTCTTCCGCTTCTAAGTTGAACGGCTTTTACTTGTTCTTTAGTCTTGTCTTTTGGATTTAATTCAATATTACTAAGAAGTATTCTTTGGGATCTATTACTTAATGAATTTGCTATTTGGCTCTAGGAAGTGCTCCATAGGATCTATTACTTAATGAATTTGCTATTTTTCCAAGTTGATTCTCAATATTTCTAATTGTAGCTCCTTGTCTTGTAATTGATTTCCCATTTGTAACACCACTTCTTCTATAGACAACTTCTTCTCCTTAAACTTTGTATTACTGTTGAAACACGTAGAGGATAAGTAGATCTATAATTATTATTCCCTGGTTGTTCCAGTTTCCCAATGAGTTTCCTTGGTTTGTTCCCCCATTGTTGATTATTACCACCTGAATTCTTATTCCAGTTAAAGTTGGGATGGTTCTTCCAACCTGGGTTATAATAATTGGAATATGGGTTATTTTGTTTATTATTTATAACATTCAAAGTTTCTAATGATGCTTGAGAATCTACCATTTGGCCTAATGAATTCTCTTCAATCATGTAAATTGGTTGAGAAAAATTCATTCCAAATTGGTCTAACTTTCTTGAAATTACAACAACTTGATTTGCTAACATAGTAAATGCATCAGATTCATGAATGTTGGTTACTTTCTTAGGATTTACCCTCTCAGAAGGCCATTAAAAATTATTAGTAGCCATTTTTTCAATTAAAGTGTAGACGTCATGAAATGGTTTTGACATCAATGAACCACTAGCAGCGACATCGATAATCGATCTAAGAGATCTAACTAATTCATTATAAAAAGTTTGAATTATTAACCAATCTGGTATAGCATGGTGTGGACACTTTCTTAAGAGTTCTTTAAATCTTTCCCATGCTTCATAAATAGATTCCCCTTCAAACTGATTAAAATATGTAATATCATTTCTAAGCTTCGTAGTTTTTTATGGTGGAAAATATTTAGAAAGGAATTTTTGTGCTAAATCACCCTAAGTTCTGATAGATCTAGGTGCTGACGAATTTAACCACATTTTAGCTTTATCCCCAAGTGAGAAAAAATAACCTAAGTCTTATGACATCATCTGATACACCATCGTATTTAAATGTAGTGCACAATTCTAACCTAGTCTTATGGCATCATCTGATACACCATCGTATTTAAATGTAGCACATAATTCTAGAAAATTGGCAAGATGTAAATTTGGATCTTCAGGCTAACGAATTCAACCACATCTTAGTTTTATCCCTCAGTGAAAAAGGAAATAACCTAAGTTTCACGAATGTAACCATATTATAGTTTTATCCCTCAGTGAGAAAGGAAATAATCTACGTCTTATATCAAATTCAACCACATCTTAGCTTTATCCCTCAATGAGAAAAGAAATAACCTAAGTCTTATGATTGATAAACCATCGTATTTAAATGTAGCGCACAATTCTAGAAAATTGGCAAGATGTAAATTTGGATCTTCAGTCGGTGATCCCCCAAATTGATTATTTGATACAATTTGGATAATAAGGTTTAAGCTCAAATGAATTAGCCACCATAGTAGGTTTTTGAATACTACAATGAAGTTCATCCACAGTAGGGTTGGCATAATCTCTTAAAGGTTTAAACTCTTGATGAATTTCAACATTTTAATTATTTTGGTCTGCACTAAATTTTTTTGGATTTTTCAAAATTTATATTTTTTTTTTGTTTTTCTGATTTTTCTAATAGTTCTTTCTAATTCAGAATCATAGGGCACTAGTCCTTCAAAACCTAAACTATGCATACACTAACATATAATAAAATAAATCAAAACAAAATAAAATAAGATAAGATAACTTAAAGTTTAAATAAGACTTTCTAAAAATAGAAATTTACTTTTAATTCCCCGGTGACGGCGCCAAAAACTTGATCCCTTGATACTGCTAATATGCAAAATACAACAATAATTCAGATTATATTTCATTTATATTTCCTTACTTTGCAACAAAACCAAAAGCTTGACTTGAAGAAAAATAAGAATTTAACTTTTAATTTATATATATTGGGATACTACGCAAGTATACGTATCGTTATCAAGTAATATAAGATTTTTTGATTAAGACCTAAATATTGAACCCACATGGAATTTATACAATTTGCACTTTTAGAAAATTTTCTATTTTTAAAAAGATAATTACTTAAACTGAATATATTTTGTAGTAATAAAAATTCAAATATTTTTGTATTTTTAATATTTTGACAAAAGAGTAACAACTTGAAAAGATAACTAGAGTTTTGTAGATGAAAAACACTTAATAAGAAAAATATCTTTCTTCTTATCATAAATCAGTAATAAGTATATAAATTATGTTGTGGAAGTATGTAAATTACGTTGTGCCAAATAGGAGTAATAATATTTTTTACCCTTACTAGAGTGAAGAACATTGGCTAATTTAAAGTTTGAATAGTTCTGAAGACCAGCTAGGTAGGGAAGATACTAGCTCTCACTCTAAAGTTCCCTCGATTCCCTCCTTAAAGTTTGAATAGTTCTGAAGACCGGCTAGGCAGGGAAGATACTAGCTCTCACTCTAGAGCAAAGTTTGAATAGTTCTGAAGACCGGCTAGGCAGGGAAGATACTAGCTCTCACTCCAGAGTTATCTGAAAGACCGGCTAGGCAGGGAAGATACTAGCTCTCACTCTAGAGTTCCCTCGATTCCCTCCACCAGGGGGCTAACACCGGCTAGGCAGGGAAGATACTAGCTCTCACTCTAGAGTTCCCTCGATTCCCTCCACCTGGANTTTCTCAAGTCTTATACTTTAAAAAGATCAAATGTAGAACCAATTTTTGATTAGGCACTAATCCTCAAGTTTATCCTCTATTACTTTTCTTTTTCTTTTTCTTTTCTCTTTTTTTTTCATTTTTTTCTTTTTTCTCTTTTTATTTTCTTTTCTTTTCTTTTTAGGCAAGGATTACTACATCTGGATAGGCTTTCAATAATTTTGAATTCTGCTTTTACTTTCCTAAATCAAGTCTTGATACAAAACTTTTACTTTATAAATATAATAATAGCTTTGAAAATTATCTTTAATAAAAGAAATTTAAGTATTAAAAATGAAAGTCTAAATACTAAATTTTTCAAAAATACAATGTTTCTTACTAAAGATAGTTACTTATATTAATCATTTTCTACACTACAAACTTTTAACTTAAAGATTTCAAAGATAGTCACTTATATTAATCATTTTCTATACTAAAAATTTTTAACTTAAAGTTTTTCTTCAAGTCACTTATATTTATCATTTTCTATACTAAAAATTTTTAACTTAAAGTCTTCTCTTACTCATTTCTAAAATCAAATTTTACTTCCCTAATATAACTTCATATACATGATCAATTTTTCTTTTCAAATTAAATTTACTTGTAGTTCATTTGAGAACAAATAAAATTAAGGTTTTGAAAATATTTTTCATCCCCCAAACTTAAATTTTTAACAGAATAAACAGTTTAGCATCAAATATATATAAGCAAGAATGAAAATTAAAATAACTGCTAACATGAATTTTTGTACCCTAATGATAAAAGTATAAAACTAAAAACAGGAGTAAAATTAATTTTGATCAAATTTTCTAATATTTTTATTTCAATTCAACATGTAGAGATTCAATAAACTTCTAAACAGTGGATATAAACATAAAAACAAAATAACACACTAACTTGACTTCACAATCTCAACATAAAAACAAACACACTAATATGATAAAAGAAAAATACATATTAGCAATTTCCTAAGTTTCAAATTTAAGACCTAAGTTAGCAAGATTTTCAACTTTACAAAATAATAGAATTAAGTTAAGTTCTAAACTAGCTAAATTACAAAACTCACAACAGTTACAACCCTAGAATTTTAAAACAAACTACTAACTAACACAAACCTTACAATACAATTAAAAAAAAAAGTCTCAAACATCACAAAATCTAAACAAGTAAACATACATACATGTCTTAAGTTCAAAACAAGAAAACACATCACATCACAATGCTCAATTAAACATAAAAGTACAAACCACATCATATAGTTCAAACCAACACGCAGATGAAAATGTAGNACATACATGTCTCAAGTCCAAAACATGAAAACACATCACATCACAATTCTCACTTAAATATAAAGTCTCACACAGATGCAAATGTAGCAAGCCTATAAAAGTCCAAACCACATCACATAGTTCAAACCAACACACAGATGCAAATGTAGCAAGCCCACACCACATAGTTCATATCATATTACAATCATAAAATAAATCTCTCAGTTCTACTCTTCATCCTCTCAATCACCATTATCCCAAACTTTTGCAGGCTCATAATCAGGGTATCTAAGATATGGAGGAAATTGCACTCCTTGGTTACCCCTAATGAGGCTCTCTAAAGCTGAGTGAAATTTCTCTTCATAATCACTTTTTCTTCTATTATACCTATCAGTATGCTCTACAAAGCGCTATAACTTTTGTACCTTATCAGTAGTAAAATTAATATTATCCATCAACCTCTACAATAATTGATCTTGGGTCTTAGTAGACTCACCTCTAGATGTAGAAGCAAGTGAGGTAGATGGTCAAGATGAAGAAGAAGCAGAGGTAGAAGCAGCAGACGTCTCCATTCCATAACTCATAGAAAATCCTCCTCTCTAGCCAAAAATAGAGTGCTCATGATAAGTCTTCACATTCACCTTAGTGTGGGCTTTAGAGGTAACAATACTTCCTTCCAGCTATCATATTTAACTCCAGCCTGCTCACACAAGAAAAGATCAAGGAAGCAAATCCCAAACCTACAGTAGTAAGGACAGTGGTAGAACAGATGATATTATGACAAATCAAAGCTTCTATGTTGATGAGCTTTCCTTCCTGGATACAATAATTTAACGTCGCTCTCTCTCTGGTCACTTCACTAAGATGATTTGTTGGTAGCAGAAGAGCATAAATAAAATAGTGTCAGGACTTTAAAGGTGCACATAACTTTGAAGTTGGGAAGTTGACTCTCCTCTCATTAGTGATCTTCCAAAGTCCTCTCCTAATAGTCAAGTAATAATCTCATCTAACTCCGCTTCAGTCAAACTATAATTTGCATAAAAACATAATGTATCAGGTGGCAAATGATAAAATAAGTTGATTACCTTTGGTGAAAAAGGTACCAAATTTCCTCGAACCATGACTCTATTGTCTTCAGCCTCGGGGAGGTTTTTCATAGAACTCCCTAACAACAGAAATAACCGCCATAACAGAGAAACAACATAATCGTTCCCACTGTTGGTGAACGATCAAATCCTCTACGTCTCCACCTGGATTTCTAAAACACCGCTCCTGAATCAGTTTCCATGATTGCAACACATCACTGTATTGATCCTGAGCCTTTAAACTAAACAAATTTACTCGAATCAAAATGGTTCTTTCCTTTACTCCTCTTCATTCGTGGTGCCATTCTACAAACTTTATAAATTACAAAAATAACTTTAAAAATTAAGTCTAAAATACTAAACTAAACTTCCAAAGTATAATCTACACTTCCCATGCAATTTCCATAGATCTGTATGCACTACCCAATGAGTGAATTTTTGAATTTCTCCAATTGTGCTCAAAATAAATGGTGAACATCCAAAATTTTTGCATAAAAGTAAAACTCTTACCTCAAAGAACTTGGATCTAGCAAATTTCACTTTGATTCCACCAAGAAATCTTCACTTTAGATGTGCCATAGCCTTCCAAAATCGCAATTTTGAGAGGTTGAAGGTGAAGGAAGGCATAAAAATGGCGACTTTCGGGCCAAAAGTTCACTTTTAACTGTTCGCGAATCGATTTTTGTGAATCGACGCTTAAGCATGGGTAAGTGGCGGTTAGGCGCCTGCCTCTTGGGTTGGCTCGCGCTTAACCGCAAATTGTGGCGCTTAGGCGCTAGTGCACGATTTTCAAAATTTTCAAATTAACGTAAAATGCACTATTTGCCTAAGTAAACCACCCTTAAATGGTCTCATAGCACTTAAATGTCTATTTTCAACTTCCTATAACTCCCTTCTCTCTCAAAACTCTCTATAATAACTATTTCAATTCGAGGCTAAAAAAAACACAAATTTTCACACAAACAAACTTATATTAATTCACAAACAAGTAAAAATACTTTTAAACACTTAATTCTCACTCCAAATAGTCTTGGATGAGAAAATTTACCTAAATAAAAATACACAACAATCATTACACATAAAGAAGTCATAAATACTAAAAACAAGACTTAAACACTAAACCACTTGAAAACAAAAACTTCTAACACATAAATTCTAACACTAAACTTAATTCCATTTTTTATTCGATGGAACAAATTCCTGTCTTTCATTAGTCTCTCCAGGAATATAGAGTTGATAAAATGGTCGGTGGTGACGAGCCTGACACTATCTTCTTCAATCCACTTCTGTTTTATGAACATCGCCTTATCCGCTTCCTCCATATAACTTGTGTGGCTAAATTGTATCTTGAAGTGCCATCCAATATGCTTTAAATGTGCATGCAACTCAAGTACTTTGGTCTCCAATAAAGCCATAGTATTTTTCATTTTGTTGATCTTCTCTGATATCCTTTGAATACTAACGACTAAGAAACCGTTATACATCTCTTGTGCACTTTGACTACTGAACCTTTTCCTCATGGTTTTTTCCTTTTTCTTTAAATTCTTCTCCCATGAAGACATTTTCTCTAAATTTCACTTTCTCTTAGACTTTTAGGGCTAGAAATGATATGTGGGTAATTCCTTCACAAAACCCTTCTATTTATAGGCCTAAATCCTTCCAATAACTCCTAGACACGTTTAGAAAATGCCTTAACAAATTTTTAAAAACTAATTGGTGGTTAAACCTTCTAGAATATTAATTTTGCACATGTGTTTAAACTGTTGCGCTTAAGCGCCGGTGCACAATTTTGCACTACTCAACTTAACATCCAAATTCTTATTCGAACATGTCTTGGTTACTAAATAAAGTCTTAAAATCTTTACTAACACATAATAGTTTCAAAAATACTACCTCAATTTTCTTAATCACACACAAAACAACAATCAAAATAAAAAACACACTGATAACTATGGGTTGTCTCCCACAAAGTGTTTGGTTTTACGTCGTCAGCCCGACGTAACCAGTGCTTATTCTGGTTGACCCAATATTATTCCATCATTATGTTTATACCAATCCCCTATAAAATAAAGTTTCATTCTATGTCCATTAACTTTAAATATTTTATCTCCATAAGGATAAACTTTTATCATAACAAATGGGCCCATCCACTTAGAATTAACTATGCGTGGAAATAATCTTAACCTTGCATTATATAGCAAAACTTGTTGCCCTGGCTGAAAATTATTAGTAAGAATCCTTTGATCATGCCACATCTTCATCTTTTCTTTATAAATCTTGGATCTCTCATAAGATTCATTCCTTATCTATTCAATCTCATTTAATTGTAATAACCTTTTTTCACCAGCATCTTTCAAATTATAATTGAACTCCTTAATCACCAAATATGCTTTATGCTCAAGTTCAACTGGTAAGTGACAAGGTTTCCTAAATATTAGCTTATATGGGGACATTCCTATAGGAGTTCTGCATGCAAACCTATAAGCCCACAAAGCATAGTCAAGTTTGAATGACCAATCCATTTTTGTTGGATTCACAGATTTTTCTATAATTCTTTTAATTTCCCGATTGGATAATTCAATAAACCACTTATTGAGGATGATAAGCAGTAGCAATCCTATGATTTATATGATATTTCTTTAATAACTTCTCAATTATGGCATTTCTGAAATGACTTCCCCCATCAGTAATGATAACTCTCGGCATCCCAAATTTCAAAATCAAATTCTTGCAAAAGAAGAATCTATCTTATAAGTGTAGGTTTAGCATCCTTCTTTTTCATTAAGTACTTAATAGCAGAATGATCTGTATGCACTACACAATGAGTTCCAATTAAATATGATCTAAATTTATCAAAAGCATATACTATTGCTAATAACTCTTTTTCAGTTATTGTATAATTGATTTGAGTTTCATTAAGAGTCTTACTAGCATAGTAAATTACTTTGAAAATTTTATCATATCTTTGTCCTAAAACAACTCCTATAGCATAATCACTAGCATCACACATCAATGCAAAAGTTTTTCCCCAATTTGGTGAAACTATAATTGGTGCAGTGATTAATTTTTCTTTTAATAAATTAAAAGCTTTCAGGCATTCCTTATAAAAATTGAAAATTGCATCTTCTCCAGTAAATGGCAAAAATGCTTACCAATCTTTGAAAAGCTATTAATATATTGCCTGTAGAATCTAAAATGTCCTAAAAAACTCTTAATTTCCCTTACATTTAATGGATAAGGTAAATTAGCGATCCATTGAATTTTAGCAAGATCTACTTCCATACCATTTTCTGATATTTGATGACCTATTACAATTCCTCCTGCTACCATAAATTGGCATTTCTCCCAATTAAGGACTAAATTTGTTTCTTCACAGCGCTTAAGAACTTTAAATAAATGTTCTAAACATGAGTCAAATGAAGTTTCAAATACTGAAAAATCATCCATGAATGCTTCAATCCCTTTTTCATTTAAATAAAAAAAAATTAACATCATACATCTTTGAAATGTAGCAAGGGCATTACATAAACCAAAGGGCATCCTTCTAAAAGTAAAAATACCATAAGGACTGGTAAAAGTAGTTTTCTCTTCATCCTCAGGAGATATTTGTATTTGGTGGTAACCAATATATCCATCCAGAAAACAAAAGTATTTATGCCTAGCTAGTCTATCCAACATTTGATCTAGAAAGGGTAATGGAAAATGATATTTCCAAGTGGCAAGATTTAATTTTCTATAATCAATGCATATTTCGCCACCCTGTAACTTGTCTAGTAAGTATTAATTCAATATGTTCATTCACATTTACAATTACTCCTTCTTTCTTATGCACGCAGTGGTTTAGACTAACCCATGCACTATCTGAAATAGGATAGATAATTCTAGCATCTAACAACTTTAAAATTTCTTTCTTAACAACTTCTTTCATTACAAAATTTGGTCTACTTTGAGGATCAACCCTAGGTTTGCAGTTCTCTTCCTTATGAATTCTATGCATACAAATTGAAGGACTGATTCTTTTAATATCAGCAATTGCCCATCCAAAGGCTTTCTTAAAAATTTTCCAAATTTTTCATGAACCCTTTCTTCTTCTTCCATCATTAATTTTGAGGAAATTATAACTGGTAAAGTAGAGGAATCTCTTAAAAAGACATATTTTAAATGTTCAGTAAGTAACTTTAACTCAAGTTCTGAAGGTTTTTCAATTGATGGACAAAATGATTTATCTTTGTCTATCGTGTCCATAGTTTCAAAACTTTCTCGAACATAGTTTGAATCTTACTTAAAAAGTTCTTCACATCAATCTAATTTCTCTTCTTGCTCGTGTTCCAAATCTTTTTCTTTAGATTTTTATTCATAAGTTGTTTTAAAATGGCATTTACTTAGATATCTTATGACATCCATCCTATAACATTCATCATCTTTACCTTTTGGAGGATATTTCATTGATCTTAAAATATTGAAAGTAATAGTTTGATCATTGAAATGCCTTGTTAATTCCCCTTTCTGCACATCTATCATTGCTCTTAATGTGGCTAGGAAATGTCCCCCAAAATGATAGGAATCTCTTTATCTTCCATCATATCTAGCACAATGAAATCAACAAGAAAGATAAATTGATCCACTTTCACTAGGACTTCTTCTATAACTCCTTTAGAGTATGTTATCAAACGATCTTCTAGCTACAGAGTTACAGTAGTAGGGGTTATTTCTCCTAATCCTAATCTTTTGAATATTAATAATGGCATAAGGTTAATAGTTGCACCTATCACATAAAGCTTTCCCATAAAATCTGTCTCCTATTGCACATGGAATTGTAAAGCTACCAGGATCCTTAAGCTTTTTAGGAAGCTTTTTCTAAATTATAGCACTGCACTCCTCACTAAGTGCAATAGTCTCCTTATCTTCAAACTTCTTTTTCCTGTTTAGAATATCCTTCATAAACTGTACAAAGCTTGGCATTTGCTCTAAGGCTTCCACAAATGGAATATTAATTGTAAGCTTCTTAAATATTTCTAGAAATTTTGATAATTGCTTATCCAACTTCTGCTGACGAAATCTCTGAGGAAATGGGGGTGGTGATTTTTCCAAATCAATTTTTAGTGGAGAAATAAGTCTTTCAGAATCTCTTGGAGCATCCTCTTTTGATCCTTCAATGTCTTCTCTCTCAACTTCAATTTCTTTTTGAACCCTACCTTTCAACTCTCTTATGCTTCTAAGTTGAGCGGCTTTTACTTGCTCTTTATTCTAGCCTTTTTGATTTGATTCAGTATTACTAGTAAGTGTTCCTTAGGATATATTACTTAATCTCTGGTCTTTCAGACTTGTTTCAGTATTACTAGGAAGTGTTCCTTGGGATCTATTACTTAACGAATTTATTTGCCTAAGTTGATTCTCAATATTTCTAATTGTAGCTCCTTGACTTTGTAATTGATTTCCCTTTTGTAACACCACTTCTTCTATAGATAACTTCATCTCCTTAAATTGTGTATTACTGTTGAAACCTGGAGGATAAGTAGATCAATAATTATTATTCCCTTGATTGTTCAAGTTTCCCAATGGGTTTACTTGGTTGTTCCTCCGTTTCAGATTATTAACACCCGAATTGTTGTTCCAATTAAAGTGGTATGATTTTTTCAACTTAGGTTATAATAATTTGAATATGGGTCATTCTGCTTGTTACTTATGGCTTTTAATGTTTCTAATGATGCTTGAGAATCTACCATTTGGCCTAATAAATTCTCTTCAATCATGGAAATTGGTTGAAAAAAAATCATTCCAAATTGGTCTAACTTCCTTAAAAAGCAGCAACTTGATTTGCTAACATAGTAAATGCATCAGTTTCATGAATATTGGCTACTTTCTTAGGATTCCCTCTCTCATAAGGCCATTAAAAATTATTGGCAGCCATTTCTTCAATTAAAGCATAGGTATCATGATATGATTTTGACATCAATGAACCACCAACAGCAACATCGATAATTGATCTAATATATCCAACTAATCCATTATAAAAAGTTTGAATTATTAACCAATCTATTATATTGACCGTGACTTTATATATGCTTAAAAATATTAACACTGCTCCTAAAATATTTAATTCCTCAGCAACAGTATCAAAACTTAATAATAGTTATAGATTCGATAAATATGGACGTAACTAATTCAGCAACTGCACCAAAAACTTAATAGCAGTTATAGAGTCGATAAAGATGTATGTATAAAAATATTCAATAATTGTAAAGTCACACTTATCAACGCAAGTATACGTATCACTCAAGTAATATAGGGCTCTAATAGAGTCGCCAAAAACTTGATAACAGTTATAGATTTGATAAAGATGTGTATAAAATATTCAATAATTGTGCAAAATCATATATATATATATATGATTATAAAGATGTATAGATATAATATTCAATAATGTTAAAGTCAAATTAAAAATACAAGATAAATATGGACTTAATAAATATTCAATAATTGTAAAGTCACACTTATCAACGTATAGATTCGATAAAGATGGATGTATAAAATATTTAATAATTGTAAAGTCACACTTATCAACGCAAGTATACGTATCACTCAAGTAATATAGGGCTCTAATAGAGTGTAAAGTCACACTTAATATGTTTGATTTAATAAAGATGTATATATATATAATATTCAATAATGTTAAAGTCAAATTTGTCAACACAATTATACATATCGCTCAAGTAATATAGGGCTCTAATGGAGTCCTAGATATCAATCCCACAGGGAGTAGTTTAGAATTATGGACTAAGACCTATACATATCGCTCAAGTAATATAGGGCTCTAATGGAGTCCTAGATATCGATCCCACAGGGAGTAATACTAGAACTACGGACTAAGACATTAGAAAAGCAATACTTTAATCACAATAATGGAATTCATTTTATTTGTCACTAATAGACAATTGAAATAAATATGTAATTTTAATAACTATTAAATAAC
>JXCR01144650.1:10225-28543 GCA_002079205.1 Phalaenopsis hybrid cultivar | reverse complement strand
ATATATATATTTTCTTTCTTTCTTTTCTCTCTTTTTTTTTTTCATTTGGATTGTTTTCAATCCTTTTTTTTCCTTTTTCAAGTGAGGATTACTATATTTGGATAGTCTTTAATGATTTTGAACATAACCTTTCTTTTCCTAAATTTGAAGCTCAAAGCATTCCCTTACCTTATAAATATTTCATAGCTTTTACAACATTGAGCCCCAATCTATTCTTCTCAAATANCTTTTACCCTCAAAATATGGTTTTAATCTGTGTCCATTTACTTTAAATCTATTTCCAGTTTTCTGATCTTCAATCTCAACAGCTCCGTAAGTATAAACTTGAGTCACAGTAAAGGGTCCTAACCAACGAGACTTCAATTTCCTAGGGAATAATTTTAGCCTAGTGTTGTAAAGAACAACTTCTTGTCCTGGTTTAAAGTTCTTCTGGTGAATCTTCTGATCATTCCATAAATTTAGTTTTTCCTTATAAATTCTGTCATTATCATAAGACTCAGTTCTTAATTCTTCCAATTCATTTAATTGTAACAATCTCTTCTTACCAGCATCTTTCAAATTATAATTGAATTATTTAATCGCCCAATATGCTTTATGCTCCAATTCTACTGGTAAGTGACAAGTTTTTCCAAAAATTAGTCTATAAGGAGTCATTCCAATTGGAGTTTTATAAGCAGTCGNATGAATCCAATTTTTATGATGATTCAAGGGTAAATAAGAGTAGTAGAGCTTAATACTACCATAAACTAATGAGAATTTCAAATAAAAACTATTATAATTGCAATAAAAGTGNATAGAGGACATCTAATAGTTAATCTTTTTCTTCCCTTCCCCAAACTTAAATTTTTCAATATAAAATGATACACATGGAAAGAAAAAACTCTAAATGTAAATCATACTTCAGTATTTTAGGCATTTTCATCATTCTGAAATTTTTGCAGGCCTTCTCAAAATTTATACTTCACCTAGTCTGTAACATTAAGAACTTTCTACACATATAAATCATTAGAGAAATTTTTAGGCAATGAATATTTGAAATAAGTATAAAACTAAAACATTAAACAAGCACAATATTTGCTAACACAACTACAATACTAAACAAAACAATTACAATTAAAATGCAAAATAAAAATAACATTACAAAAGAAAATACTACTCAACATATATTATACTGCACATGCAAATTTAACTATAACACTAACTTTATAAGAAAAATTAGAAATCATCCAAGTACAAAATGAAAGTCCAAATACACATAAACCTCCATTCCTTACTCAACATTGCATTACAAAAGATCACAGAAATAAAAGTACAAGTACAAGTACATCAATTACATTCAAATATCAAAATCCCAAACTATGTCTTCATCTCCTTGATCAGTAGGTGGATTGGGCTGATACTGAGTATATCAGGGGCACTCAGGGAAAGTAACATCAGGCTAACCTCTATAGTGTCGGGCCTGAGCTTCGTAATAAGCTACCTCAAAATTTGAATGCCTTTGAAGGTACACACTATCATAATCATGTCAACGTTCTAAACCTCTAATACTTTCATTTATTAACTCTATGCTCTTCCGTTTTAAGGTCAACTCATTCAACAAATCAGTCAAAGTAGAGGAACTAGAAAATGGAAGGTCTCTTCTGCTGCAAGTTAATTCATTCATCAAATCAGAGAGGGTAGGGGAACTAGAAGGTGGAAGGTCATAGGAGGGGACATCTCTACTAGTAGAAGGTTCTTGACTCCTACTTCCAGTTCTCCATTTCTCATGAAACTCATTCATCAAATCAGAGAGGGTAGGGGAACTAGAAGGTGGAAGGTCATAACTTGTAGGACATCTCTACTAGTAGAAGGTTCTTGACTTCTACTCCCAGTTCTCCATTTCTCATGGGATTCAAAAGTCTTCAAATCTACTAGTAGAAGGCTCTTGACTCCTACTCCCAGTTCTCCATTTCTCATGGGATTCATAAGTTTTCAAATTGGCCTTAATAATGGGTTCAATAGGGTAAACCCATTCTTCATCTCCAGCTTCAACTCCAAAAAGTTGACAAAGTGCATAAATAAGGGATGTCCTAGACCTCCACTTGTCTCACTCCTTGCCGTAGTCAATATATTCTTAAAAATAATTATCCTCACATTTATAGTTCTATTATTCTGAATACAGAAATTCAGAATAGCTTTATCTCTAGTTACCTCACTATGATGATAAGTCGGTAACAAAGTAGCAATAAAATAGTGTCACACCTTAGAGGTGGCATTCATCATGAAAGCAGAAAAATTTAGCCGTTCTCGTTTTTTAATCTTCCACGTTCTTTTCCCATAAGTGAGAAAGTTGATCACATCATTCAGGGGGCCTTCCATAGTACTAAAGAATTCATAATGGCAGCTATAAGAGTTTGGGACTTCGTAAAAGGTTTTGATGCGGGCGGCAGTAAATTCAACAGGAAATCATCGCACTTGAATAATTCTATCTTCAGAATAGATTACGTTGGTGTAGAATTCTTTCACAACATTTGCATCAATATTATTGGTTGTGTAACAAAAGTTTTTCCACCTCCGCTCGGTAATAAATTGTTCAATTTATCCTCTCGGACTCAAAACTCGATCTTGTATACACTTCTTTCCTTTAAATACTGAAGTAAATCTTGATTGAGCCTTTGCATTGACGAAGAGAGAGTCATCAAACTCAATTCGTCTCTTCTGACGTGGAGCAATTTCAATCTAATAAAATTATAGAAAAATTCCAAAATATACTTCAAATATGCAAATAATGGCTTCCAAAAGTAATTCTAAGAGTTTAACACTAAGTTCCATGAATTTCTTCCCAATATTTTTTTCACATTCTCACATTTTTTGGATCTCCTCAATGTGAAAGAAATCCATGGTGAAAATTAAATATTTTTAACTTGGAGTGAAGTTCTTACCTAGAGATGATCAAATCCGGTGTCAAAAAGCCTTGAAATTGCCTCCCAATCCAAGTTATCTCAAGTCCTAGGTTCCAAAATTGCTTTTTTAGGAGGAAGGGGATGATGAATCGTGGTGGTTGACTGGTCAAAATTGCAACTAAAGGTGTTTTTTCGCGAGCTCGCCGTCGGCGGGGTCGATGACGCCGTCGGCGCGCTCTATTTAAATTTAAACAGAACTCTCGGGAAAAATATGCCGTAAGCGGGCTCTATTGATTTTGGTTCAATTCCTGATTTTTTGCAATTTTAATCAATTTCAAGCCTTAACGACATCCTTTCAATAATTATAGACATAATTTTAAGTGACTAAATGATGTAATTATAAGAAATAAACTTTCACAACACAAAACATCACATTTATTTATAAATTCCATGGGGTACAATATATGTTACATAACACACCTAAGTTTGGTATTTTCTCAACCTCAACACATTAATTCAACGTTGCAATCCAATTCACAACACTCAAAACACTGAAAACAAAACATCCTATGCTTAGTCTCAACTATAAAGAGATCTAAAAGCATAATTTAAAAAAAGGAAATACAAAGTTCAAATCAAATTACATAGATAGACAGATAGGTAGTAATATAAATCTACTATTCATCAGATTCAATACTAGATTCTCCTCTGAGATCACCTATTGATTACACATGAATGAAGAGGTTGTAGAAGGGTAGGTATGGAAATTATTCAGTGGAATCCTCTTCTATCAATTTCATCCTCCTCATCAGTCGTATCAAGCTATCTTCTAAATGTCCAGAGTGATCAAAATGTTCTTTCATAAGTCTAGATGATCGAAGAAATCAGAGATATTATTAATTGCATTCATGACATTTTGTACCTCCATCTCCAATTTCTTGATTCTGCGTAGGATCACCAGAGTTTTATCAGGAATTAAGGGTTGACCTGATAGTGAATTTTTAGATAATTGATCTACTATAATGGCCATATCATTTTCATCTTCAAAAGCTGGGAATCTCTCAATTGGGTCCAAAGGCTTCCAAGGTAGAAGTACCTTTTCCCAATTTTTGTAAAACACATGGAACTGACTGCAAAGTGAGAAAATTGTGAAAGGGTGTCCAAGCCCATAAGTTGATCAATGAATGATCAGGCCCAAAACCGACTTCACAATTATTGATCCAATATTGATCGACAGTCCCCTTTAGATGCAGTAATTTAGAATAGCACTTTATTTAGAAACTTTACTGATCTTCATTTTCGGTAACAGTTTCGCAGAAATGAAAAAGTGCCAGTGTTTCAAAATGGGATTTAGGAGTGTTGCAAAAAAACTAACATACCCGGTTTCTCTCATTTCCCAGTCGTCAGTTTCATCCGTTAAATATTGGTAAATTTCATTCATCTGGTCCCTTGTCGGGATGAAGTTGGAATAGTGGCACACAAGAACCTTCTCGATCATGTATAATTCATTGACCCATGCAGGAGTGAAAGTGATCCATCTACCTCGCATATAAACAACTCCCTGGTTGATTCCATCAAAATTTGCATAAAATTCCTTTACCACAGGAACAACCACAGCGGTGGTAGTATAACACATCACTTCCCATCTTTGCCACACTATCATCTTTTCTTTTGCCGTAGAGGGATTATTCAATCCGCGATTTATGAATCCTCTTTCCTTGATCAATCTTTTCTTTGCCAGTACCTTGTTGAAGATTCGCCGCGCTTCCGCACTAATAAACTTTCACCAATTGAAAACTCGCATTCTGGGATTATTAGGGGAATTAGACACCATAGGAATGAAATTAGTGGAGTTTCACTTCATTTTTGGGGGAAATATGACTTTAGGAATCGAATTTGGGAGTTTACAAGGGCCCAAAAACCGCCAAAAATCGCCATTCAAACTCTAGAAACCGCCATCCTGCCGATTTCACCGTCGACGGTGTTGAGGNATCATAAGTTTTTATGTATCTATAAACATCTCTAAAGATAGTATGCCAATAAAATTCAGCTTGTAAAATTTTGTAAGCTATTTTATCAATCCTAAAATGTCCTCCAAAATCAGAATCAAGACATTTCTGAATGATTAGCTCAGTTTCTTCATAAGGTACACATCTTCTCATAATCAGATCCTTACATTATTTATATAAATAAGGCTCATCCCAAAAATATGCTTTCGCATCATGAATGAATTTCCTTTGTTGCTGCAATGTTAACATAGGTGGAAAAATATTACTTATAATATAATTAACAATATCAGCATGCCATGATATTTTCCACTGATTAGTATTATAAAGTTGTTCATCAGGGAAACTGTCTGTAATTTCATTATCAGGGTCATATAATTCATGGTTTTCTAATCTTGACAAATAATCAACAATTTGATTATCAATTCATTTTCTATCAGTACCCACAAGATCAAATTCTTGCATCAAAAGTATCCATCTAATCAACCTTGGTTTGGCATCCTTCCTTTGCATTAGATATTTAATAGCAGAGTGATCAGTGTGCACAACACATTTAACTCCAATTAAATAAGATCTAAATTTATCTAAAGCATACACAATGGCCAGTAACTCTTTTTCAGTAACAGTATAGTTAATTTGTGCATCATTAAGAGTTTTACTAGCGTAGTATATAACTTTAAAAATCTTTTCATACCTTTGTCCAAGAACAGCTCCAATAGCATAATCACTAGCATCACACATCAGTTCAAATAGTTTCTCCCAGTTATGTGAAACTATAATAGGGGCTGTGATTAATTTTTTCTATAATAGCTCAAAGAATTCAAATTTCTTGTCCTTTTCTAAAAGTTGGCATAGAGGTTTAGTAATTTTTGAAAAATCTATAATAAAACAGCTGTGATTAATTTTTCCTTCAATAACTCAAAGGCATTTAAACAGCTTTCAGTAAATTCAAACCTTGTCCTTTTCTTAATAACTCAAAGGTGTTTAAACAGTCTTCAGTAAACTCAAATTTCTTGTCCTTTTCTAAAGCCATAGAGGTTTAGTAACTTTTGAGAAATCTTTAATAAAATGCCTGTAAAAACCAACATGTCCCTGTAGAGGTTTAGTAATTTTTGAAAAATCTTTAATAAAACGCCTGTAAAATCTAACATGTCCAAGGAGGTTTAGTAATTTTTGAAAAATCTTTAATAAAACGTCTGTAAAAACCAACATGTCCAAGAGAACTCCTAACGTCTCTTACATTAGTAGGAGGTGTTAGTTTAGATATAACTTGAATTTTTGCAGGGTCTGCTTCCATGCCATCTTCCAAAATTTTATGCTCTAATACAATTCCTCTTACAGCCATAAATTGACATTTCTCCCAATTCAAAACTAAATTAGTTCTTTCGCATAACTATAAAACTTTTTCAAGCTAATTTAAGCATGCCTAGAACTAAATTAGTTCTTTCGCATAACTCCAACACTTTTTCAAGATAATTTAAGCATGCGTTAAATACAGAGAAATCATCCATAAATACTTCCAATCCATCATCAATTAACTTACTAAATATGAATACAGAGAAATCATCCATAAATACTTCCAATCCATCATCAATTAATTTACTAAATATAGAAATCAAGTTCAGGTAAATCATTTAATTTACTAAATCATTTAATTTTGAACATATAATAACAGGTAATATAGATGAGTCTCCTAAAAACACATATTTTTCTTGCAAATCATTTAATTCTGAAGACATAATAACAGGTAATGTAGATGAGTCTCCCAAAAATACATACTTCAAGTGGCTAGGTGTATTTTCAACTCAAGTTCAGGTGGTTTTATAATTGACGGAAATAGATTCTTATCAGCATTTTATGTAATATCTAGCATCTCAAATCTTTCCTGAACATAATCTAAATCTTCATTCTCTAATTCATCCAAAATAACTTCACCACTTTCTTTAAATTGTTCTTTCTCTTCAAAATATTCTTTAAAATGTTCTTTCAACAGATGTTCACTAATTTTCATGCAAAAACAACATTATCTCTTTCAACAACAGGGTATTTCATAGATTTCGCAATGTTAAAAGTCACTTCTTGACCAATTATCTCTTTCAACAGCAGGGTATTTCATAGATTTCACAATGTTAAAAGTCATTTCTTGATTGTTAACTTTCATAGTTAATTCTCCTTATCCTTTCAACAGCAGGGTATTTCATAGATTTCGCAATGTTAAAAGTCACTTCTTGATCGTTAACATCATAGTTAATTCTCCTTTTTGAACATCTATCATAGCTTTTCCAGTAGCTAAAAATGGTCTTTTTATCTCTTTCAACAGCAAGGTATTTCATAGATTTTACAATATTAAAAGTCACTTCTTGATCGTTTACTCTCATTAATTCTCCTTTTTGAACATCTATCATAGCTTTTCCAGTAGCTAAAAATGGTCTCCCTAAAACGATTCTTCTTTTTGAACATCTATCATAGCTTTTCCAGTAAAATTTTCTTTATCTTCCTCCATATCTAAAACAATGAAATCCACAGGAAAGATAAATTTATCAACTATTACTAACACATCTTCTATGACTCCCTTAGGATATGTAACTGAACGATCCACTAACTGTAAAGTTATAGGTAGTGCCTAATCCTAATCTTTTGAAAATTGATAGAGGCATAAGATTAATGCTGGCTCCAAAATCACACAAAGCTCTTCCATAAAATTTTTCACCGATAGCACAAGGTATAGTGAAAATACCAGGATCTCTTAATTTTTCAGGAACCTTTTTCTGAATAATTGAACTACACTCTTTGCTAAGTGCAACATTTTTGTTATCCGTGAACTTCCTTTTCTTGTTCAGAATATCTTTCATAAATTTCAAATAATTGGGCATTTGCTCTAAAGCTTCTACGAAGGGAATATTTACTGTTAACTTCTTAAGAATTTCTAAAAATTTGGAAAATTATTTATTCTGTTTGTGTTGCTTCAATGTTTGAGGAAATAGTGGTGAAGGTTTCTCCACAGTAATCTTCATTGGTAAAAGTGGATATTCTAAATCTAGGTATTCATGATCCTTTTCTTTGTTGGTATCCACTTTCTCTCTTTCAGTTTCCATTTCTTTCTGTGCCCTTGTCTCCAATTCTTTTCCACTTCATAATTGTATTGCTTGAATTTGTTCTTTTCCTTGATCTTTAGGATTTGGTTCCACAGTACTCGGAAAAGTTCCTAATGTTTGGTTACTAAGCACAGTAGCAATATGCCCTAATTGGTTTTCAATATTCTTAATAGTAGTTGCTTGATTTTGTAATTTATTTCCTTAAATTTGCAATTGATTTCCTTGATTCTGTAATTATTGACCCATGTTTAATATCAGCTCTTCCATAAACAAATTCTTCTCCTTAATTTGAGTATTACTATTAAATCCTTGAGGATAAGAAGGTCTATAGTTAATATTTCCTCCTTAATTTGAGTGTTACTGTTAAATCCTGGAGGATAAGAAGGTCTATAGTTAACATTTCTTTAGTTGGATGAATTTCCTAGTGGGTTCACTGGGTTGTTCGCCCATTGTTGATTTGTAGAATAATTGTTGTTCCAATAAAAAATTGGATGATTCTTCCAACCTGGGTTATAATAGTTCAAATAAGGGTTGTTATGTCTATTAATAGCGTTTAAAGTCTTATATGAAGGTTGAACATCCATAAATTGCCCAGATGAATTCTCTTTCATAATAGGAGGTGTTGGAGAATACTTCATTCCATAATGATCTAATTTCTTTTGATATTTTAGCAATCCGCAAAACCATAGATATTGCATCAGAATCATGGATGCTAGCTACTCTTTTAGGATTTACCCGCTCAGAGGGTCAGAATCATGGATACTAGCTACTCTTTTAGGATTTACCCGCTCAGAGGGCCATTGAAAATTGTCATGGATACTAGCTACTCTTTTAGGATTTACCCATTCAGAGGGTCATTGAAAATTGTTGGTCATGATCTAATTTCTTTGATATTGCGGTAATCTGCGAAGCTAACATAGATATTACATCAGAATCGTGGATACTAGCTACTCTTTTAGGATTTACCCGCTCAGAGGGCCATTGAAAATTGTTGGTAGCAATACTAGCTACTCTTTTAAGATTTACCCTTTCAGAGGGCCATTGAAAATTGTTGGTAGTCATCTCTTCTATTAATAAATAAGCCTCATCAAAAAGTTTTGACATTAACGACCCACCAGCCGTAGCATCTATAATCAATCTAAGTGACCTTACTAATCCATTATAAAAGTTTTAATTATCAACCAACATGGTAACAAATGATGAGGGACTTCCTAAGAAGATCTTTAAATCTCTCCTAACCTTCGTATATTGACTCTCCATCAATTTGACAAAATGATGTTATGCTAAGAAGATCTTTAAATCTCTCCCAAGCTTCGTATATTGACTCTCCATCAATCTGACAGAATGATGTTATGTCCATTATAAAAAGTTTGAATTATCAACCAATCTGGTAACGAATGATGAGGGCATTTCTTAATAGTCTTTTAATCTCTCCCAAGCTTCATATATCGACTCTCCATCAATCTGACAAAATGATGTTATGTCATTTAAGCTTCATATATTGACTCTCCATCAATTTGACAGAATGATGTTATGTCATTTCTAAGTTTAGCAGTTCATATATTGACTCTCCATCAATCTGACAGAACGATGTTATGTCATTTCTTAGTTTAGCAGCACCAGTCTGGTAATGAATGATGAGGGCAATTTCTAAGAAGATCTTTAAATCTCTCCCAAGCTTCGTATATTGACTCTCCATCAATCTGACAGAACAATGTTATGTCATTTCTAAGTTTAGCAGTTTTTCGACTCTCCATCAATCTGACAAAATGATGTTATGTCATTTCTAAGTTTAGCAGTTTTGGATACTCTCCATCAATCTGACAGAAAGATGTTATATCTTTAAATCTCTCCCAAGCTTCATATATTGACTCTCCATCAATCTGACAGAACTATGTTATGTCATTTCTAAGTTTAGCAGTTTTGGATGGAAGATTATCATCCAATCTGGTAACGAATGATGAGGGCATTTCCTAAGAAGATCTTTAAATCTCTCCTAACCTTCGTATATTGACTCTCCATCAATTTGACAAAATGATGTTATGCTAAGAAGATCTTTAAATCTCTCCCAAGCTTCGTATATTGACTCTCCATCAATTGGGCATTTCCTAAGAAGATATTTTAATCTCTCCCAAGCTTCATATATCGACTCTCCATCAATCTGACAAAATGATGTTATGTCATTTACTCTCCCAAGCTTCATATATTGACTCTCCATCAATTTGACAAAACGATGTTATGTCATTTCTAAGTATAGCAGTTTTGGATGGAGGGAAATATTTGGATAGAAAATTCTATGACAGTTCTCCCCAAGTTCTAATTGATCCTGGTGCTAACAAATTTAACCACATCTTAGCCTTATCCCTCAGTGAAAAAGGAAAAAGACTAAGTCTAACAGTATCATTTGAGCTCTGTCATATTTAAAAGTAGCACATAGTTCTAAAAAACTAGCGAGGTGTAAATTAGGATCTTCATTTGGTGTACCTCTGAATTTATTGTTTTGTACCAATTGGGTAATAACAGGTTTAAGCTTAAATGAATTAGCAGCTATATCAGGATTTTGGATAGATAAGTGAATTTCATCTGCTGTAGAATTTGCATAATCTCGTAGGGGTCTGGGTTTGGATGTTCATTTTCTATTCCTTGATTGTTCACGTTGTTTTCCATTGTGTCAGGATTTCTAGGTTCACACGTTGTTTTCCATTGTGTCAGGATTTCTAGGTTCTCTTCTTAGTTTTCTAATTTCCTTGATTGTTCAGGTTGTTTTCCATTGTATCAAAATTTCTAGGTTCTCTTCTTAATTTTCTAATCTTTCATCTGTTGTAGGATTTGCATAATCTCGTAGAGGTCTAGGTTGATGTTCATTTTCTATTCTTGATTGTTCATGTTGTTTTCCATTGTATCAAAATTTCTAGGTTCTCTTCTCAATCTTCTAATCTTTCTATGTTGTAGGATTTTGCATAATCTCGTAGGGGTCTAGGTTGGTGTTCATTCTCTATTCCTTGATTGCTTTGCATAATCTCGTAGGGGTCTAGGTTGGTGTTCATTCTCTATTCCTTGATTGTTCATTTTATGTATCAGAATTTCTAGGTTCTCTTCTCAGTCTTCTAATTTTTCTAACAGTGCGTTCTAATTTTATCAGAATTTCTAGGTTCTCTTCTCAATCTTCTAATCTTTCTAACAGTGCGTTCTAATTCCAAATCATAGGGTATAAGATTTTCAGGTCCAAATTTATGAATACAATTTGAAATCAGTACACAGTAATATATAACTAAATATAAAAATAAGTTGCAATTCAAGTAAAAATTTTCTAATAATCCTAATTTGTCTGTTACTCTAATTGTAATTTTTTTTGTTTACTCGTCGAAAACGGCGCCAAAAACTTGACCGCAACTTTATATATGCTTAGAAATATAAGTATTTAACACTACTGCTAAAAGATTTAATTCATCAGCAATAGTACCAAAACTTAATAACAGTTATAGATTCGATAAATATGAACATAATAAGTATTCAATAATTGTAAAGTCACACTTATCAACGCAAGTATACGTATCGCTCAAGTAATATAGGGCTCTAATGGAGTCCTTGATATCGATCCCACAGGGAGTAATATTAGAACTACAAACTATGACTTTAGAAAAGCAATACTTTAATCCCAACAATGGAGTTCAATTTGCTTATCTTTCACTAATAGGCAATTGAAATAAATATGTAATTTTAATAACTATTAAGTAACTAAATATACTAATGAAGTTTTTAATGTGATATTTAACATATTAAAAAACATCATTCTCCTTGTCAAGAAATTATAGTTAATGGATAAAGTGAAACAGTTCAAATTATATTGTGTCAAATAGAAGCATACCTATTCTTTACCCTTTGGTCCAGGCATAAAAAACATTGACTAATCCTACGCTTGTTTACTGAATTTGTGGCTAGGCTGGGAGAATACCGGCTCTCACTTCAGAGCTCTCACGTTCCCCTCGCCCGAGGGCTAACATCTACACTTCAACACCCAAATGTGAATTAGGGATTTAGTCTGTCACTCTAAAATCTCCAATTCTATGCACCCAAACGATAGGACCGAATTGGGGATTTTAGTCTGTCACTCTAAAATCTCCAATTCTACGTCTACCGGCTCTCACTTCAGAGCTCCCACGTTCCCCTTGCTTGAGGGCTAACATCTACACTTCAACAGAAACGATAGGACTAAATTGACCCAACCGATAGGACCGAATTGAGGATTTTAGTCTGTCACTCTAAAATCTCCAATTCTATGCCCTGATCCCACGTTCCCCTCACATGAGGGCTAACATTTACACTTCAGCACCCAAATGATAGGACCAAATTGCGTTCCCCTCCCCTGAGGGCTAACATCTACACTTCAGTACCCAAACGATAGGACCAAATTGGAAGATTTTAGTTTGTCACTCTAAAATCTCCAATTCTACGCCCGATAATTTTATTTCCCTATTTATTTGCACACAACTTCCACTGGGCTTTGACCTCCCTGAATCTTGGATGTAATCTTGACTTTAGTTAGAAAACTCAACATATTTTAACAATACAATTGACCAGATTGAAAGTAAATTAAGTTCAAAGTGAAAAAATCATCACAATTTCTTTAACATTTTCGTGGCTCAACCAATTAAAATAACCATTTCACAAATCTCAAGACAAGGAGAAAGATAGAGAAAACTACTCAGATCTCATGAGGAAAACACAACAAAACTCAAAATTCATATATAAAATTAAAATCATACAAACTACAACAATAAATAAACTTATCTCTAATTTCTCCCCGAGAAAAACTCCTTGAAGTTCCTCTGAATCTCTTCCTTTTATCTCTAAGTTCTCCCCAAGAACACTCCTCGAAGTTCCTCTAAATCTCTTTCTTTCTTTACAGTATCTCTAATTTCTCCCCAAGCAAACTCCTTGAAGTTCCTCTAAATCTCTTCCTTTCTTTACAGCACATATTTCTCTCCAAGAAAACTCCTCGAAGTTCCTCTGAATCTCTTCCTTTCCTTACAACACACATTTCCTCTTCAAAGCAGCAAGGAGGAAGAAATCTCTCACTTTCCCTCCACTCTTACAATCTCTTTCTCCCCAAGAACTCTCCTCGAAGTTCCTCTGAATCTCTTCCTTTCTTTACAGCACACAGAATTTATTCCTCCACAAGCAAACTCCTCGAAGTTCCTCTGAATCTCTTTCTTTCTTTACAACACACAAAATTCTAATTTCTCCCCAAGAACACTCCTTGAAGTTCCTCTGAATCTCTTCCTTTCTTTACAACACAAGCAATTCCCTTCGAAACGAGCAAGGAGGAAGAAATCTCTCACTTTCCCTCCACTCTTACAATTTCTCGAAGAATTCCTCATAATATTGCTCCTCGAAGTTCCTCTGAATCTCTTTCTTTCTTTACAGCACACAGAATTCTTCTTCGAAGTGGAAGGAGGAAGAAATCTCTCACTTTCCCTCCACTCTTACAATCTCTTGAAGAATTCCTCACAATTGTTACACTCTACGGAAAGAAATCTCTCACTTTCCCTCCACTCTTACAATCTTCTAAATTTCTCCCCAAGAACACTCCTTGAAGTTCCTCTGAATCTCTTCATTTCTTTACATCGCACGATTTCTCTCCAAGAAAACTCCTCGAAGTTCCTCTGAATCTCTTCCTTTCCTTACAACACACATTTCCTCTTCAAAGCAGCAAGGAGGAAGAAATCTCTCACTTTCCCTCCACTCTTACAATCTCTTTCTCCCCAAGAACTCTCCTCGAAGTTCCTCTGAATCTCTTCCTTTCTTTACAGCACACAGAATTTATTCCTCCACAAGCAAACTCCTCGAAGTTCCTCTGAATCTCTTTCTTTCTTTACAACACACAAAATTCTCTTCGAAGCGGCAAGGAGGAAGAAATCTCTCACTTTCCCTCCACTCTTACAATCTCTCAAAGGATTCCTCACAATTTAAACTCTCTACAGTTGTTTCACATTTCAATTTTGAGTCTTTCCCTTCACTTTTTGGCCAAAATCTTCTTTTAAAGTTGTGGATGATCTTTACCAAGAGTTGCTTAAGAATCCCTTCAAAATTTGTCCTCATCCAAAGCCTAGTTGGACATAACCACCGAGCTCTCCATCGGCGGCCTTGAGGGCACTGTTGGCGGACCTCTTAATAAATTAATTTTGAAGTCTCAGGAAAATCTCGCCATTGGCACCCTAGTTCAATTCTTCACATTTTGGTCCCTTTCGCTCCAAATTCGCTCCTTTTGGCATCTTTTTGCTCCAATGACCCTAATTCATCATTCCTGCAACAAAACATCAAAGATACCTTTCCATCTTTTTGCTCCAATGACCCTAATTCATCATTCCTGCAATAAAACATCAAAAATACCTTTTTTAAGAGTGAAATATCATAAAAAATAGTATAAAATAGGTATGAAAATCTCAACATATTTTCCTTTGGTCATATAGCATGGTGTGGACACTTTCTTAAGAGTTCTTTAAATCTTTCCCATGTTTCGTAAATAGATTCCCCTTCAAAGTGATTAAAAGATGTAATATCATTTCTATGCTTCACAGTTTTTTATGGTGGAAAATATTTAGCAAGGAATTTTTGTTCTAAATCACCCCAAGTTCTGATAGATTCAAGTGCTAACGAATTTAACCACATCTTAGCTTTATACCTCAGTGAGAAAGGAAATAACATAAGTCTTATGGCATCATCTGATACACCATAGTATTTAAATGTAGCGCACATTTCTAGAAAATTGGCAAGGTGTAAATTTGGATCCTCACTAGTTGATCCTCCAAACTAATTATTTGTTACTATTTGGATAATATCAGGTTTAAGCTTATGAATTAGCCACTATAGTAGGTTTTTGAATACTATAATGAAGTTCATCTACAATAGGGTTGGCATAATCTCTTAAAGGTCTGAACTCTTGATGAATTTCAGCATTTTGATCATTTTGGTTTGTCATTTCTATAATTTTTTGGATTTTTCAAGTTTTTTAAAGTTTTGGTTTTTCTCATTTTTCTAACAGTTCTCTCTAATTCAGAATCGTAAGGCACTAGTCCTTCAGAACCTGAACTATGCATACACTAAGATAAAATAAAATAAAACTAAACACACACAAAATAAAATACAATAACTTAAAGTTTAAATAAGACTTTCTAAAAATCAAAATTTACTTTTAAATCAATAGATTCTTTACAATTTTCACTTTACTTCTCCGACAACGACGCCAAAAATTTGATCCTGAAACTGCTTATATGCAACAGTATAACAATAACTCTGATTATATTTTTCACTTATATTTCCTTATTTCACGACAAAGCCAAAAAATTAATCGTGGAGAAAAATAAGAATTTAACTTTAAATTTATATATATTGGGATGTTACGCAAGTATACGTATTATTATCAAGAAATATATGATTTTTCAATTAAGACCTGAATATCGAACCCACAGGGAAGATATGCAATATGCACTTTTTGAAAAACTTTCTATTTTTTAAAAAGAAAATTATTTAAACTAAAGGCGTTTTTGCAGNACACAACGAGCCCAACTTTAGTTGTGGGTAAAAAATCTTTAATGACTTAAAAAACTTGCCTCAGGGGCATTCTCCTACATAATTTTGAAATAAAATATCAACTGATTAATTGGGTACCCTGTCCTTGGGATAATTACAATGTCAATGTTCACTAAGTAATGGGGTAATTTCAACTTGACCTTGGATGATTAATGAAATGATATGATAAGGTTAAAATGAACTTGAAATGTTTCAAGAGATCTTTAAAGTGGTTCAGGATCATTCCTCAAACACTTTGGAATCTCTTGGATATTCCGAAGGAAAAATTGAACTTGCTATATTTTGTCCTTAAATCATCCACAAAGATCATTCGGGAATCAGTAAGTCATAGTTTGAGGTTTGTTAGATACACTTTCAATCTAATCTTGCAATTTATTTAATTTCCTGCATAATTATATGCATGTTGCGAAAGCTAATCTTTTAGCGGGAATGTTGAGAAGATGAAATGTACGCTTTTATAGTGTTATTTAATTTATGTCATTTTACTTTACTGCAATTTACTTTTGCTTCCAAATATTATAACTGCTTGGTTCTTCACTTTACTTTGTTTGCAAAAAAACCAAATTCATTTTAAAAAATTAATCAACATTTTTAAAAATATAAAACAAATTGTTTCAAAGGTAGCCATAAATCATTTGAAATTTCACTAAACTTAAAATGTCCTTTTGAATTTACGAGAGTCCCTCGGAGGAGGTAACCCACGATTCCTAACAAGGTCTCTCTGGTTTAAATGGGTTTAACAACTCATTTAAGCTAAGTAAATTTGAAAAAAAATGGTGATACTGGAACGAGGGAACCATGAGATCCTAACCAATTTCCCTCTAATCAACTTTAACCCTCCATAATGATTGAACGCTGAACTTGTCATTTAAACTTTGTGGGCAGCCTTTTAGATCATGAGGATTTAAAATAGCACATCTTTCCTTTAAAATTAAACAAAAAGCCGTAGGGTTTCGAGGTTGTCGACCTAGTGCAACATAAATCCTCAACTCATCTTTTGGCATTTGTATAGCTCTGCGATACAATTTAAGCCCTAACTCACCATAAGATTCCAAGGTTGTCATTCGTCACAACCTAAACCGTCACATCTTCTAAGCTATTTGTGTGTCCCTCTCGCATAAATGTAAGCCCTAATTAATAAAATTTATAGAATGTAACATTTAAATAATTCTTTTTCTCGAAATTGAAGTCAAATCATAGGATAGCTTAGGAAGTCACCAGGGTTCTCCTCAGAATTCATGACATCCCCTTGTTCCTCTTCCTTTTGATTCCAAAATACAAGTTCCAAATTTAAGCCATTCCCATTTCACACCTCTTTATCTGATCTTTTGAAAAGTCATATCCTTTGAAATTCTAGAAGACATTATCCCCAGATTTTTATTGAGAGTTTTCTTAGGTGACTTCTGATACACCTAAAACATATAGTGTTTTTAGACGCATTGTTATACCTATTTTTGAGATATTACGCTTTAATGGATGATATTTGTGTGTTTTTCTTTCAGGTATATGTAAAAAGGTGAAAAATGCTTAAAGGAGCGTAAAGTATCAAATTTGGAGCAAATAAGTGAAAATTGGGCAAGTGTTTTGGCGCCTAAGTGCCAGATTTGGTGCTTAAGTGTCGGTTAAATAGAGAAGGCCGCGCCTAAGTGCCAGAGGCTCTCTGCTTAAGCACTAGTGGCAGTTCTTGGATGAGTAAATTCGATTTTTACAAATTTTGAAGAGGTTTCTGAGGCACTCATTGGCTTAATAGGTGGTTACAACCACCATAGATGAAAATTATTGCGAAAGGAGGCATCTCTTGGAGAAATCCATCGAATCAAGACATATTTTGAAGAGATACCAAGGCACCTTTTGGAGATTTATAGAAGAATGAAGATCGAGTCTTTGAAAGTGTGCTTGAAAAGAGAAAGTTATGAAAGTTCTTGAATTGGGGAGTTAGTTTGGAGAGATTTTTCAGGAACTACATATTTATTTTATCCTTTTTATTTTAATTTTTATATTGAGAGTGTTGTAAAAAAGAAGAGATTCAAAGGAAATTCAAGAGTTTGTGGAGGACTTGAGATAAGTTTTTATCTTTTGTTTTAAACTACTTTTGGTTTTAATTGAGAATTATTGTTGGTATGACAATGATTTCTACTTTTAAACTAAAGTGTGGTTTTATTTTCTCCAAGAATTATGAGTAGTTTTCTTTAACTTTCTTCTTAAAATGATAAGTAATTAAGTGTTGGATGAAAGTTTCTAAGTAGTTTTCTTTATCATTCTTCTTAAAATGATAAGTAATTATGTTTTGGATGGAAGTTGTAGAGAGTATTGATCTTTAATGTTGGAAGAAGTTGTGATGATTTAAATCCATGCACTTCATTTATTTCTTGATTTGGCAAATCTAGATGTTAAAATTTGTTGTGAGAACTTGTAAGAACTGGGCTTGTATTGTCTCAGTCAATAATTGGAAACAATCACATGAGGTTATATGAATGAGAATGTAGTTCATATGATTAAGTACAAATAAATAGGAAAATATTCATTGAAGGGTGTAGAGTTAGAGGACTTTAAAGTGACAAGTTAAAGTCCCCAACTTGGTTTATTGTTTTAAGTTCTGATATGAGAATCTTAGCCTGCTGGTGGAGGGAATCAAGAGAACTCTAGAGTGAGAGCTAATATCTTCCCTGCCTAGCCGGTTGTCGGCACTATTGTTGGTGTGGGGTTTGCCCGTAAGAAGCTGTCGGTCATCGGAATTGAAAT
>JXCR01144649.1:107615-118408 GCA_002079205.1 Phalaenopsis hybrid cultivar | reverse complement strand
ACTTTTCTGATCCAAATCTGTCACAGTTGAAGAATGATCAATGGCAAATCTGGAGAGAAGCTCAATCTTTTCTAAAATATCTTTTTCATGGAAATCATTCGGTAGTTCCAGATCTTCCAGAACTTCTTCAATCCTCTGAAGCACTGAATCTTTCTGTAGAAAAGAATCCCTCAACACAGTTGCAGAATTCCGAATATATGAGAGCTCAGACTCCAAAGCTTCAATGCGTTCCACTTCCAGACAGGACTTGAGTTTTGCCTCAAGTTCATCCAGCAATGCCTCTTTTAACAGTAAGTCCTGTGCAGACTTCTCAAGCTCACTAGTTTTTTCCAGCAAAGACTGCTTAAGACCATCTCGTTGCACAATTAAACCTTTGCCTTTTGCAACAGCTATGCTAAGCTTCTCTCTCACAGAAGAAAGTTTCTGTTCCAATTGTTCCACTTCAGATGCTTTCAGTTGCAATTCATGACAAGATGCTTCTAAAGTCTCCTCAACCTTGCTCAAACCCTCCTTTAAAATTTGAATTTCAGTTTCCTTCTGCACATCTGAGACAGTCAAGGCCTTCAGCTTTTCATGAAGGGTAATCACCTTAGGGATGAGTACATGACCGATCAAGATGGGCAGTGGCAAAAAGCATTCATCAGCTGCTACTTCCATTTGCTCATGAGCATCTAGTAAGTGATTCCTCGACAATATTACCTGCTCACGAATTTCTTCATAGTTATGAAGATAAGAAGAAACCAACTCCTCAAGCCGTAATAGAGGAGAGTTCAACGAGTCGACAACAATACTAGCATCTTTTGAGACAACCACTTCATGGTCCTCCAACTGATTGACCAAAAGAAAGCACCTTCTCTTTAGCTCTTCAATCTCTTTTGTTTTATTTAATAAAGTATTTTCAAGTTCATCTCTAATACTACTTTTAAGTTCCATCTCCTTGAGTTGTGCATTCAACTTTTCTATTTCTTGGTTTCTGATTGAGAGATCTGAATCAAGCTCGGTATTTCTAGACAGTAGACAAGCCCGCTCACTCAACAGCTTCCGCAAATAATCAATAATCACTTCACACTTTTCGGGCAGAAATTCCAGCACTTTCTCAGCATCGGAAGTAATGGCAGCATCCCCAATATTTTGTTGGGCTTCATGTATAAGTTCCAAGAGGTTACTGTAAAATTTATAAAATAGCTCAACAACAAGAGCATGCCTCTTTTCAAATCCCATGAAAGAGTTCTTCAATTCTTTGTGCNTTGGGCTTCATGTATAAGTTCCAAGAGGTTACTGTAAAATTTATAAAATAGCTCAACAACAAGAGCATGCCTTTTTTCAAATCCCATGAAAGAGTTCTTCAATTCTTTGTGTGAATCATGTAGTGTGCTATAGTTATGATTACTTTCTTCAAGTTTACCATTCAAATCTTCAATTCTTAAAATAGCAGCATCAACAGAGACCATTACATGTGATGTAGTGTCTAGGTCTTCTAGGACCTTCAATCCAGTAGATGCATCAAGCCTTCTAAAAGCTTCCGAAATCATGCCCAACAGGACATCCCTTTCTTGCTTCAGAATAAATACCTCTTCACCAGCATCTCTCTTCAACGATTCTATCTCATCAAGAAATCCTGCTGCTTCCATGTTGAAATGTTGAAAAAGCTCATCTATATGGTTAGGCATTTCATAAAATTTAGACTCATAATCAACAACTTTATTAGCAAATTCATCAAATGAAGCTTGTAAACTGTTATTTTTATGCTTTTGAGTTTCACAATCCATTTTATACTTTTTCAAGGCTTCTCTAAACTGCTGGCTGTCCATTACATGCATCTCAACCTTCCCCAGTTCCAATCCCATCCTGTTAAGTGTATTGCTGAGACTTAAAGTTTTCTCTTTTGATAAAGCATATGAATCATCTGGCCTTTCACCCAGAGTTGACGGCTCCTCATCTACAACATTACCAATATGATGAGTTTTTGACTCAAACGCTTTAATTAAATTTGATACCCCAGTTCTGGTTGCTAATCCGCTTGACCCACTCAAAGAAAGAGAATGAGTGTGCATCATTTGTACAGACTTCTCAATATCCTGCAGTATAGTTTTTGCCTCTTGAAGGTGCTCCTTCAATACTTTCAACAAAGCATGGCCTTCAGAATCTTTCCCATCAACCTTCTGAATCAAAAACCCATAATCATGGAATAACGAGTTTGATTTCAATTTAATGGTGGAAGACAAGTTTACATTAGGTTCTTCATATAACGGCTGGGATATATCACTGGTACAATTGATAAGACCTTCATTGCTAACTTTACCTTTTTGAGCATGGCAGAATGGCTCAAAAGTCCAGCTCTCCATCTCCTTAATCTTAGCAATACAGACATCAAAATTGCAGGAAAGATAAAATTTCTCCTCAGCAAGTTGCTCAAAGCATGACCATAAATCTCTTAAATTATCCTGCAGCTCGTTTTTCTTCTCCAGTGCAATCTGCAATTTCTCCTCCTTTGCTGTTAACTCAGATAAAATGTTGATATTCTGAGTAGAAAGAGAGTCTCTCTCATCTGCAAGTTCCTTCTTTGCATCAGTTTCTGCCAAAAGAGCTGCTGCAAGCTTCATTTGCTCGCTTGAAAGGAGCTCCACCTCATCTACAAGTTTCTCATTTGCACGAGTTTCTGAAAGGAGACTTGCTAATAATTTTGAATTTTCCTTCTGCAAAGCATCCACAGAGCCCCGGCAAATGGCTAGTTCATTTGAAACATTCAATAAGTCGTCTTGGGATTTATGAAGTTCAATTTTCAAATTGGTGCACTTAATATGTTCCTGCTCAATCTCCTCCCTTGCTGTAAGACGGACGGTTTCCATTTCGTCTTTCATAATAGCCAAAGATTGAAGCTCAGACTTGCATTGTACAAGTTCTGCAGATAAAATTTCATTGCTTTCTTGAGCCTTATTAACCAGATCAACAAGCCTGTGTAATTCATGAAAAGAATGTTGGCGAAAATCTTCATTTAATTGTGTCTGTTCAACCAATTCCAACTGGAGGATATCTTTTGCAATATAAGATAGGTAAAGATGCCCTTTGACACCCTCAAGTTCAACAGCAGAGCTTCCTTTTATCAGCACACCATCTTGTTCAAACTGCCCCTTTAGTGAGGAACCCATCTTTATATACTCATGTAGAGGTAAAACTACCTCCTTGGGAGCATCCACAATGATCTCCTTAACTGAAACAGTCTCCTCTAGATGCCTACCCTGACATCCATTAATGGTGGGAAGACAATCCATCGGAAAACAATGTTCTATGGCTCTCTCATTAGTTCTTTCCCCAGCTTCCATTTGAAGTTTCTCATTGTTCACTGAAATTTCTAGGGAAGAACATGGTGTTTCAATTTTTTTCTCAATAAAGGTGCCTTCATTAGAATCATGACAAAGATTGATGCCTACATCCTGAGAATCTCCAGGCAAACCAAAATGTTGATTGGTCTCTTCAGCTCTTGGTGACCCATAAAGAACAGGGCCACCAGTTGCTTTCAATTTATCTTCAAATACATGTTTCTCATAATCCTCTACCTTCTCATCAAATGATCTCTTCTCTGACTCGACATCAGAAACTACAGAAACTTCTTCATGACTAATTCCAGCCGGTGCACATGTTATTTGAGACGAATCGGGATTTTCCAAATTTTTTTCAGGATAAGTATATTTCTCTGTTTCCTCAAAAAGTCTGAGATTCAACCCTGGAACTTGAACTCTATCAGCTAGAACAGAAGATCCATTTGTCTCCTGTAATCCAACGGGTTCATGAAGTGAACTGGAGGATGTTTCTCTCCCCATGGCTCCTTTCTCCATCAGAAGGCTACCCCCATTCTCTTTATCTGAAAGTACTCCGCGTGTCTCATAAACAACTGGTGATGAAGAAGAAGGCCCAGCAACCTCATGACTAACACTTGATAAGTTCGCATCCAAATCATGGCTAACACTTGAGCTGTTGCCATTTGATTTTTCTAACAGCACTCCATGAGCTTCCTGCATTGGCCCTACCCAGCAACAAATGAGAATAAAATTATACATCACCCCCTCATCCATTTTTTATTCCCAACCCAAATTAAAAAAATAATGCATAGATTTCCCTTACCTGGATATTAAAATCACCAGTAAGCTGCTCCAACTCCAACCTCAGTTCCTCGGCTCTCTGATCTGCTCCTGAAGCTGCAGCATCTAATGTATTGGCATCGAACACATCAACAGCAAGTTCTCTGCTCTCACCCTCATTCCCCGAGTTGGTGACTTTGCTTGACGACTTCGGATGGCTGCCACCGCCCTTGCTATCTTTCTTCTGTCTAAATTGCTGGAGCTGATGCCCCAACAAAAAGATTCAGATATTTTAAATCAAACATAACATAATNTGCTATCTTTCTTCTGTCTAAATTGCTGGAGCTGATGCCCCAACAAAAAGATTCAGATATTTTAAATCAAAAATAACATAACCAGGATTTGATTTGCCGCAGCGGGAGACTATAAACAGAGAAAGAAAAAACGAATGAATAAAACAACGAAGGAGATTACCTTCTTGCGGCCAGCGGCGAGCATATCCGTCCTGCTCTTGCTCTTATCCATACAGACAAACAAAGAAGCAGATCTCTGAGGATCAAACAAGCTTCGACGGCATCAATCACAGATCTCGCATGCGAATAACTCTATGCGCGAACTTGAAGAGATCAAAGTGCTCCGGCTTAATTTGTGAAGCAGAAAACCCTAATTTCCAATAATCTGGATAAAAATGGAGAATAGATTCAAAGAGAGAGAGAGAGATGGAGAAGGGTTTATTGACGTTGTTCTTCTTCCCACTTTGTTCGCTAGTTGGCGTTGGGCTTTGCTTCTGATTTTGCGCGTTATGTTTTTTCACGCATGATTTCGATGCGTCAGAGATCTGATTCGATAATCGTGCATTGCCGACATGGGTTCGGTGGGTCAAGCCCTAACTGTCCCTTCTTTGCTTTGTCCCGATTAGCATTGCATCCGGTTTCAGAGTAAAAGTTAGTCCAAACAACCGGTTTGGCTTTAGCGCATATGTTGTCCGGATGTAACTTATTTCTCCTCGATTATGAGTGTAAAAAACAATCGAACTCGAGCAATGTCTTTATCGAGCTTGGCTCGTAAAAGTAGACGTCGGTTCACAAACTTTACCAAAAAAAAAGGTTTACTACCGGAAAAGATATTGATAGTCGGATGAGGAGGAGGAGGAGGAGGCAATAAAAACTCACTCAAAATTTATCGAAGTTACTAATGATGGATTAATCGAGCCGGCTCACGGGTCAACGAGTTGAACCTGGACAGACTCCAGCTCGAGCTCATTTAATAAGCGAGCTCCAGTTTGAGCTCAAGCACGTGGCTCGATAAGCTCGGCTCGTGAGCTCGAGCCGACTCATGAGTCGGCTTAGCTTATTTACACCCCTACACTCCCAGTTCGTTAAGCAATGTTCTTTCTCATAATTTTTTTGTAAAATTAAAAGTAATTTTTACCAAAATTTGATAATTATTAAAAAAAATGAGGTTCGAGATTGTTAAAAAAGGAAGATTAACATACATACCACTCAATTTTATGCTTTGCATATCAACTTAGATGATATATATGTAAATACATAGGAATTGGCTGTATGTATGTAAATGGTCCTCAAAACTCCAATATACAAGACAACATTTCAAACTACATATTTATTATATGGGACATTTACATGCATACTACCCAATTCTTATATATTTACATATCTACCACCTAAACATTCATATTTACATGCAAATCAGCTAATTTTAACATCATATTAAAATTATCACTAGCATTACCTTTTAAGCAGTGAAATACACTTCTTCATACATAGGTTTTTGATAACATGGTATTATAAGTCTAAATGTCAAAGTTTGGGTATTAGAAATGTAAATACATAAGAATTGTGTGGTATGTTGTAAATTCCTTCATTATATTTGATATGTGCTAGAAAATTTGAGGCCGTAAAGTAATGGATTATCGTCTTAGCATTGCACGAGAATTCAACATAAACTCGAGTAAAATAAAACAACCAGTAATGACATCAGAAAGTCTTATGTGGAAAACCCGTAAAGGAAAAAACCGCGAGGTTTAGCCCAGATGTAAAAATTCACTATATGTTGATGATTACAGATTTGTCCCACAAACAAGAAATGATTACTAGGTTTTCCAAGCTACAAAGTTGACAGACAGCTTCCGGTCGGTAGTGCTCGACAATGGTCAACAGTCGACAACTGTTGGTGATGGTTCACAGCACGGTAATGCTCGATGGTGGTCGGTGGTTGTCGACGGCGGTCGGCAGTGATTGGAGGTGGTTGGCGGCAGTTGGCGGTGATCAACGACATTCGTCGGGTGTCGAATGCTTTCAACGGCGGTCAACAGCGGTCTGGGATAGTCGTCGGTGGTTTGTGATGGTTTACGGCTATCGACGATAGTCGACGGCGGTTGACAAAGGTCGACGACAGCCGACCACGATCGACAGCGACAGGGGTGGTGTTTGACTTCAGCTCATTCTCAAAGCTTTAAGTTCTCTCTCAAGCCTCAAGTCTCCTCTTATGAGAGGGGTGAGGCTTTATTTATAATATTATGGGTGCAATGAGTACAAGAATATGAATCACTTTGATCAGACGGTCCAGAGGACTTCATTTCATCAGGCGGCGTTTGATGGACATTTGAGTGTCTGAATGATGTCAGAATTGAACAATGTTGGGCTCGTTGGATTTGTCTTGTTGAGACGTTCGATTCGACTATAAACTTGTCATATCTGGCATTCGTTTAAACATCTAAAGATGTCTGAAAAACTTGTAATTGTGGTTTAATGACTTGATCTGAACTTGATTTAACTCGGATTTGACTAATCTTGATAACATTGGGTTCTTCTTGTTGAGCCAGTCAGTTTGAATATAAGTTTGTTGAACTTGGAGTTTTGGATGAGTTTTTATCAAGATTTGAATATTTCTTGCTCAAAAAACCTTCTCGAGAACTATGTTGTGTCCCCAGATTCATGGCGGATGATGGATATTTGTTGGAGATATATTAGAACAAAATCAACAATCTTGACGAATGTTATATTTAGGTGAAGAGTTTTGTATTACTTTTTTATGTTGTATGTTATCTAAAAAGACAATAAAAATAAAAGTTGTTAGCATCATAATATCTAAGTTTGAGCAAGAAAAAAATTGATGCATAAACATGTATCTTAATAAGAAACAAGGTAATCAAATTCTTTGAATTTTATTTAAAAATGAAAATTCAAAAAGTCAAAGAAGCTTAAAATAATCAGAAGGCTTCATTATATGGATGAAGTTCTCCCCATGAGTATATTTACATGTAAACTATACAATTATGAAGCACAGATTAGACGTATCAACCTAACCTGAGTTGGGTTAACAGATTTCAACAATTACTTTTGAGTATTTCATTAAAAATTTATTTGTTATATTGAAAACTATCTTAAAATCTAAGATTTTAACTTCGTTCTATTTAAAATGTTTTACAATCTCTTCTATTTCGGGAGTTTCATTATGGTTTTCTAAGACAAGGAACTTATTCATCTCCTTTAAAATGGACACCATAATTATATTCCATAATATTTATGGTATATTCATCTCTCTTGTGACCAAGATTGTCATAATTGTTTTTAATTACAAGTATGTTGGCATTCCCATTTGATTATGCAATGATCTTTAAGACATCTTACTGTCTTTATGATATTAGATCTAGGAAATTTTGAGCTTGTTAGATTTCTTTCTCTGCAATGCTCATTTTGACTTCAAACAATGAAGATTATGAAATTATGAAATTTTGTGCTTATGATACATCAATTCTTATGATGTCATTGTAAATACAACAATTCAACAATGTAACATGATAAAATAGTCGACTATGCAAATGAAATTATGAATTTTTTTTTTCCTTCCTTTGATCAGAGGACCAATTATAAATTACAAAACACTAAATTGAAAAATTATCAAAAAAATAGAGAATGCAAAAGTAGTAATAAAATATAACGACAATAATCAAGGGATGATAGTCGAGAGCATAACAATTGGACGACAACGAACAAGATACAATGATGAAGAAATGATAAATGAGCTATTATGACACTTGAGCGACTACGATAAGACGGTGATGTTCAAGCAATGATGGTCGGGAGGTTGTGGTTGCTGGCGTTGATTATCGGTGTTGAGTGTTTGATAAAGTTCTAGAATAGTCCAAATTTTACTTTTTTTAATATAAAATATATAAATTTATTATAATTTTTTTAAAAATCATTTTAATAATCTTAACTAAAATCTCAACATACTCACTTGGATGGTCCAATACCATATAAACTAAAATTTCATACTCAAATTAAGAAAATACAAATAGCACTACAAATTAATTTACATATTCATGAAACCATGAAATAAAAAAAATTGCACTCATAAAATAATGATATTCTAACTATATATCATGATCTAACTAAACATAGATCTTCAAAAATAAGGTGCAATGGTAAAAATATACAAAAACTTGAAAGGGGCATTTACTTACCCACCCCACTATTCTTACATATTTACATATCTAGCATGTAAGCTATCACATTTACAAACATGCCATGATGCCACTCAAACCTTTGATATTAAAATAAAAACACCACAAACACTAACTTTTTAAGAGTGAAATACACCTTCTCAAGCATAAATTTTAACATCAATAAATGTAAATATCAAACTTTAGGAGGTCGATATGTTAATACATAAGAATTGTGTGGCATACATCTAGATCCATAATAGCCAACAAAATGAACTATAAATATGCTCCCTAAATAAAAATGCACCATACTCATTATAATAAAGTCATTTGAAAAAAATTAAATAAATAACTAATTTATTATGTAGATTTATATGAGGAGTGTTAACCAAACTCAAACTCAAAGAAAGGTAACCAAACNATAAAGTCATTTGAAAAAAATTAAATAAATAACTAATTTATTATGTAGATTTATATGAGGAGTGTTAACCAAGCTCAAACTCAAAGAAAGCTAACCAAACTCATAAACTAAACCAAATGCAAATTCCCCAAGAGTCTCAAAAGTAAAGCCAATTAAATTAAAAATCAAACCAAATATTCATACAAAAGCTAAGAAAAAACTAAAACCAAATTCAATCCAACTCAACACAACCACTTGTACACAAATTCTTCCTAACAAAGTTTCACTAGTATAAGAAGGTTTTTCCTCATCATCAAAAGCCCATCTCTTTACAAAACCTTCCAACACCTCAAAGTTAAGAAAGCAAAGATCAAGAAGCTATACAAACAAAAGGAATAATCAACACCACCAAACCACCACAACTTACCTCTCCCCATCGGATCGGTGGAATGAGTTTGTAGTTTGGACGACGGAGTAGTACTAGACAGGTATGACATCAACGTTTGAGGTGTCTTCGCAACGAATAATGATGCCGTCGAGGCTTCCTGGCAATATGCATCTTGTCCACTGGCAACCGGTGGAGAGCGGCTCGGATGGGGGGACAATCATCAGCACATTCTCATTTCTCTGAACAACTCCCATCACACTCACAGTGCTCCCCTCCTTGATGTACCTTAAAAAAGAGCAAAATTTGAAGTTCTTAGGGGATGTTTGGTTACAAGTAGGATTTAGTAAATCAAGAAAAAATTAATTTTGAAAATTGTTTGAAATGACGACTTGTTAAATCTTGTTTTAGAAGTTGAGATTATGAAAAGAAATTTTTAAATTTATTGAAGTTGGTAAATAATAACTTTCAAATCTTGATAATCTCTTCTAGTATTTGTTTTACAATTTAAGACTATGAAAAGAACAAATTTTTTAATATATTGAAGTTTGTGAAAGGTTGATTTACAAACCTTAATATATCTTAAGAAAATTTAACCATGAAGACTATTTGGAATTACAATGATTAAATCTTGCTAAAATTTGATTCTTTGGTTGTTTATTTCAGGATTTAAGGATTTGTGAAAGAAAGAAATCCTTCATGTCCATTAAATCCTAGGAAGATTTACATACACGCCATTCATTACCTATCTATTTACCTATGCATGAAAAAGTAAAGATTAGGTGTTGGATATGTAAGTACATAGGAATTCTTTGGTATGTATGTAAATGCCCCTAAATCCTATTAATGGGGGGAGATCAGTATTTATCAAATCATTGATTTAACTAACAAGAAAATCTCATCCATTTTAAGGGGAACAATATCAATCAGATTTTGAAGCACAAAAACAACAAAATGAATAATTAACAAAAGATTACCCTTCCTTTAAGCGCATCATCCGATCGTCGCTAGAAAGATTCCTCTCCCGCAACCATCGGAGGAACTCTGGCGACATGTCTTTGTTGCTCGCATTTATGTCGACAACGACGGATTCATCAACATATGGTGTCACCCTCGCACCATAACCCGTCTTAACCAACGCCCTTAACCCAGATTGAAAATCAGAGATGTAAAAGTTTACAACATGCCTCTGTATAAATGTGTTAAAAGCACCATAAGGATACCTCATTCGATATTAAAAAAAAAAGAAATTACACGATTGTTCCTTCATAAGCATGCAAGGAGATAATCTGCGAAAATAGCTGTTTTGCTTACCTCTACAGATCTTAATCCCCACGTTAATCGGCGATGCTGAGGATTGGCGGCTTTCGAGTCCCAACCCCGATATTCATATAAGCTGGTAGACGTGTAAACACATCTAGGAACTTTTTGAAATGAAGTTTCAAGAGGGACATTTCCACA
>JXCR01144649.1:74757-107027 GCA_002079205.1 Phalaenopsis hybrid cultivar | reverse complement strand
CCTTCCAACACCTCAAAGTTAAGAAAGCAAGATCAAGAAGCTATACAAACAAAAGGAATAATCAACACCTCCAAACCACCACAACTAACCTCTCCCCATCGGATCTCACCCGGCGGAATGAGTTTGTAGTTTGGACAACGTAGTACTAGACGGGTATGACATCGACGTTTGAGGTGTCTTCGCAACGAATAATGATGCCGTCGAGGCTTCCTGGCAATATGCATCTTGTCCACTGGCAACCGGTGGAGAGCGGCTCGGATGGGGGGACAATCATCAGCACATTCTCATTTCTCTGAACAACTCCCATCACACTCACAGTACTCCCCTCCTTGATGTACCTTTAAAAAAAGCAAAATTTGCAGTTCATAGGGGCAGTTTGGTTACAAATAGGATTTAGTAAATCATGAAAAATTTAATTTTGAAATTTTCTTGAAATGATGGCTTGTTAAATCTCGTTTTAGAAGTTGAGATTATGAAAAGAATAAATTTTTAAATGTATTGAAGTTGGTAAATAATAACTTTCAAATCTTGATAATCTCTTCTAGTATTTGTTTTACAATTTAAGACTATGAAAAGAACAATTTTTTTAATATATTGAAGTTTGTGAAAGGTTGATTTACAAACTTTAATATATCTTAAGAAAATTTAACCATGAAGACTATTTGGAATTACAATGATTAAATCTTGCTAAAATTTGATTCTTTGGTTGTTTATTTCAGGATTTAAGGATTTGTGAAAGAAAGAAATCCTTCATGTCCATTAAATCCTAGGAAGATTTGCATACACGCCACTCAATACCTATCTATTTACCTATGCATGAAAAAGTAAAGATTAGGTGTTGCATATGTAAATATATAGGAATTCTTTGGTATGTATGTAAATGCCCCTAAATCCTATTAATGGGGGGAGGTCAGTATTTAACAAATCATTGATTTAACTAACAAGAAAATCTTATCCATTTTAAGGGGNGAAGAACATACCCCTGAGACCTTGACATATTGGCCATTCTTCGCTGTTCTAAGCTCTGCATCAGGATACCGAGCAATGAATCCTATAATTGCCTTTCTCCCCAAACAGTGATTCCACAAGAAAAGTGCTGCAACAGCAGCAAAGATGACCACAACGACGAGAAGAAGAATGGCGTTGTGGACAGCTCCAAGTATAAATCCACCCGCAATGAAGCCCATCAAAAATAAGAGAATCACCGACCAGAGTATCGGCTTTGGCAAACTCTTCTTGAATGAATAGTCGTCTTCCCTACTAAGCTTCGTAACCATCTGGTTATTTGCTAGCGATGAAGTCTGCAGCTTGGTTGATCCAGAGGAATCCAAGGGACCGGATATTTTACGAGGGGCGCCGGAAGAGTTCAACGGCCCAGAGGATATAGGACCAGATGTGATGAGGCCAGTCGTCGGAAGCACAGGGGGAAGAGGGCCTGAGTTTTGTCGCGATCCTCCAGATTGAGGGCCAGAAGTTTTCTTTGCTGGCTCTCCCGGTCGGTTCAGAGGTCCTGAATGTGATTTCTGCCTGCCTGAACCTCCTGTGACCATTGATGATCCAGATCCTGAAACTGTAGCAGTAGAAACATGGAAGCCCGTGAGAGAGAGAGAGAGAGAGAGAGAGAGGGAGAGAAAGAGAGAAGTAGAAGGCTTGGGTTGAAAGAACCTCCAAATGATCCAGTTCTAGATGGGGCATTAGTGATAGGTCCGGATTTCCTGGATCTGGAGCCATCAACAGGAATGTCAAACATTTTTCCGAGTTCGCCGGACTTTTTGATGTCTCCACCGGTGTAGGGCATGGCGATAGAAGTCATTGCCGGAGCCTTCTCTTTCGGTTGCTCCGGCCGGCCGGAAACGTACAGGCCATTGCTGAGTTGGTGTGATGGAAACCTTGAACCCATCAAGCTATTCTTTTGAATATCTCAAAAGGTACCTGTTCCACAGGTACAGAAGACGGTTATCTTCTTAGAGAGGAATGGATTTCTTCAAGCTTAATATTCTAGCCCCATTGCATCTGCAATAACAACATAGCTTGGGAAGGGAAATGACCAAGGAATGTTTACAACTCAATAATCACGTTGTTAAGAATAATAAGCAAATAAAGAAGACAAAAATGAAAAAAAAAAAAATTTGTATGAAGAATTGAAAATATGAAAAATGATTGAAAGGTCTATGAATTAGAGAAAGAATAGTGAACCAAAAGTAATTTCAAAGAAGAATTATAAACACAAAAATAAATTAAAAATCTACTTTTGCAGAATTGTAAACAAAAGCTACAGAGTAAAAACAAGGAAATAAACAAGAATATCTTACCTAGTTGCCAGTATTGTCAAAAAATAAAATTTTAAAAACATTAGCATTTGATATCCATTTTCCATGGAGACAAAGTTAGTAAAGAAAGTAGAAGCCTTCATTCCCAAGCCTTTCAAAAGAGTTTCAGTAAGAATAAGAGATAGATGGACTGTCCTTTTAGCAAAATATCCAAAAAAAAAAAAAAGGCTGCCAATGATGTTTCAATATGCATTTATCATCGATTAATAAGTTTCACTTAACTGATCGCCATTAAAGATACAGAATGGACCACAAAAGCATAATGTAACAAATTATATGCATTAAAAGCATTTATATATTTTGGGGTTATCAACTTCAGAGATTAGATAATCATAATTTCTCCAAATGGCAATTCTCAGCTTTACACGAGAGAATCCTCATTTTTATTCTGTCATAGAAACAATATATCTTAAATTTAATGTTTCCATCCATCATCTAGAAAAATATTCTAGGACTTCAACCAAAACGGGAGAATAATATCCCAAAAATCATGCCATTATACATACTCTCCAGCCCATGAAAGAAGTAAAATGTTAAAGATAAAAACTTGTAATCATTCATAGTTACTCTTACTAAATCTTAAATGAAATTCCTTTATTTCAATGTCTCAGAAATGAGACCCCCTATAGAGATCCATTTGATTCTTCTGCATCACTAGGCTTAAAGAAGGAACAGACAGATTCCCATGAAAACATAATCAATAACAAACCATCACCAGAATTCCATAACAAGCAACAAAAGATGAATAAAACTCAAAATTAGAACAGTTTAATGAAAAAGTGTGGACCATTCAGATTCAAATCTCAGCTTCAAATGCCATAAAAATCCAAAACAAGGAGTCAGAAATCTAGATATTGCCACATTAATAGAAAAAAAAAATCTAGTCANAGAATTCCATAACAAGCAACAAAAGATGAATAAAACTCAAAATTAGAACAATTTAATGAAAATGTGTGGACCATTCAGATTCAAATCTCAGCTTCAAATGCCATAAAAATCCAAAACAAGAAGTCAGAAATCTAGATATTGCCACATTAATAGAAAAAAAGAANAGAATTCCATAACAAGCAACAAAAGATGAATAAAACTCAAAATTAGAACAATTTAATGAAAAAGTGTGGACCATTCAGATTCAAATCTCAGCTTCAAATGCCATAAAAATCCAAAATAAAGAGTCAGAAATCTAGATATTGCCACATTAATAGAAAAAAAAGAATCTAGTCATCCTGAAAACTAACTTTCACAGTGAAACTCCATGAAAATTTTGTTAAGAAAATCAAACCAATTGGAAAGAATGAACTGAGATCTCTAAATAGCAACAAAAGAATCGCACAATCGAGTAAAATCCAAGCCACGGCCCTAGTGCTCTTTCAAATCTACGAGATTTCGCCACAACTACCCGCGATTTCCACATCTGGAACCTCTAAATAAAGCTTCCAGATCTCAAAATCAGGATCTCAACCAAAACCCACATTCTCTTTTCTGATTTCCACTCCAACTACACAGTAACCATAACCAAAAACCTAGCTTTCCACCCACTACCTTTACAAAACCTCACATTTGCCACCCCCCGAACCTCCAAATAGCCCAAAAGAGAGATCTGCACTGCCACTAATTCAAAATAAGAGCTCAGAGGTCTAGATCAGAACCAGATACCATGCCCCAGATACCCCCCATATGGAAAAAATCCAAACATAGAAAGCAAATATGGCGACCAGAACTGAGATTTGCCTTACCTATAGTGGCCAATGGGTGTAGAAACCGCAGATCAAAGAGTATTAACCGATTCTCCTTAATCTGGCATCGATGGCCATCAATTATAAGAGAGAAATAGGTGAGAGCTCTGCACCTGCGGTCGCTTTTGTNGCATCGATGGCCATCAATTATAAGAGAGAAATAGGTGAGAGCTCTGCACCTGCGGTCGCTTTTGNATTCTCCTTAATCTGGCATCGATGGCCATCAATTATAAGAGAGAAATAGGTGAGAGCTCTGCACCTGCGGTCACTTTTGTTTTTTTTCCCTGTAAAACCTCCAAAAGAGAAGGACAGCAGAGAGCACACTTGAGGAGGGACTGCGATGAGACAGGAGAAAACCAAGAGATCATGGAGAATAAAAGCTGGTGAAGCTAAAAAAAATTGTAACTTGAGATGCAATCTTTCTGTTTATATAATTCCAATTTTATATGTCAAATTTTGCTTTTTTTTTGTTATCTTTCACATTTATTCATGATACTTACATGCATAAAAAATTTAATTTTAGCTATTTCAATGTAGATGGTCGCGTATCTGCTAATTATATTTCTTCATATTACTTGATTTAGTTTACTATTGGGTCAAATATCTCACACAGCTTAAATTGTCTAGTTGATTCAAGAAAAGAAAAGCTTCATTACAAATATATCATCATTTGGCAATCACCCATTTATTAATTATAAACTGGTTTTCTCGGTGAAATGTTGGATCTTTTTTTTCAATATTATTAATGATATGAAAATAAGCTTGATGCATTGGATGATGTGTTGAGACAAAATAATTTTTAACGTATGTGTTGTATGAGACTCTATCGCACACTCGGATAATAAAAAGAAAAGTAGGAGGAGACATCTCGTTTCTTATGAGGAAAACCCTGAAAAGAGGAAAAATCATAGGGGTCCTAGTCCAGTTGAAATAATATGTTATGAATGGTAAGTACATAATACCACTCTTTTTTTTTAAGTTAGGGAATATGAAGTTACAAAGTTGATTTGCAAATTTATAACAGTAGTTCATTGATAATATTCATAGTATGACTGTAATGAATGTATTTTTGGGTGATAGCAGGGAGTAAGGGTCGTAGTCGATTGTTATAGAGACAGTGATCCACCATAAATGTTGTAGGTGGTGCTTGTAGCATCAGCTTGTCATATAGGTCGTAGTTGAAATCCATGATAATAATTAGTCGTGTGAGTTGCAGATGGTTGTTTAAGGAACGTTGGTGGGCTACAAAAGCTGTGGAAGGAGGGTATAGGAGTTGTGAGCCATGCACGTCGCAGCTAATTACATAAGTTATAGTGGTGAACTATGATGACACCCTTTGGCTATAATAGCTAGAGTCGAGAGCTGCACAAGCTGTGAATGTAGGTTGTAATTGGTCAAGTAGTGAGTTTTGATGACGTCCATAGACGAAAAATATCATAGTAGGGAGCTACACAAGTTGTGGATCAAGTTGGTTGTAGTTGGCCAAATAGGCTATAGTGGTGAGTTGTGATGATATTTGTAGGTCGTAGAACACGGAGTCTAGAGCTGCATGAGTTGTGGACCATGTAGGTTGTAGTTGGTCGTGCAGGCTATATTTGTGAGTTATGATGACATACGTAGACTGCAGAGGCATGAATTTGAAGTTGTATAAGTTGTGGACCACGTAGGTTGTAGTTAGTCACGTAGGCTATTATGGTGATATGTGATTACGTTCGTAAGCCATAGAGGCTGGAGTAAGAAGTTGTATGAGTTTTGGACCACATAGATCGTAGTTGGTTCTGTAAGTCATAGTGTTGAGCTTTGATGCGTGAACATAACACAGAGGTCAAACTATAGAGCCTCTTGACCTGGTGACCACATATATATTAATGGCAAGCTGTGATGGCATCCATAGGTTACAAATGTTGAAGTTGGGAGCTGCATAAGTTGTGGACTACATGGGTCATAATTGGTCATGTATGTCATAGTGGTGAGATGTGATGACATTTGTAGTCCACTAGGTCAGAGTCAGATGTTGCATGAGCTATGAACCACATAGTTAGTATTTAGTCACATAAATCGTAGTGGTGTGATGATGTTTGTAAACCACTGAGGACAGGATTTGGGGCTGCCCACGTTATAAATCATGTAAGCAAATGTTTGTCACGCAGGCTGTAATGATAAGCTGTGATGACGTCCGTAGGTCGCAGGGTTCGGAGTCAAAAGATGCACGAGCTACAAACCGCATAGGTCATAATTGGTTGTGTATGTCATGGTGGTGAGCTATGATGACATCTATAGGCCGCAGAGGTTGGAGTCAAAAGCTGCACTAACTATGAACAACATAGAGTGTAGTTGGCCACGTAGACCGTAATGGTGAGCTACAAAAACATTCGTAGGTTATAGAGGTCAGAGTCGAGAGTTGCACAAGCTAAGGACAATATAGGTCATAGTTGGTAGTGTAGGTTATAGTGTTAGGCTGAAAGGATATAGCATCAGGAATCTTGGAGAAAATCAATATTTGTGGGGTACATTATTACATTTTCTTTAATGGGAGATGTCATTGCACCATATAAGGGGTGTGTTGTTACATCATCATTGAGGAGTCTCGTCGGACCGTACTAGGGATGCCTTCTTACACCATCTTCGGGGAGGTGTTTGCACCATATGTAAGATGTGTTATTTTGCAGCATGTATTATTACTCTACAAAGTTCATTGGGATTCTGCAACGTAAGTCATGATTATGCAATGGGTTTCATTGCAACGGGTTAGGGATGACCGACGGTGATCGACGGTGGCCGGCGAGTGTGAAAGACAGTTTTCAACGATTGTAAGAGTGGAAGGTATTCATCAAATCTGTGGTGGATAAGTGATGCTAGGCNGCTTCATTACAAATATATCATCATTTGGCAATCACCCATTTATTAATTATAAACTGGTTTTCTCGGTGAAATATTGGATCTTTTTTTTTCAATATTATTAATGATATGGAAATAAGCTTGATGCACGTTGGATGATTTGTTGAGACAAAATAATTTTTAACACATGTGTTGTATGAGACTCCATCGCACACTCGGATAATAAAAAGAAAAATAGGAGGAGACATCTCATCTTCTTACATGGAAAACCCTAAAAAGAGGAAAAATCATTGGGGTCCTAGTCCAGTTGAAATAATATGTTATGAATGGTAAGTACATAGTACCACTCTTTTTTTTTTAAGTTAGGAAATATGAAGTTACAAAGTTGATCACTGTAAATTTATAACAGTAGTTCATTGATAATATTCATAGTAGGACCGTAATGAATGTATTTTTGGGTGATAGCAGGGAGTAAGGGTCGTAGTCGATTGTTATAAAGACAGTGATCCACCATAAATGTTGTAGGTGGTGCTTGTAGCATCAGCTTGTCATATAGGTCGTAGTTGAAATCCATGATAATAGTTAGTCGTATGAGTTGCAGATGGTTGTTTAAGGAACATTGGTGGGCTACAAAAGCTGTAGAAGGAGGGTATAGGAGTTGTGAGCCATGTACGTCACAGTTAATTACATAAGTCATAGTGGTGAACTATGATAATGCCCTTAGGCTACAGTAGTTAGAGTCGAGAGTTGCATGAGTTGTGAACGTAGATTGTAGTTGGTCAAGTAGTGAGTTTTGATAACGTCCATAGACGAAAAATATCATAGTAAGGAGATGCACAAGCTGTGGACCAAGTTGGTTGAAGTTGGCCAAACTATAGCGGTGAGTTGTGATGATATTTGTAGATCGTAGAACCCGGAGTATAGAGCTACTTGATTTGTGAACCATGTAGGTAGTAGTTGGTCGTGCAGGTTATTTTTGTGAGTTATAATGACATACACAGACTACAGAGGCATGGATTTGAAGTTGTGTAAGTTGTGGACAACGTAGGTTGTAGTTAGTCACGTAGGCTATTGTGGTGATATGTGATTATGTTTGTAAGCCGTGGAGCCTGGAGTAAGAAGTTGTATGAGTTTTGGACCACATAAATTGTAGTTGGTCCTGTAAGCCATAGTGTTGAGCTTCGATGCGTGAACAGAACATAGAGGTCGAACTATAGAGCCTCATGACATGTTGACCACGTAGATATTAATGGCAAGTTGTGATGTCATCCATAGATTACAAATATCGGAGTTGAGAGCTGCATAAGTTGTGAACTACGTAGGTTGTAATTGGTCAAGTATGTTATAGTGGTGAGCTGTGATGACATTTGTAGGCCACTGAGGTCAGAGTCAGATGTTGCATGAGTATGAACCACATGTTAGTATTTAGTCACATAAATCGTAGTGGTGTGATGATGTTTGTAGGCCACTGAGGACAGGATGGGAGCTGCCCACATTATAAATTATGTAAGCAAATGTTTGTCACACAGGCTGTAATGATAAACTGTGATGACTTCTGTAGGCCGCAGAGGTCGGAGTCAAGAGATGCACGAGCTATAAACCGCATAGGTCATAATTGGTTGTGTATGTCATGGTGTGAGCTATGATGTCATATATAGGCCGCAGATGTTGGAGTCAAAAGTTGCATTAACTATGAACAACATAGAGTGTAGTTGGTCATGTAGACCTTAATGGTGAGCTACAAAAACATTCATAGGCTGTAGAGGTCAGAGTCGAGAGTTGCACAAGCTAAGGACTATATGGGTCATAGTTGGTCGCGTAGGTCATAACGTTAGGCTGCAAGGATAGAGCATCAAGAATCTTGGAGAAAATCAATATTTGTGGGGGTACATTATTACATTTTCTTTAATGGGAGACGTCATTGCACCATATAAGGGGTGTGTTGTTACATCTTTATTGAGGTGTCTCGTCAGACCTTACTAGGGATGCCTTCTTACACCATCTTCGGGGAGGTGTTTGCACCATATGTAAGATGTGTTATTCTGCAGCATGTATTATTACTCTACAATGTTCATCGGGATTCTGCAACCTAAGTCATGATTATGCAATAAGTTTCATTGCAACGAGTTAGGGATGACCGACAGTGATCGACGGTGGTCGACTAGTGTGAAAGACAGTGTTCAACGGTTGTAAGAGTGGAAGGTATTCATCAAATCCGTGGTGGATAAGTGATGGTAGGCTTCAACTCCTCGTCCAAGCCTTAGCCTTCTTCTCACTTAAAGGCCCCCCCCCCCCCTTAAAAAAAGGAGTAGGGCTCTATTTATAAAGTATGGGAGGGATCTATGCAAATAAGGAGGGAATTTAGACCATTCCATCAGATGACTCGAAGAAATTACCTCAATAGGACGACATTCACTGAATATTTTAGTGCTTTAATAATGTCAAAATTGAGCAATTTGGGCTCGTTAGATTAATCATTTTGCCTAGATGCTTGATTTAACTATAAGCTTGTTAGATTTGGAATACGTTTGATCTTCCAATTATATACCGAAAACTTCCAAAAGTAATTTAACAACACAATCTGGGCTTGATTTAACTTAGATTGGACCAAATTTGCTACATTGGGTCCATCTCGTCGTGTCTGTTAGTTTGACAGTAAGTTTGATGAAATCGAAGTTTTAGATGATTTTTAGTTGTAGTTTGAACGTTTCATGTTAAAAATTTACCTTAAGCTTCATGCAGTGGCTTAAGATTCATGACGAATGATGACAAATTTTTTATGACTTATCAAAGCTTATTGAAAATGTAACAAATTGTCTTGTAATAATTTGATTTTAATAAACTAGACTATTATTTTAGAATAACTGGTGGACACTTCTAAAATTATTCTCATAATTGAGGATAAATAAGCTAAACTTTCAAAAGTAATATAAAAATTGACTAATTAGTCATCTCTATGCACACGTGTGTAAGCGTGTGTATGCATGTGTGTCTGTGATTGTTTCACACGCATGCATACACAGATAAGATAAATCAACAATATGACATAAATTTAAGAAGATTTTTATTTTGGCAAAAATTTTGAGGAGAAAAATCAATGGGTTTGACAAAATTGAAATTATCCCACCAATGAGAGTTACAAAATATGTATGATATTTTTCCTCATAATTAAAAAATATATTGATGTAATAGAATATGAATGAACTATATAGTATTACTTTAATGATAAAAGTATAAATAACCATGAAAAGCAATTAAAATAACAAAAATAGATTTTTGGTGATGTGCTCAATCATTCATCATGTAGAACAATAAGTTGATAACCAAGAGAATAAGCATCATCATTACTATAGAGTATGAGTTTAATGTTTGTTTTGATGGTTATCGTCAAAAGTAGTGCCAATAACATATGTTGAATTTATTAACGATAGTGGGCGCTAATGTTGGTGACGATAAGAATCAATTTTATCAGTGATAAAGGGAGTTGTGTTAATGTCAATGATGTGTGTTAGTCTTATTAGTGATACCATGTGTTCTTTTGGTGTCCATGTTCAATATTAGTGATCTTGGCCATAATAAGCTACTTGTTGATATCAACAGACATGCATCAATGTTGTTGGTGACACAATGAGCACCAGTGTTTGTGTCAATAATAAGCACGTAACTTATCTTTGACAATAGACATTAACATCAACATTTATAATAGTCGGTTAATTATTTGGCGAAAATGAAAGTCGTTGTTAATGTTAACAATATGAGTTGAACTTGTTGGCAACAATAAGTTTTGATGTTCGTCAGCATTCGGGTAGCCATTAACATTGCATGATGAGCATTAATCATATTGATGACAATGGGCTATGATTTTGTTAGCAACAATGAACATCTATATTGATGTCAATGATGTGCATCAACCATATTAGTTATAACACGTGTTATTGCTAGTGTCGTTAATGAGTATTTGTGATGTTTTTGTTTTGATAAATGAGATAAATGAAGCTATAGAATAATTCATTTGTTCTTCGTTGTTTTTTCTTTTGAAGATTTATAGACACACCTCTCAATTTTATACATATTTAACACATAAAGTTCAATTTTGTACAAATTCGCTGCTTTAACTATGCATGAAAATATGTATTTCACATCTTAAAAAGCTAAAAAATAATGAGGCTTTTGTTGTGATGTGAAAAAATAAGTTGATATAAATATAAAAGGTAAATTAGTTTAGGGGTTAGATGTGTAAATATATAAGAAATTGGGTTGTATGTATGTAAATGGTCTTTATTTTTTCTTTTTCATTTTTTTAATATGGTTTAATGTCCCGCGTATATGAAGGGTTATTGAGCCATTGTCGTTACCGGTCTGCCATTCTCTCTCCGCCTTTACCGGCATGCTATTTGAATACCGACAGGTGTCGGTTAAGAGTTCCATTCTCAAATTCATCGGCGATCAGGACGGAACTGTTATTTACCGTCCTTATCTATTTAAAATTTTGGAAGATTTACATATATACCCCTCAATTCCTAGGTAATTACATATCTAATACTTAAAGTTCAATTTTTACATACATGCCCCTGATTATCTATGAAAGGATGTATTTCATTTTAAAAATGTTAAGGTAGAGGTATTTTTGAGGTGATATAAAAGATTTGAATGGTATAAATATAAAAATCAAAGCTTGGGCTTAGATTTATAAATACATAGGAATTGTGTGGTACGTATGTAAATGCCAATTTAAACTTTTAAAAAACATATAAATTGTTCAATCATAAATTGGTATTTTGAAAACACGTCTGAGGGTTAGAGCCGAAAGAAGAAGGATGAGAAAAAGTAATTGAAAAAAGTCTCTGTTAAGAAAACTAGGCCTTTTATTCGCCGCTTTGCTCTCTATTTATAAGGTTGTATTTGTATAGTTATTAAAAAGAGGGAATTGTTAGGGAAACCATCTTTAAGACAATTTAATTAATATAACTTACTTTCAAATCTGTAATATAATTTGAATTCAAATATGGTGGTAACCAACTGGTCGACATGCTTGAGTTTGAGCTAAAGGTTGAGGTACAGGCGGAGTGGCGATCGTGCCTACCAAAGTAAAAGCCGATCGGCCTACGGATTGCGGTCAGCCACCCCTTGGGAGAAGTCTAAGAAGGTTTGGGACTATAGATGCAACCTTCCGACAGAGTCCTTCGTCATAATATGTCGGTCGACTCCAACCAGGCTGGGATCATCAGTTGTTGGATTGTTTGGGACTATAGAAGTAGCCTAATGCCTCGATATGTCGGTCGCTTGATTGCTTTGGCATTCGTGCTGACGATTTTGGTGCATACATAAAAATATGTTTAATTGATTTATTAGCACAAAGTGCATGATAAGATCATTATAATTAAGGGATAATTATATACAAAAGAGATTCAGAGTTTAACATGTTTTTTAAAAAAATTAATCACTTATTATTAAAAAAATTTATTTCGTATTTTCCCAACAACAAAAATAACAAACCTTTATCTTAATAAATGGGGTCCGTTACATGAAACTTTTTTTCCATTGCGTCCTGTTGAGTGTCATATTTTTGTTTAATTCTAATAAATTAAGATAATTTTTTTATACAATATGCCCAAGTCTTTCTAGGTCTACCTCTGTCTTTCTTAACATAAGACAAATCTAAAACATCTACTCTTTGTTGTTGGGATAATAATATATATCAGTTGATGTGGTATATATATATAATTCAAGCAGAAGAACGATCGACGAAGCGAAAAAATAGAACGAGAAAAGTCACATCATAAAATAGTAACACAACGAAACACACAAATTTACATGGTTTAGAAATTTGCCAACCCCCATGAAGTTGCAGAGAATCTTACTGCTTGAGGAATTTACATCAGTCGATCACCTCGACTTGCAAGAGGAATCTCTCATTTCTTTGCTCTCTCTTCTTCTCTCTGTTCTTCTCTCTCTACATCGAGATACACCAAAGAAGATAAACTTATAAGATAAATAAATTCAAATTCTCTTCAGCCACAAGCCACCAAGAAGAAGCCAAGGAAAACAATCTCCTTCTTCTTCTTTCTTCTTTCTTCTTTCTTCTTTCTTCTTTCTTCTTTATTCACCGCAAGGAATTACACCTTGTACTTCTCTTCCTCTATCCTGAGGAAGCCCCTTCTACTGTCCCGTGAAAGTCCTAAGAAGAACTATGTCGTGACTTCTCTACTTCAAGGAGAGCCGTTTGAAGTCTTTTGTCGCGAACATGAAGGAACTTTCGCGACAGACGCGACCCTTACAAAATAACGAACTGTTTGCGTGAACAATTCGCGACCTAGCACGAGAGCGGTACGCAGGATGAAGCAAAGCTTCGCTTCGTGGCAGAGAATCGCTAGCGCTGATTCGCGAAAACGGGAGCGGGAAAAGGATCAGACTCCAGCGTTAACAATCTCCCACCAGGAGACCGATACACATGCTACAACATGTCCTTCCTCAAAATGATATCCTCCATTGATGGTGTCGCCCTTATCTTCAAACACGAATCCTCCACCATGAATTCTCCACCTCTACAACTCAAAGTCATGTCTTCACTCCAGAAGACAACCTGAAGATGCACACAACTTCAGTTTCTCAAGGGTAACACCCTCAGTCAACATATTAGCAGGGTCCAAATGGCATTGCACCTCTAAGCTATTTCTTGAATTACTTCTGTTTAAGCTATTTCTTGAATTACCTCTAAGCCATTCTATTTCGTATAATAGAATGGGTGAAAGCATTCTAATTTGGAGAATTTTTTAAAGTGTCACAATTTTTTTCGATTTTTTAATCTAATTTGGAGAATGGGTGAAAGCGACAGTTAAAAAAGGCAAAATATTTATTTTTTACTAAAAATGAACAAAAAAAATGAATAATGTCCACTATTTAAATATAAATTGATACAACATATTCTTACAGCTATCGCATTTGGCTGTTAGATTAGTTCCCAATTTATTTTATATCCGATGATTTACATGCATACCACATAATCATTATGTATTTATACATCTAACACCAAAAATTTATTTTTTACATCTATACCCCCTTACCTATACATAAAAAAAAGTGTATTTTTCAGTTTTTTAAAAATTAAAACAATGATATTTTTATGTAATACCAAGGGACTTGGGTGGTATAAATAAAAAATAAATAAAAGAAAATTTACGAGTTGGATATGCAAATACATAAGAATTGGTTGGTATGTATGTAAATGCATCTTTATTTTTTTAAATTTGACTTCAATTTTTTATGCCAAGAGCTCTATCTATGGAGAAATTATTGCACACAGAGAGCGTACAATTATTGCATACTGAGAGCATATACAAGCTGATGCGCTCTCCGATCACAGCCTCACATCAACCATCACTTTAATTTTTTTTAAAAAAAAATTATTAAAAATGGGACCCACTGGCATACAATGATAGTTGATGTGCGTCTGTGATCGGAAAGCGCACGCAGCTCTACGTCCGTACTCAATGAGCAGACCAGACGACAGAAACTTCCATTTCAACAACAGAGCCCAAGAAAATCATGAATTTATATAACACACCCATATATATGATTACTATTCAACAAATATTGCATAGATTTGAAATCAAAATGCATTAATTCTTTACACATTATACCCGAGTAGTGGCAGGCATGTAAATACGAGTTTAATTAAATGTTAGGAATCTAAATACATAAAAGTTATATGGTATACATGTAAATGGTCCCCCATAAATATAAAAACAACTGTGTAATTAGTCAGTGATCAATCGATTTCAGTTAGTTGGGGAGGCCGTCCTTTAAAATAGCTTGCTATACAAGTCATCAATGGCGTCATAGGCAAGTTAATTATTTTCTTTTTTTTTTTTTTTGGTCAAAAGATAATATCTGCTTGAGTGTGACGGAAAGGATAATATTTATGTGAAAATAAAAATAAAAAAAAAGAAAATAGAGATCTTTAGAATCATCACACGCACACTTATTATTAGAGAAGCTTCTTTTTTTTTTTTCTTTCTAATGGATATATTTAGTAGGATTTAGTTCAACTTCGCCTTTTTTTGGTGATCGTTTAAGAAAATATCAGAATATAAGTCGTGTCTTACTGAATCTTTTTCATGGTGTTTTGATGAAAAGATTAGGACATGTATGTTTGGTTGCTCGTAAATGAGAATATGACATATGTAGGGGTGTGAACGAGCCGAACACGAGCGAGCCAAGCTCAGCTGGTGTTCGGCTCGTTTATATTTCAAGCTCAAAAAGTGTGTTCGGGTTCGGCTCGTTTGTTTAATGAGTTGTTCACGAACAAAGAGTTTTAACAACACTAATGATGTAGTCATAAGACAATAAGGGTTTGAACAAGATTTAAAAATTATTATTTATATTACAACATTATTTGAATCTAATTTAATAATTTTTATTTTATTTTCTTAATCAATATTTTAATTGATTATAAATCTTTCTAGCATTGTAGTCAATTAGATTTTTTTAAAATACTACTTAATATATATATATACATAAACTTGATGAGTAGTATTTCGAGCCAAAAGGAGCCGAACAGGAACGAACACATTTTAGTTCGTGTACGGCTCGTTAACTTATCGAACGAAATTAACGAGTTAAACACGAGCTTCTTAACAAGTTAAACATGAGCTATTCGCGAACAACGAGCCGTTTTAACCGCCCTAGATATATGTTCATTTATGACATCGGTTTTGACTTTTATGTTATGATAGTTTCAAGGATCGTTGAGAAGGCAAGGAGGGCCGGCAAACCTAGATGGTCAATTCATTAGAAGGATCATGCATACCATATCGACGAGTCAGTTTGTCAAGTTCGATAAGGCATATTGTCAGCCAATGTAAGACGACTGACGCATCGAAGAGTAAGTTTAGAGTCTTTTCGATGCCAGTCACGTGTTCTGGTTAGTTTAGCTAAAGAGCCTCAAGAGGCCTATGAGACGCAGGCCTTGGTCCATGAAGACTGATTTTTTGGTACAATTCATAAGATTTGCATGCATGCCGCTTAATTCCTATGTTTTTGCTCATCTAATACCTAAGCGACAAGTAGACATAATTAATAGCTAATATGAATAGCAAATAGGAAAAAAATGAATAAATTCATGTAAGGAAATAGTAATTAATATAAAAAGCAAAGTAATTAAGGCCTAAAATAACATAATATAATCACTAAGATTTAATAATGAGTAATTGCATCACTAATTGACCAATGCGGCTACGCGACAATAGTAGCCCCTCATTCACATGAGAACCATTAACTTCATTTGTCATGCCGCATACACTCTATTATCATGTGAAAAGCATTTTCATTCTTTTGCAATTATTTTACCAACAAACGGTCATGATTGTGCCAAACTTTATTCAGCGATGATCGAATGGTCAGGAGACTTTCTAAAAGAATTCAAGACGATCGAATGTCAATATGACATTGTTATAAAGATGGCTTAAAAGATTTCTATAAAAATCATAAATTGTGAGGGTCTACACGTAAAATTCTTTGAACTAAATAAATTATGAAAGGGTAATTTGATTTGTTTTCAGTGAAAAAAGCATGCACCAAACTATTTATTATTAGGTCCTCCATCAATCTCTTTTTTACCATCCATATCCTGAGCATTGAAAAAGAAAAGATGTTTTGATGGAGATGTGGCAATCAAAGAGAGGAGAAATGCAATCAATTGAATTGAAGATTGGATTGTTAGAAGGGGGGAGTAATGAGATCCTAAATTAAGTGTAATTTATTAGTGGATGTATCCCTATCAACTCAAAATTTAATAGTAATGAATAGTGGTAATTAGTCATTACTAGTTTACTTGAAACAAAAAAAGAAATTAATTTAGGATATTTTAATTTTTTTTTCTCAAATTAAAATAGTGATATTGTAGGTATGATATGAAAGATTTGGGCAGTATGAATATAAAAATTAATGCTTAGATGTTAGACATGTAAGTACATAAGAATTGCGCGATGTGTATGTAAATGGCTCGTAAATAAAACTCAGAGGTCGCAGTGATTTACAGGAGTAATGTTTAAGGGGAGAAAATATTATGCTCGTACGTGCATAAGTTCAATCGTGGGAGCTAGGCCACTTCATCGTACGCGTGAATTTGGACCAACATGGCCTTTGGTGATTTGCATTCGGGCAGGTGTGAAAATGCTCTTTTTCGTGACAGGAATGCGAAAGAATATGNTCAATCATGGGAGCTAGGCCACTTCATCATACGCGTGAATTTGCGCCAACATGGCCTTTGGTGATTTGCATCCAGGCAGGTGTGAAAATGCTCTTTTTTCGTGGAAGGAATGCGNTGTGTATGTAAATGGCTCGTAAATAAAATTTAGAGGTCGCAGTGATTTACAAGAGCAATGTGTAAGGGGAGAGAATATTACGCTCGTACGTGCATAAGTTCAATCATGGGAGCTAGGCCACTTCATCGTACGCGTGAATTTGCGCCAACATGGCCTTTGGTGATTTGCATCCGGGCAGGTGTGAAAATGCTCTTTTTCGTGGGAGGAATGCGAAAAACATTGAGCGAGAAAATTGAAACAATGAAAAAAATTTGAGAAGTGATTTGGAATGCATTANGATTTGGAATGCATTATTCTTAGAATTGATCATCCAAAAGAATCTTAGAATTCTTAAAAGAAAAAAAAAAGGCACGTCTTTCTACTCTACTTCATATAAAATATTCACATCAAATAGTTTTATAGTTTATCAAATGCGAGCCTTTGGNGATTTGGAATGCATTATTCTTAGAATTGATCATCCAAAAGAATCTTAGAATTCTTAAAAGAAAAAAAAAAGGGCACGTCTTTCTACTCTACTTCCTATAAAATATTCACATCAAAGTTTATCAAATGCAAGCCTTTGAGCATTGTCGAATTTGGTGATGTTGAAATTAGAGCAAAGAGTGGGACCATGGAACCTCATAACATGTGGAAAGTCAAAACACACACACACACATATATATATATATATATATATATATATATATATATTAAAAGAACATTATTCGGCTCCTTATGCATTTCATTAAAATAAAAAATCTAAAGGTCCTTTTCCAAAAGAAAAACAAAATACAACACATACACCCAAAACAACAGAAACAAAAACAAGAACAAACAAAAACAAACAAAATAGAATTAACTAATATCATTCAATGCTAATCTCAAAAGATCATCTGGAATAAACTTGGAAACTAAAGCATCATGTAGTTTCAATCCAGCCTTAGCCGCCCAACGAGCAACCATATTCCTCTCTCTTGATATGAGACCAACAGATTACCAAGTGTTTAGACAAATCAAGAGTTCTTTTCATTTGAATGTTAACACTCCAACGATGATCCTCATTCAATCTACAATACTTCCATAATATCTAAGAGTCAATTTCAAAAATAATAAATTTCCAGCCCCATTTTTGAGCCACTTAAAGACAAAAAACCAAAGCATCAGCCTCAACAACCAAAAGGGAGACAGAAAAAACACCAGCTGAAAACCAACATAACAAATTTACATTTAGCAAAAATATGAGCACTGGTTTCCTCATGATTTATGCAAAGCACACATCAAGAAGGAAGCCGCAAACCTTTTAGTTTAAGTAAATCATTAGGAAAGAGATTATGAAATATTCTTCAAATAAAGAAAGAAATTGAAAGCTTGACCCAAGGGTTCCACTTCCAACTAAGATCCAACCCCTGAAAGGATTGAAAGTCAAATGCACATCAAATTGAAGGCTTGACACTCAAATCTTTTAGCATCTCATCAAAAATATTATTTTGCTTGCTTTTGAAAAGTCAAATGCACATCTTTATGCATAAGTTTTAGCACCAATGAATTATAAATATAAATAACAAAAATTTAAGTGTTAGATTTTTAAATCCATGAGAATTGTATGGTACACATGTTGATTTCTTTTTATTTTCTTAATTTCCATACAAGGAAAGGAACCCAAAGTTGCAAGCTACGAAACCATATATGATAGCTCAATACTTCATTTTTTTACGACATAAATGTGATGTTTTGATACCTTCCAATGGTGAAAAAGCTTTGTCAAACATTAAATGGTTTAGGCAAACAATTAAGGATAGTATCGCAATAAAAATTTTAATAAAATAATAATAATAATAATAATAATAATAATAATAGGTGCCGCAAATACCCATTTAAAATGGACACTTCAAGAAATACCCCACCTAAAGAAAGATTAATTGAACCATAAATATAAAATCTAGATAAAATGTTGCATAATTAACTATGGCTTTTAGCCCCATAATAACAATTTTACTTCTTTGATGTCAAAAGCCACCGTATGAAGCTTGGGCTACATGCATACCACCCAATTCTCATGTACCAATCTAACACCTAAATTTAATATTTACTTTTATAACCTTAACAAATATTTTATGATGACTTTCTATTTTGTTTCTTTTTTGTTTTGTTTTGAAATAAAACATATTTTCCAATATGAACTGTTTTCAAAAATACTCAAAACACAAATATTATTTTAATTATTTTTTAAAACAAAAAATAGAACTGTTTAAAAAATATACTAAACAAGCATCTTAAAAATAGAAACAACCAAATAAAATAAAATAAAATAAAATAAGTGGATAATTACATTTAGATCACTCAAAACATTGATATTTACAAATTAAGCACCGAGGTAATTTATGTATGCCACAATCAAACCACTGGAAATTTGATAAAAAAAATCAAAATATGAGCTTGAGCTTTACTATGAATTTTGATATTTGAGAACTTGAAACATGGATGAAAGAGAGCTGTTGATTTGTAAATAGCAAGTTTCCCAAAACAAAAACGAATCCTAAAAAGTTGACACAACACAACCCCAAAAAATCTCCTTATTACAATAATTACATAAAAGCAGGGCAAACAGGATGAAGAAAACATCATTCATTTCGACATTACAACAACTTCATAAACATTTCTTATCGTAATCATAATTGATTTCTATCATTAGTTTTCTCTATGCTCTAAACTTTAGCATCTCATCATAATTCAAGCATTTGTTGAAGCAAGAATTTGAACTAATCTTTCTGGTTTCAGAGCCCTATCTCTACTTAATACCCTGCTTCGCTTTCTTCCTCTCCTTTCTCTTCTGTTCATGTTGTCCTGGAGAGAAAAAGTCATTATGATCAAAGTAACAGTAGATATAATACTGGGCATTTACATACATGCCACTCAATTTTTACATATTTACATATCAAAACGCCTAAAGTTTACATTGTACATTTATAACACCCAAATTTTTCAATCATTTTAACTTTTAAAAAGTGAAGTTTAGGTGTTAGATGTCTAAATACATAGGAACTGAGTGGTATGCATGTAAATCTTCCTATGATTTAGGATCTCCAAATTAGGCTAATAAACCTTACGCTTTTTTTCTTCTCTTCGCTTGCGTTTCCAGTTCTCAACCTGTCTCCTTGTTTCTCTCTTTTTGTCTGCATTAACGCAGATCTGGCAAGAACATAACAGGTTTTGATTTAAGATGAAATAAATAAATTAAAGAGCTCAAATGTAAAAGAAGAAATTACAAATATATAGAAGCAAAGGTGAAATGGGAATATTTCCAACAACAAGAATAAAGATCTAACATGTTGCAGGATATGATTGGAAAGAAGTAAAAAATGGGGGAAACGAAAATGCTGTTGGACAAGTCAATGATGAGTGGCCTTAAAATAGTTCTCATTTTGGCACCCAAATTTTGTCAAAATTTCTTGTGGCAATAGTGCCCTTTTTTCAAATATCCATTCTCTGGGTGTTCTAAAATCACACTGAACTCCCATTTTTAAAGCTTTAGATAAACAAATTGGGAGAATTAACATATAATGTAATATAATAAAGTTTAACCAATAAGGGATGAAAATGTAATTTGAGAGCAAAAATTTAGGATTAGCATGTGATGTAACATCTAAGAATAAGAGATAGAAGTTTAACCTAAAAGGAGTACGTATAATATTGACTATATATAGAGAAGCTTAACTTACCTTTAAAAAAATGCTGTGGATATAGAAAGCCCTATTTTTATTTGAGGCATTTACATACATACCACATAATTCTTATATATTTACATATCTAATAACTAAACTTTGATATTTAAAAGCATACCACTCAAATCTTGAATATTGAATAAAAAATACCACAATTATTAACTTTTTAAAAAGCAAAATACACATTTTCATGCATAGGTTTATAACACCAAAGTGTTATAAATGTAAATATCAAACTTTAGATGTTAGATATGCATACATAAGATGTGTGTGGTATGTATGTAAACTTCCCTTTTTATTTTTATAGTGTAGAAAGTTAAATAAGAACCCCTCACTACTCAATCAAAATCATGTTATAAACTTCCATCTCAAGTCACTTTAGTGTCAAAAGAAAACAGGAGTTACAATTCTTACTTGCCTTCCTCGTGCCTTCAAAAGACGGGGTTCAAACAAAACAGCAACAAAGATTATAGTTCTATCTATCATGGAGATCGATCAAAGTCTAAGATTTCCGAATAAATACGAGGAAGATTTACATACACATCACCCAATATTTATCTATTTACATATCTATCATCTAAACTTTAATTTTTACATACCTATCAACTTCCCTTTGCATGAAAAGGTGTAATTTACTTAAAGTTAATAATGTGATATGAAAGATTTGGATGCTATCAATGTAAAAAACAAAATTTAGAAGTTAAATACGTAAATATATAAGAATTGGATGATATGTATGTAAATGCCCCTACAAACTAAATTTAGGAGATACCATGCAATGTAAACAAACATAAAGGAATACATGGTATAGGGTCTCCCCCGCTTGTGAAGTAAATCCTTGACAGTAGTTCTTAAATAGTACTCGAGTCAAGAATATTTTGAATATCATGGTATACTGAGGAGACTTTATAAGGTAACATCACCATAGACATCTTGAATTTCAATTACATTCTAAATCCAGGAAAGTGGTTCATCTTCAAAAAGCTCAAAGCTAACCATAAATCCAAATTTACTCGTATATTCAAGCATAAACATAATACCTTGTCGCAAAGAATGTAGTTCAAGCAACACGCGATCCAGTTATATATGTGATAAATATTTCAATCTCCTTTTGTTTCTAAACTTTCAACTAAAATATAAATCTAAGCAACACAACTTTATATCGTATTCAACAAGTTCAGGGATAACCGTCAACTCAGCAAATTCACACATATCTTCAATCACAAGCTTTAATAACTTAATGCAGTCCTGGTATGCAAGTGAAAAATATTTGTCGTTTTAAGGTTTCATTCTTTGATGACGGCTTGTTTGGCAATGCAAAAAGTTGGAAGGAAGAAGATGAGGAAAGTGGATCAATTTGCTTTTTTGGCATACAGGTAAAGTGGGAAGTGAGTTCTTCCCCAAGCAAGGCACAATTTCAGAAATCATTAAATGTGATACTCTCGAATTTCAGTGAAAATAAAAATGGTATTCATGCATGGATAAAGACTATTATTCATAAGTATGTACTGACAATATAATTTATTTCAAAACGTATAATAATATTCATTAAAATTATACATGAATTCCTAACAAAAAATACATAATTTATTGATTTATACATAATATACTAAAGCATGAGATATAGTCATGGCGCTACAGAGGAGTTGGCAATTTACACTACTATATTCTATAGTAGGTTCCATATAAAATAGATTTGCCTAAAAGGCTGACCTTCCCTTTTCTTTTCAAAGAATCAAACTACAGTCTTTTCTTTATTGAAAAAGCACTCCCAGATGTGAAATTTTATTAGGTAAATCTACTAGCTGTTTAAAGCTACAGCTTGTGAAATGAAAAAGTCGATAACAATCTTTATTGAATTTCGTATATGAGCATATACTATCTATAGTATAATAAATTAATAAATATAAAATATATAGTTTTCAATAATTTATTATTATTATTATTATTATTATTTTATGTTTCATTTTCAGTTATATTTATAACATCCATAAAAAATTATGTCCGCATAAGTAGTTTATGCATATATAGTCCTACAAGACAACCAAAGAACATTTTGAAAGGTAGTTTTCACAGCTTCCACGTCTAGAAATCTGAAATCACACTTTCTCTGACTGGCAACCAAACAGGCCCTACATGTAAATAGATTCCTTACCAAATCTATCACATTTATCTTTCAGCACCAGTCCAATATACCATACTTAACAATGAGATTTACATAAGCGTATTTAAGACATGATTTACTGCAAAAAAGTTATCTCATGAAAATCTAACCCCAAATAAGATTTATGCCAATGGCCCAATATGTTATTATTGCATCATGACGCCAACAATAATATTTATTGTGTAAGATAATTTAGCAATTACGTAAGATAAATACCCGCAGTCTTGAAATATTTACTTCATATACTACCGTGTTTCAAGATTCAGCTAAAAAGATGTCAATTTCTTTTTCCCGCCTAATTTCAACAAAGTAATATTTATCATGTCTATCATGAGTTTGCGCCTCTTCAAAAAGGTTATGCAAAACAAGAGATATTTTAACACTCCACACAGCAAATTAAAAAGGTGTTACTTTAGCATCGCCCCTTCACAACAGACCCAACAACTTGGAAAAAAGAAAGAAGTTTATGGTTGCAAAATTTATTATCCATTCTGAAAGTTTTATTGAATGTCGTACACACTCAGTTAATGTCTAACTCCAAAATACTAATATCATAACCCTTCACTCCTAAGTTCTTATTACTGAGAGCCACACCCTTCAATTAAAGGCATCTCATCAATCAGCTTCAGTCGTTTTCTCTCGAGGCAATAGTGACAATTACGCTTGATGAGGAAGGCCTAATGGTGATTGAGAAAATTTACCATATGCCCTTATTGCAGACCAATAATCATACTCCTAAATATAGCTGAAACAAAAATGATTACCATCAATTGCTCAGCTTGCTTCCTCATTTAGTTCGACTCTATTTATCACTTCAGGTGCCTCTAGTTCTGGACTAGTTCCTATTTCCTAGGAAGACTATGTCTAACTACTTCAAAACTATAAAAAATTTCTCCTCCTAAAAAATTTTTTCTACCTCTGGAACCATTGCAGCCAATTCTACTAGTGCATAATGTGTTTTAAATTCAAGCTCCTTTCCTCGTACGGCCTTTCATCTCAGTCATTTCTAACATCTATCATTATTGCTGATGTTACCTCTGTTATTTTCGAGAAGGGCATCATACATCCCTCAAAATCTCTCTTTTAGGGGTTCTATGTGTAAATTTATTGTCTATTTATTATATTACCAAAACTCAAAATTATTTAGTATCGTGTTATCCCTCCCATTATCTTTTTAAAAATCGCAGCACAAGATTGATGAATAGCAAAAAATGTCGTCACTCACCATTATCAATCAACGAAAGAAAAAAGCATATTTACATTAACTGAATTTCATCCTGGACCACCCTTAGAAAGTTACTTCTGAATTGTAAAGCCTCAAACACAAACAATAACAACGATTATTTTTCACACTAAAGCTTCTAGAGTGATAGTTCAAGTGCAGATTACATGCATTTATCTAAAGTTTGACTTCACATGCATGCACTTTCCGCATGAAGAAACCACAAACAGCTTTGCAGGGCAAAACAATTGAATNATAAATGCGGCAAATACCCATTCAAAATGGATATTTCAAGAAATACCCCACCTAAAGAAACATTAATTGAACTATAGATATAAGATCTAGATAAAATGTTGCATAATTAACCATGGCTTTTGAGCCCCACAATAACAATTTTACTTCTTTGATGTCCAAAGCCACTGTATGAAGCTTGGGCCTTCAAAAAAAAGGGTACTTTACATGCATACCACACAATTCTTATGTACCAATCTAACACCTAAATTCAATATTTACATTTATAACTTTAAAAAATATTTTATCATCACATTGATTTTGTTTCTTTTTTGTTTTGTTTTTTAAATAAAACATTTTTGCCAATATTAACTGTTTTCAAAAATACTCAAAACACAAATATTATTTTAATTATTTTCTAAAACAAAAAATAGAACTGTTTTAAAAATAGACTAAACAAGCATTTTAAATATAGAAACAACCAAATAAAATAAAATAAAATAAAGGAATAATTACATTCAGATCACTCAAAATATTGATATTTATAAATTAAGCACCGAGGTGATTTATGCATGCCACAATCAAGCCATTGAAAATTTGATTAAAAAATCAAAATACGAGCTTGAGCTTTACCATGAATTTTGATATTTGAGAATTTGAAACATGGATGAAAGAGAGCTGTTGATTTGTAAATAACAAGTCTCTGTTGGTCTGCATGTAATTGTCCCAAAACAAAAACAAGCCCTAAAAAGTTGACACAACGCAACCCCCAAAAAATCTCCTTATTACAATAATTACATAAAAGCAGGGCAAACAGGATGAAGAAAATATCATTCATTTCAACATTATAATAACTTCATAAACATTTCTTATCGTAATCATAATTGATTTCTATCATTAGTTTTCTCTATGATCTAAACTTTAGCATCTCATCATAATTTAGTCAATAATTCTGCAAAAATTTCAAGCATTTGTTGAAGCAAGAGTTTGAACTAATCTTTCTGGTTTCAGAGCCCTATCTCTACTTAATACCCTGCTTCGCTTTCTTCCTCTCCTTTCTCTTCTGTTCATGTTGTCCTGGAGAGAAAGTTATTATGATTAAAGTAACAGTAGATGTAATACTGGGCATTTACATACATGCCACTCAATTTTTACATATTTACATATCAAAACACCTAAAGTTTACATTTTACATTTATAACACCCAAATCTGTCAATCATTTTAACTTTTAAAAAGTGNAGTTGTTGTTGAACAAGAGGTGAAACGCCAGCCTGAAAAATTAGCATCCCCATTATATTCTTTATTTCACAATGTTGGACATAGGGAACAGGAAATTGCTTATATAGCATTAATGATTGCAACGCCAGATATGACACACATTACTAAATAATTGCGGCAATTTCATAACTTTTTTGGTAAAAATTTAACCACAGTGCATGATCAATACATGTGCATGGAGACAAATTCAGATATTCTAATTAATAAGCTAAATCATAATGAGAACAAACTAAGACAACTTCAAACTCCTGTGCTAATGGCAAATGGAGCCAAGACAATGTTGCTCCTAATCATGTCATCTGAAACAGCAATAACAAGAGAAGGACAATTGACAATGGTGATTCAATCCTATTAAAAATCTATTTGGAAAAAAAAAAGACCACTCCATGTAAAAGAACAGCTAGAAAGTGTAAAAAATATGGCAAAGCACTGAAGGCCACAGCTAGTCCCTCAAAACCTTTCCCTGGAAAAAACTATAAGAGAAATAATAAAATGTTAATATCCAAAAGCAGAAAAAAAAATCAACGAGCCATGAAATACTACTTTGTTTTATTCACTAAGAACATATGGAATCCATCGGGCATCTCAAAGTTCAAGGCAGACAGTTAACATATGGAATCCATCGGGCATCTCAAAGTTCAAGGCAGACAGTTCTAAACACAATAAAAATGGTAGATAAGCGGATTTAATTATAAAAACCTCTACATGGAACTTTGTTGCATTGCCAAAGAATGATGAAAATGTCTCATATTACGGGCCAAAATCAGGTTCTATATTAAAAAAATATTGGATTGCAAACGGGTATTCATGTAATTAAATGTGTGATAAGCCTTTCTCCTCCAGGACTCAACGTCCATCTGCCATTTATATTTTGACAATATGGCATTCAAATGTAGGCTCAAAACCATTCATGCTCTTTTAACAACAGTAAATAAGACATGCACAATTTTAAGACCTTTAAAAATCATTTGATTATGTATCAAGAAGGTGGTGACTCCATGAGAAGATTATTGTGCCTTAAGAGCAACGGAACTTTCACATGGCTTCAAATGAAACAAAAGAGGTTTTGATGAGATTTAGGGAGATTTTGATAACTTTGACGACTGCAATGCATGTATAAAATTAAACTTTTAAAAGAGCTTATATATGCCTCCTGATTATCATCATTATCATCACAAATTTGATGAATTCTTATTAAAATTTTGATGAAATTCAATCTACAAATTATTTTCATGTTGCAAATCATAATCAACTATGTGATCTTGGGCATTCTTGCAAATTCTTTTCTTGCACACACACAATTCCTAGAAACAAAGGCTTCCATTTCAGTAAATCATATACACTTTTACAACAACAACAACTACTGCAAGGACGACAAAGCCTTTCTCCCACTAAGGGGGGCCGACTACATGAATCCTTTTTCTTGAACGTGTCCTATTGAGTGTCATATTTTCATTTAATCCTGATAGATTAAGATCATTTTTTATACAACATGCCCGAGTCTTTTTAGGTCTACCTCTAACTTTCTTACCAAAAGTCAAATCTAAAATATTTATTCTCTTAACAAGATCATCAGATGGTCGATGTTTAATGTGACCAAACCATCAAAGATGAAAATGAAGCAACTCCAACCCTTTCATAGAAAATATTCGTTTTGCATGTTTTCTCTAAGTGTAAAACCACTCATCCACCTAAGCATTTTCATCTCAACAACGCATAATATAGTTTTATGCTTCTCTTTTATAGGCAGACATTCTGCACTATAAAACATTGCTAGTCTCACCGCTATCTTATAAGTCTAAGCAATACTTTTCAATCACACAAAAGGCCTGATGCATTCCTCCATTTCAACCATCCAACTTGAATTCTACTCATAACATACCCATCTACATCATCACTTTTTATAATAAATCTGAGATATCTAAAACGTTCACTCCTTTTAATGACTTGATCATACAACCGCGCCACTAGAACTACTACTACAACTAAAATTACATTCCATGCATTCAATCTTAATCCACTCAAATGAAAGTCTATAAACTCTAAAGTCCTGAAGCAAATTTAACCATATACACTTTTACATTGAAACAAATCTTCAACAATCTACTATAACTTCTCAAGCATATTTAACCATGTTTCTTAAATGAAATTTATTAAACTCGACTAAACTTCATTCAAACTCTAAAATTTGCCCAAAAGTAGTGCATTACCACTTAAAATAATAGGTTTCTTGTTAGAATTATTTTGAATTGTTTGTCACAAGAAAAGTAGCCATATGTTTTCACTTTGAGACCTTTTATAACAGGAATTGAGGGTAACAATTAGGAGTTGGTTAGCAAACTTAAAGTTTTTCCCAAAAGGCGTAAGGTCATTTATTTTCAATCCACAAAAAAAATATGGCCTAAAAAAATAAACATTACAAAGATTCATTAGAGTGCATCTCTCATCAAGTATGGAGTAGGCAAAAGTTTTACACCTTAATAGGAAAGAACACATCTAAACTAGCCCAATAAAGTGCCCAAACAATCAATACACAATTTTGCTTAAATATCATATCATTTGGGATTAGGTTAACTAAATGCAAATATAGAAATTTTTTAGGTCAAGTTTTAATAAAAAAATGCAACCTAAAACACATCCAAAAACGTTACATAAAACATAATGGTAAATACTCCAAAATAGTTTGTGTTCAAAGGTAAAAAGGGTATAGATGGTTTCATATGAGCTTGCCTTAAGATTATCATTTTATATCTCTTTGAGGCTCTTCATGTTGAATGATCTCATGATCTCACAATGCTAAATCGCTTGGTGAAGATATTCCATCCTTTAACAACTCAATTTATTCTTAAAACCCACTTCGTTCCATAGACTGGATATATAACCAATTTGGTATAAGTGGAGATAAGTTGTCTATTATTCATAAATAAACCAAGTGTCGTTATTATATTCGTATATAGTGATGAAATTCCTAAGGAACTCAAAATGGTTGGTTTAGTCTATCCATTTTGAATCTAATAGTATTTATGTTAGGATCCACTTGCAAGTTATGCATCCTAATATATTTTGGTGTTGGCATTATTGTCCCATGAATACACAAGTTTTGATGGTATGTTGGTACACATGCAATTATGGTAATTTTAAGGAATACATAGACCTAAGGCAATGAAAATGATGATTTATATGAATATAATATGCATTTTTTCTATATTATTATGTAGAAAACATGTTTCTAATGTCTGCATCTAAAGCAACAAAATGTGTTCCCTTTTATTTTGAAAAGGCAATTAGGCTCAACTCTAAATTTTTTATGTCAACACAATCAATCAGCTTTCAATCAGCACACATGAAGTTCAAAATCCTTCAGAAGGTGTGAAATACAACTGACCACTCAATATTATTCCCTCCTTAGGATCAAATTTCATTGAATTCTCCCCACGATTGTCTCTATATTCCAGTTGTCTTCCAACTTCCTTTCATTGATATCATTATTTAAAATTGTGCAATATGAGGAGCGTCTTTCGACCCGCCTCAGCACAAGTATGAAGCAAATGATTTGACATTAACACTCAAATTCCAAGAAATCAGGTAAAGTTTGACACATTTTAAAAGTACCCCAAATTTTTCATCTCCCCAAATTTGATCAAAATAATTTTATTAAATTATGTGCATGAAATCGAATAATTTCATATAAAATACTATATGTAAATTGTTAACGGATTGGAAAAATAAAAAATTTTGAAGTTATAAATTTATTTAACTAGATTAATCCCTAATTAGATCTCCTTGATCTTCTTCTACCATACCGACCCGACAGTCTCCCTCCTTTTAATCCAATCATTTGGTCGATTACGGCTGAATTTTGTATTTCCCTTCTCCTCTTCCTATTTCTTCTTCTCTCTCCCCCGACCTTCCCCTCTCATGTTCGTTTCACGCCCGACAAAAGCAGGCGAGACCAACGACCCTTGCTACAGTGCAAGGGCCACGAGCTAGGTCACGAACAGACAAACCGAGCAGCGTAAAGGGTTGTTGCAGCTCACGATCCAGGCTTCCAGGACAATTTCAGTAAGTGTGAATTCCTCCTTCAAGATATTTCAAGCTTTCATTTCCTTCTCCACACTTCCGTTTTGACATTTGCCTCATTTTTCGTGCTTTCTCATTTTCTGCAGCCGTCGGAGGCGCCAAACTCGTGTCAGAAGCATCAAAAGTCCTTTGCAAGCTTCTGTACAGATTTTAACATGAAATCGGCGAAGAGAAAGTGAAGATTAAGGTGTTCGGAAGTGTTGGAGAAAATTTTGGCAGTTTCAGACAAATCAATTATGCCAAAAAGCTCTTTTGAGGTATCTTTTGATCTTTAATGCATGTTTTGGGTTAATACATGTTTTACGAAATCCTATGATGTCTACGAGCCTCAGGTTGTTTATGAAAGGCAGCGAGCTCGAGAAGAACATATGATCACCAGTCGTAGGGTTGCTCCATGAAATCGGGTGAAATAAACTTGTGCTAATTTAAGAATAATACACTTCTATAGATTTCAGATAATTTCTATTTTGACACAGATGCATTTAAAATTTCTACATATTATAAAGGATATTTGCAATTGAATGTATTAATGTATGTTTACTTCTCTTACGATACAAATGTTATGGTAAGATGCAAATAATTAAGCTTATGATATTAATTGACTACATGTATTCATTTATTATGTTTCATGTCTATGATACATGTAACGTCTTATGTTTAATATAGCAATGATGATTTAAATGCCACAAGAAATGTCAAGTGGGTAGACTACTACATGAGTGATTGCAAGCACATTATGCAAGAATGTAGTATTCTGACTCTTGATATTTATACGGGACGAAATTTTGGGAACAATTGTAATTAGGCGATGACAGAAAATTAGGAAACTGTGTGTATCAGGTGGGGTCATCGATAACCGCTATGTTGGGAGAAGTCAAACATTTACCGATAGTTTATATGGCTTTTAAGGTAGGGTGATGACCCATGATGAAAGAACATGAAAATAGTTGAACCATATACATTAAACAAGTGACAGTACTATGATATGCTATGAAATGATATTGTTACAATAATATACAATGAACATGCTTATGAACATGCTTACGATTTGCATGTTACACTACAAAAAAATTTTATACTACTTGTACTTGCTCTGTTTTCAAGTTCTCTATTATGTCAACATATTATGATTTGTGGTAAATATGTATAGTATCATACAAGCATGCACGTTCTTTTTTTTTCATGTGTAAAGTCTAATGCTAGCCCTGATTATTTCTTTGAGCTCGTTGTTCATTCATCATTGTTGCCTTCCAGGCATAGGCAACAAGCATCAGGGCGAGTAGTCAGGTGTGTCTTTATACAGCTTTTGCACAATAGTTTTGAGAGTTTGCACATATATTTTGAGTACGTATTTTTATTATATTGGATTTAACAGCTCTGTATAGTTTTTATGTTTTGGGTGATATGGTTTATATGTTTCTAAGTATGTATATGAAATGTAATGTATCACGTATGTTGCAGTGACCCAGTTAGATTAATTCATCACCCATTGGGTCATGATTATACAAGTCAGGACCAGTGCTTGTGAGAGTTCATCTAACCAAATTGTTAGTTTCTGTCGCACCATTATTGACTCTACTAGAGGGTTTGGGGTGTGACAACATATAGGCCTCAAAAAGCTCAAGCGAAGCGTATGCCTCACATTGGTTGAAGCACAACTCAAGGCCTGCCTCATGTGTTTAGGCTTTTTCACCCAACATTAGACGGTTTGAATACGAATCGAAGTCGCACTCTCATGTGCATGAACTCCCTTCCTCTAGTCAATCTTCTCAACATCATCACATGCTACTTTTGTTACTTGCACCGCCAACATCTTCGACACTGCTTCCACCATCTACACTGTCAGCATCACCATCGCTTCTTTTGTCGCCAACATCGTCATCATTGCTTGTTACTTCCACTATAACGGTAACCTAATTTTGTTATAGTATTGCATTACTCCTATTGTAGCCACCGTTTGTTGCTCTTCCTGCCAACATCACCATCAACAGCTCTTGTTATCACTGTCGCCGCCTACTGCTCCAAATTTTGATAATTTATTATGTTATTTAGATCTATGGATGTCATTATATCACTTGGACAATATAGATAAGAGGTCTACTGTGTTAAACTCATCTTATATCTTTGATATTTTATATTACTTTCATTTCGTATTCTATGTTAGTTTAATGACTTGATCAGTTGATATTTGCATTATATTTTTATTTTTGTAAGTTATTATATGATATTTTGCAGCTTACATAATATATTATTTCATATAAATATAGTTTATCACTTGTTATTATGCTAGAATATTAATGTTTTCTTTATATATATATATATATATATATATATATATATATATATATATATATATATATATAT
>JXCR01144649.1:60229-74278 GCA_002079205.1 Phalaenopsis hybrid cultivar | reverse complement strand
TATATATATATATGAGTCGTCAAAAGATGTCGTCCCGCCGCTCTGCTAGGGTTCCGCCCCATGGGGAACCCTAGCGTTTTGATTGTCGTTGCTGCCCCAATCTCCGCTCCCTCACGTGTCTGTGAGGTCGTCGATTGCGGAGGACAAGACGCGACTCTGTTGCGTCGTCTTAGCAGCGTTGTCGACGACTCCACTGACGCTCGCTCGCCCGCCTCCTCTGCGATTGTCGTTCATTCGCGCCCAGCAACGAAACCGCAACGTCTTCCGATCGACGTGCGCTGCTTCTGCGTCTGTGTCTGTGTCGATTGTGTTTCTTGCTGTAGAAATGACATCAGAGCGTTCCTACGCCGCCGCCCTCGCCAGTGATAACCTCGTCTCCGCCCCTTTCGAATAAATTTCAGCAACGATACCATGACAATTTTGCTCTTGGCACTGAAACTGAATTTCTCAAAAAAGCTTCCCGTAAAAATGACAAACCTGCAATCTTTCTCACTGAGGCAGAGATCTCAAACCAACGTGCGCCCTGCCAACTGTTCTTAGTTGATAAGTTTTTTTATGGAAACTCTAAACTTGAGTTAATTCGAAAGAACTTTGAACAAATGAAGCTGAAAGGAGGTTGGAAGATCGGCAAATTGGATGGTCGTCATTCTTATTCAATTATCAAATGATGAAGACTACACCCATTTGTTTGCGAGAAGACTTCTTCGAATAGAAAATCAGGTGATGAAGGTTTTAAAATAGACGGTGGATTCCTCGTACTGAACCTCCTACCATTCTTGTTTGGCTGTGTTTTCCAGGTTTGAAGATCCACCTTTTTTATCAAGAGCTTCTTTCGCTTTAGCGATGGTGTACGGTAAACCCCTCAAAACTGACACGTCTGCAGTGAATCTAACTCGGCCTTAAGAAGCTAGAATTTTGATAGAAAGAGAAATTACTTTACCTTTTCCGGGAGAAATATGAATTGGCACACAACATCAGTGATTTTAACAGCAAGCAAAACTTGAACAGATATCACTTTATTGTACTCACTGTCGTATGTTTGGACATTCTCCTTCTCAATGTTATCAGTTGCATTCGAATTTAAAACCTTCAAATAAAAATGCTTCTGGATCTGCCCCACCTCATACATGTCCCTCCTCCGCTCCTGAGTGCATTCCACAGACTATTGAAACACCGGTTGACACGATGTCACCTCACCCTCCCACTACCAGAGACAATACTATCTTTGTTTTTCCGACTGATATATTGGCAGATGGTTTATTTGGGCCCGATAATCAGGATAGTATTGAAGCTCCACATCCCCAGGATGCATCAGGTGTTGAAGAGACATGTTTGCCATCTCTTGAGAATCAAAATGTTGTTACTGCTAGTTAGGAGCTGGGGGCTCATTCTCTCATACATGCCCAACAATCTGTTGACCACACTGATCAGATGAGTCAGCCTTGGATGACGAATGACATGTTTACACATCTACAAAGAAAAAGAAGAATGAAGGCACACTCCATCTTGGGAATTTAATGGATGATACTCTAGTAACTTCGGATAATGGAANATATATACATATATATATATATATATATACATATATATATATATATACATATATATATATATACACATATACATCTATATACACATACATACATATATATATATGTAAAGTCCCCTCAACCAGAGGCAGAGGTAAGACCAAGCTGGCTCGTTCCTAGCAGCTTATTTCATGCAAGTTTTATTTTTTTTTTTTTGTTTATCTATGTTTCATCAATTTACGATGCTATATATATATATATAAAGTCCCCTCAACCAGAGGCAGAGGCAAGACCAAGCTGGCTCGTGCCTAGCAGCTTATTTCATGCAAGTTTTATTTTTTTTGGTGTTTTATCTATGTTTCATCCTTTTACGATGCTAGTGTCTGATATATCATATGGGCAGGGCAACTTTTTTGGGTCCTCTCATACAACTTCTANGCATTATTGCAACTATAGTATCACATCACGCCTTCATCTCTTAATATTTTGAACACAAATTTCATATTTTCAACTTGAATCAGGATTCAATTTTAGAAATGAGATTTATAAAAAGAAAATTATGCTATTAGAAATCATGTTAGATGTATTGAAACCCATTTTTTAGTAGATTTCTACAAATTGTGTAGTTTCTGGCTCCTCTAAAGCCTATAAATACAACCTTTGAGCCATGCTAAATTCATTGGATTTCGAATATTATAATAATTTTCCCACTTGTATGTTTTTTTAATGTGTATTATTCAAGTGCTTCAAAAGTTTTGATGGCTATGTATATGCAAGCATAAGGACAAGTTCGTTCCTTTTGAATGATGCCTATATGTGTGCTTATTTTAATTTATTAAAACGATTGTTTGCATGCGTGATTAAATTCACTAAGTGATGGACACTGATTTTTTTTACAAATTTTGGGCAATTATTAAATTAGCTTTTATGATGAATAGAACATATTTATCATCTTTACATTAAACACGGGTTTTTCTTTAATTATTTATTAGTATCCTATATATTACAATTTTTAACTTAATCACATTGCATCACATTGTAAGTAGTATTACAAAACCTCGAGCCTTAACAATTCAAGATAAAATTGGTATCCGAACCACACTTTGGCTCATTAAGTTAGCTAAAATTGGACACATCGTTTAAAAGATGATTTTGGAGCACACCCCAAAAGCTAGGCAAGCCAAACTTTCCCAAGCCAACCAAAAAAATTACTTGATTTCTAGAGTCATGAGCATTTGAGGTATGTCTTTTACCACAAAAGCTATAGTTTAAATGAGCTTAAATTTAATGATTAGAAAACTCCAAGTCATTTTCTATTCAAATAAACAATTATTTTTAAATTAATCTATTAATAAAAAAATCAAAAAAGAATTTCTAAAGCCAATAAAAAAAAATAAACTAACTCGAGCAACATTTCATTCACTCATTACTTTCTCGTCAACCGAATTTCTCACTACTACTATCTCGTTGAATTGCTCCCTCATAGACTCACTAAACAACTAATTTTTGCATAGCAATCTTACTCACTCCCTCATAATTTCATTTGATTGTTTTTACTCCTATAATCACTCACCAAATTAATCTTCGTCATCAAACTTGCTCCCCTGCTATTTATTGGTATTATGTCATCTTTATCGACCCAACAACCTACACCTCTCATCTTGAGTACAACATTCTTGCAATCGTCTCTATATTATTTTTTCATTGAAAAATATTAAATATTTCGACTTTCTGCCAACAACGCTCAAGGGATCTCTAAAGGCTCTTGTTATGAGGGTTAAATCTATAAGATATTTAATATATTTTTAAATTTTTTATCGATAGAGTGATATGCATTTTTAGGCTTTTGATATCTTAAGGAATTGAATACTACTTGCTAATCATATTTTGATGTTTTTATGGTAAACTTTTGTATAGCTCTCTCAACCAGACACATAGCTATCAAATTTCTAACAGTTGTTCTATGTTTGTTATTACATTTTGAAATTAAATATGAATTTATTTTGAATTTCGAAATTTTTTTACTAATTTTTTATTTTTAAAGCATAGTTCTCGTTTATGAAAATTTAAAATTTAAGTTTAAGGAGCTTATGCCTCACCCGTCAGAGCTTACATCCTGCCTCATGCTTTTGCCTTTGCCTCCACTATTTAAGCCATTGAGATAGGAAATAAAAATTAAAAAAATTAAAAAAAAAATAATATGCTTTAGGAAAAATAAAATCATGACTCTAAACAATACAAAGTAACCATCATGAAGATCTGAGTTGTGCGCCACGTAAAATAAGTGGTATGATTTTGAATAAATTAGGGATTTCAACAATTATAATGACTTTTGTGCTTAAATAAAAATAAATATTAAAAATGATAATAGCTATTTAAATTGATAAATTTTCAAATATATAATTAGATAAGAAAATATTTTTTTCTATATAATTAAATATAATGTTGTATAATTTAAATGTGAACTTGCAAAAATTTAAAAGAATGAGTTGACATTTTAAATATTTATATATATGAAATTTGATGATATAGGCATCATAGTAAGTAAAGCAACATACAAAGAATAAATAGCAAGCTAGTTTATAAATAGGGTAGGTACTTATATTTCTATTTTACAGTAACAATTTTTTCTCTTCAAATTTTAACATTTCTTATTATTGAATTTTATATCCATTGAGTAATATTCTTATTAGTGCAAGATTGCTGTTTAAAACATCTAAATTGAGTTTCACTTACTCATGCATGAAATCCCCATATTAATATGACTGCTACTAAGTACTTTTCATATTTCAAATTCCAATGATTAATACATAAAATAAAATACAAAAATTAATAGTTAAAAGAATGTATCATGAGAAAAAATGCACAAAAAATTATATATAGAAACGAATGTATATGTATTTTGAAAGATAAAATCCAAAACACTTACAAACTGGTTGGAGATGCTTGTACCCGCACTAAATAAATCAATAAATAACTACACTCAAGAAATAGATTTGGAAAAAGAATATTGAGATGAATGTGCGATAGCATAAGAAAAAATAAAGTAATAAAATGAAAAAGAGATTTAATAAATGATAGTTTCTCTGTGCTTCTATTAAAGAAGTTACAAATACATTTTTTTGGTACTCATGATAAAGAAATGTTTTATAAATTATGTACAAAAATCCGCAAGTATGTTATCTTCAATATTTTGAATGCCTATAATTCAAAATTTTTAAACAACCAATGAGTTGTTTAACTCATTCATTAATTGATAATTACTTTTTTTAATAAAAAAATCCCTTAGCTTAAATGGGTGAAACAAAAAAAAGTTTATCAATGATAAAAGAATTACAATCGAAGATACATATTGTAGTAAGTTTATATATCAGTTTCTATTTTGAAAATGCCTTATTTTAGAGGGAAAAAATGATGTACATTATAAGATGTTTATAAATAAAATTTTATCATTTAGTTACCGAATTTGAAATTGGAAGATCTCGTGTTTGAAAAATGTTTTAAATGTAATGCAAAATTTTTGTTCAATTATCTACTCTTGCCTTGGTATTCCAAGCTTGAGGGGTGGATCATGACATTTAGTTCCATAATATGTTATTTCTTTCTTTCAAAGAGAGCAAATATGAAATCTACTACACAGCATTAAAGAGCAGCGACCAAAACCACCATGATCAAAAGTGAAAAAAATTAAACATAGGCATGTAAACAAAGCAAAGCGCAAAGGCTAACATGTAACAACATAACTTCANATGATATTAGAAATCATGTTAGATGTATTGAAACCCATTTTTTAGTAGATTTCTACAAATTGTAATATTATACTAATTTTCCCTTGAGCCATGCTAAATTTACAAATTGTAATACTCCTTTAAAGCCTATAAATAATACCTTTTGAGCCATGCTAAATTCATTGGATTCCGAATATTATAATAATTTTCCCACTTGTATGTGTTTTTTAAATGTGTATTATTCAAGTGCTTCAAAAGTTTTCNATGATATTAGAAATCATGTTAGATGTATTGAAACCCATTTTTTAGTAGATTTCTACAAATTGTAATATTATAATAATTTTCCCTTGAGCCATGCTAAATTCACAAATTGTAATACTCCTTTAAAGCCTATAAATAAAACCTTTGAGCCATGCTAAATTCATTGGATTCCGAATATTATAATAATTTTCCCACTTGTATGTTTTTTTAATGTGTATTATTCAAGTGCTTCAAAAGTTTTGATGGCTATGTATATGCAAGCATAAGGACAAGTTCGTTCCTTTTGAATGATGCCTATATGTGTGCTTATTTTAATTTATTAAAACGATTTTTTGCATGCGTGATTAAATTCACTAAGTGATGGACACTGAATTTTTTTANTGTGTGCTTATTTTAATTTATTAAAACGATTGTTTGCATGCGTGATTAAATTCACTAAGTGATGGACACTGAATTTTTTTCCAAATTTTGGGCAATTATTAAATTAGCTTTTATGATGAATAGAACATATTTATTATCTTTACATTAAACACAGGTTTTTCTTTATTTATTAGTATCTTATATATTACAATTTTTAATGTAATCACATTGCATCACATTGTAAGTAGTATTAGAAAACCTCGAGCCTTAACAATCCAAGATAAAATTGGTATCCGAACCACACTATGGNATTGTAAGTAGTATTAGAAAACCTCGAGCCTTAACAATCCAAGATAAAATTGGTATCCGAACCACACTATGGCTCATTAAGTTAGCTAAAATAGGACACATCATTTTAAAAGATGATTTTGGAGCACACCCCAAAGCTAGGCAAGCCAAACTTTTCCCGAGCCAACCAAAAAAATTACTTGATTTCTAGAGTCATGTGCATTTGAGGCATGTCTTTTACCACAAAAGCTATAGTTTAAATGAGCTTAAATTTAATGATTAGAAAACCCCAAATCATTTTCTATTCAAATAAACAATTATTTTTAAATTAATCTATTAATAAAAAAATCAAAAAGGGATTTCTAAAGCCAATAAAAAAAAATAAAGTAACTCGAGCAACATTTCATTCACTCATTGCTTTCTCGTCAACCGCATTTCTCACTACTACTATCTCATTGAATTGCTCCCTCATTGACTCGCTAAACAACTAATTTTGCATAGCAATCATACTCACTCCCTCATAATTTCATTTGATTGTTTTTGTTCCCTATAATCACTCACCAAATTAATCTTCGTCATCAAATTTGCTCCCTTGCTATTTATTGGTATTATGTCATCTTTATCGACCCAACAACCTACACCTCTCATCTTAAGTACAACATTCTTGCAATGGTCTCTATGTTATTTTTTCATTGAAAAAAATTAAATATCTCGACTTTCTGCCAACAACGCTCAAGGGATCTCTAAAGGCTCTTGTTATGAGGGTTAAATCTATAAGATATTTAATATATTTTTAAATTTTTTATCGATAGAGTGATATGCATTTTTAGGCTTTTGATATCTTAAGGAATTGAATACTACTTGCTAATCATATTTTGATGTTTATATGGTAAACTTTTGTATAGCTCGCTCAACCAGACACATAGCTATCAAATTTCTAACAGTTGTTTTATGTTTGTTATTAGATTTTGAAATTAAATATGAATTTATTTTGAATTTTAAAATTTTTTTACTAATTTTTATTTTTAAAACATAGTTTTCATTTATAAAAATTTAAAATTTAAGTTTAAGGAGCTTATGCCTCACCCGACAAAGCTTACATCCTGCCTCATGCTTCTGTCTTTGTCTCCACTATTTAAGCCATTGAGGTAGGAAATAAAAATTAAAAAAAATTAAAAAAATGAAAAAAAAATAATATGCTTTAGGAAAAATAAAATGATGACTCTAAACAATACAAAGTAACCATTATGAAGATCTGAGTTGTGCGCCACGTAAAATAAGTGGTATAATTTTGAATAAATTAGGGATTTCAACAATTAATAATGACTTTTGTGCTTAAATAAAAATAAATATTAAAAATGATAATAGCTATTTAAACAGATAAAATTTCAAATATATAATTAGATAAGAAAATANGATTTCAACAATTAATAATGACTTTTGTGCTTAAATAAAAATAAATATTAAAAATGATAATAGCTATTTAAATAGATAAAATTTCAAATATATAATTAGATAAGAAAATATTTTTTTCTATATAATTAAATATAATGTTGTATGATTTAAATGTGAACTTGTAAAAATTTAAAAGAATGAGTTGACATCTTAAATATTTATATATATGAAATTTGATTATATAGGCATCATAGTAAGTAAAGCAACATACAAAGAATAAATAGCAAGCTAGTTTATAAATAGGGTAGGTACTTATATTTCTATTTTACAGTAACAATTTTTTCTCTTCAAATTTTAACATTTCTTATTATTGAATTTTATATGCTTAAGTAATATTCTTATTAGTGCAAGATTGCTTTTCACTTACTCATGCATGAAATCCCCATATAAATATGACTACTACTAAGTACTTTTCGTATTTCAAATTTCAATGATTAATACGGAAAATAAAATACAAAAATTAATAGTTAAAAGAATGTATCATGAGAAAAATGCACAAAAAATGATATATAGAAAANTAAGTAATATTCTTATTAGTGCAAGATTGCTTTTCACTTACTCATGCATGAAATCCCCATATAAATATGACTGCTACTAAGTACTTTTCGTATTTCAAATTTCAATGATTAATACGTAAAATAAAATACAAAAATTAATAGTTAAAAGAATGTATCATGAGAAAAATGCACAAAAAATGATATATAGAAACGAATGTATATGTATTTTGAAAGATAAAATCCAAAACACTTANTAACTAGAGAAGGTTCAAATCTATGTTAGATCAACAGAAGATATGGGACCTACTTGGTGAATTGCATGGGACAGAATGTTAAAGAGTTCTAAGAAGAGGAAAGCTTCTAATAATGATGATAAATAGAAAGTTGGTCATAGTTATGATAAAAAGAAAATGATATATGATATTTAGAATAACAATGATGAGCATAATCAATTCGTTATAAAAATGGCATGATCTATGAATCCAATATTGAGAGTAGCATTACAATCACCATATGTGTATAAGTGAGGAGATTTGAAAGAATTAAATCAACATCCATTTAGAATATGGTCATGCCATTTGCTAATGGTAATATGAAGCCATCAAAACGAGAGGTGAATGTTCTTCTTCAAACAAGAATTTAGTGCAAAAGCTTTGCAATTACTTTTTTAACGAGGTCAGTGCTAGGAATATCTAAAATCAAGTATAACGAGAGGAAGTCAGACGAGGAGGTTAGGAAGATTGGCAGCAAGCTATGGATGGTTCTATCATAACTGACAAGCAAACCAACTTGCGCGGGATTCATACAAGGCAAAATATAGGAGTTTAGAATTTTACACTTGATTTTATGCGGGTTAGGAATTGTTAGATTTAAGCTGGTAATAAATTGAAGAATTTTAATCAAGGAAAAATTGAATCTGTGCACAATTAGGAACAATAAGCATATTCAACTTTAATAAAAAGAAAACACTCAACCGGCTTTACAAATAATTTGCAATCAATTAATCATGACTACTCCATAATTAATGCAAGCCATCAATCATTATTTATAGAAAATAGTATTAGGATAATAAACCCAGATAATTTGAATTCAACCAAATCATGTATGAAATTAAATCAAACTCAATCAGATATTTAAATTTAAGCAAAATAATATCCAAGCTAAATCAAAACAATGAAATAAAAGAAATAAAAATTATAGCAAATTCATCCAAAATCAAATGGAGCTAAAATGACTAGAAAATAAGTATAATTCAGCTCTTTTGCTGTCAGTTCAACTTTTGGTTAGCTTATGAAATGCTTATCTTTTTTAGGCTAAAATAACTGAATTTTAGTGAAAAATAAAATTAGCTATATTATAACAATCTGCCAACAACAGGTTAACTACAATGGTAATGTCAATAGAATTGGTTCTTTAAAAATTTACCAAACATTATCTACATTATAGAACATGCTGCTGCAGTTGAAAGTGAGCTCTATATCTGTATGAGAGCTTAAAACTTTAAATCTCATGGCCAGAGGGAGATATGTGATGAGTAAATCCTCCCCACTACGAAGATTATTTTTTTAATGGAAACTGTTGAGGAGAACGGTTGAACCTAAACAACAATAAAAAAAATCACATTTTACCTATCCAAAGTAAAATGTATCTCACCTGGGATATTTTTCGCTGGATTTTATCAATTTGTCGAGCAAGTGATATTCTCTTCAAAACATCAGGCATGTACGCCGAATCTATACAAAATTCTTGAAAACTCTCCTGCAGTAAGATTTGCATTCGTACAATAATCATGCCTTAGAGAAAAAAATCAAGTAAACTAGCATTTAAAGCTAAAATTAGGTAAGTTAAGTTATAACAATAAATATCAGTCTACTTAAAAGTTACAAAAAGGAAATATTTCCCACAACAAACACACAAGCTCTGGCATTGGAAAGTTTTACTAACTAGTACAGTCCTATACAAAAATGAAAAATATTACTTTCAAAGAAGGATGTAAATTAAACTGCAAATATTTCAAATTCAAATTCAATCAAAAAAATTTGTTAAGAAAACGTAAAAATATAAAAACTGTAATAGCACCTCACTAGGAAGCTTTACAACTTCTAATACAGCGAATAAAAAAATTAAGAGAGTCATGGTCATTTTAACAAAAGCTAGGATGACCAAAAAAAATATTTTTCTTAAAAACTATATTAAAATAGTTTATTAATTCAAAAATAACAAACAAAAGCTCTAAACTGATGGCCAGACAACAATCACAAACAAAAAAAAGCAATTCAAGCCGTTAGAAATGTTATTAGCTTGATAAAGAACTTACAAATCCCTGGAAAGATTATAGTGAAAAGTAGGACTAAAAACCAAAAGAATTGTCTTCTAAGAAATAACTAAAAACAAATATTTACGTCACATGGAATCGGCTGATTGGATGCTTAGTATTAGCCTCAATTTTTTGGAATAATATTCCTTCTAGAATCAAGATGTAAATTTACAACTGAACTGCATAAGCATATTGACACGTGATTGATCTCATTTAGGACCCACATATCATCATCCAAATAAGCAGATAGAGAACGCAGCTCAAGCAACTCGAAGCTATACGATATATGTCAAAATTTCAAATACAATGGTGCGCCTGCGTGCATTTTCCATTTATGCTCTAGGGTTTTTTATTGGAAAAAAAAAATTAACAGTGCAGGTTGTTTGAGCAAGATTAGGGTTTACAAGTGGAAATGCTAAGCTTGTAATTTTTCGAGTAGAGATTACCGGAGGGCTAAAGTCTTAGTTCCCATTTCGAAGATGATCACAATTATTCTTTGAACGATAGTAAACAAAATATTGTATTTTAATGTTCCCATAACATGTTTCTTTCATATGTAATGGATTTCAAATGAGTTCAGGACTTTCTTATTAGTACACCTCTCATATTTCTATGAATATTGGCTTAAACAGCGTAATAGTATAAAGAGGGTACAAATTCATTTTTAAAAGAAATATCATATGCAGTCATATTGTTTTGCTTGAAACAATACATTAAATTAATGACTTTTTAATTAACTTTGCTTGAACAGCGTGAGGGTACAAAGAGGATGCAGCCCTATTTTTCAAAAAAAAAAACAAAAAAATAAAAGATTTTTGCAGTCATCTTGTGTTGTTTTAAACAACGTATCGTTTTGGTATGTATGTTTTGTTCCATATATTGATGGATTACAATGACCTTTGCTTGGATAACATAAGTAAAAAGAAAGTACAAAGAGGATACAAACTTATTTTGACGTATTATGTTACTTCAAGCATTTTGGTTCCATACATTATAGATTTTTCAATGAACTTTAGCTTTTAAGCATTAAGGTAGAAAGAGAGCACAAATTATTTCATATAGTAATATTTTTAATGAACATTAATTTTAAGCATGTTGGTACAAAGAGTGTACAAACCCATTTTTTATGGATAAAGCTTTTGTGGTCCTCTAGTTTTAGGCCTTTCAGCATTAGAACATTCTACCTAACAAAAGGGTCAAACTAGCTGCTACTAAGTTGAGGAAAAAATGCTTCCCTTTGGTAGGAGAACTTGAAAATGGAGATAAAAATGGAAGAAGGGAAGAGTAAAAACACTACATGGTCTAAGATAAAAATGGAGATGCAGCGCAAATACCTTCCACCCCATTTCCGACATGATATTTTCGTAAAACTTCACCACCTGAGCTAGAGAGATTCTTCTGTGGAGTATACAGTTGAATTTGATTAACTCATGATAAAATGTGAGTTCGTGGAACTTATGGAGCACACAGTAGCAAGGTATCTTGGAGGAATGAGATCTTTTATTATGGGGTGCAGCTGCAGCCATATTGGTCCCTGCTTGATGTACTGACCCTAACTCCAAAAGAAAAAACAAACAATGTCACCAGGTGACCCCTACACTTTATAGGCAGAGTTAAATCTCATGATTAGGCAGCAAGAGCGTACTTAATAGAACATCCAAACCAACCCAACCAAAGGGGAAATAAATCCATTGCGTAGAAAAGTTGGAGCCCACTAGCACTTCCAAATTTGTCCTAACTAATAAGTGCTTCACATGTCATGGTGTCAGGCACATTGCATTAGGTCGCTCAAATAAGAGAATAATATCTTTTACTGAGTAGAAAGAGATTGAAGAATTAGGCAGAGACATGGGAGAAAATAAAGACATCAAAAGGAGTATCAACTCGCAGCCGATGAGAGAGAGATGCTAGTGAATCAAACTGAGCCAATGAGAAAGCCTCCAACAGGATTAGCATTGATTATCTTAAAAGGTTGTGAGTGTAAGGTAACGGATGTTTAGATAGAATTTGAGGATTTGGTGTCATGAACCACCTTTTTGAAGGTATTAAGAGGAACATCAACAGGACTGACAGTAGTTGTCAATAAAGTCATGAGTTCTATATCAACATGTCAATTGATAGGTCGTAATGGAGAAAAAAGATTCATGTAACCGAACCCACTTAGTGGGATAGACTTGTCGTTTACACACACACACACACACAAATTATATATATATATATATATATAAAGGTGAAATCGATATATATATATATACATGTATGTTACGGGTGACAAAATTTCTATTGCTTCTCTACCGCTTCATCAGGTCGAGCACGATGTTAATGTTACTCAGGCACAAGAGGTTCATGATGTGCAACAACCTACACCTGTCCGGCCACCTTTAAACCAATTCATTGATCATATGAGTCAATCCTCGAATGAGGAATGACAGGTTTACACATCCAGGAGGAATAAAAAGAATAGAGACCTACTTGAGCTCAGGAATCTGGTGAATGATACTTTGGTTACTTCGAGTAATGGTACGTACCTCACCAATTTGTTAGTCGGCTCCCTTCCGAGAACTAAAGACAGAGGGAGGAATAAATTGGGATTTCCCTACCGCTCTATGCCCGTTGTNGCAGATAGAGAACGCAGCTCAAGCAACTCGAAGCAATACAATATATGTCAAAATTTCAAATACAATGGTGCGCCCGCGTGCATTTTTCATTTATGCTCTAGGGTTTTTTATTGAAAAAAAAATTAAAAGTGCAGGTTGTTTGAGCAAGATTAGGGCTTACAAGTGGAAATGCTAAGCTTGTAATTTTTCAAGTAGAGATTACCGGAGGGCTAAAGTCTTAGTTCCCATTTCGAAGATGATCACAATTATTCTTTGATCGATAGTAAACAAAATATTGTATTTTAATGTCATGTTTCTTTCATATGTAATGGATTTCAAACGAGTTCAGGACTTTCTTATTAGTACACCTCTCATATTTCTATGAATATTGGCTTAAACAGCGTAATAGTACAAAGAGGATACAAATTAATTTTTAAAAGAAATATCATATGTAGTCATATTGTTTTGCTTGAAACGATACATTAAATTAATGACTTCTTAATTAACTTTGCTTGAACAGCGTGAGGGTACAAAGAGGATGCAGCCCTATTTTTAAAAAATAATAATNATATTTCCCACAACAAACACACAAGCTCTGGCATTGGAAAGTTTTACTAACTAGTACAGTCCTATACAAAAAATGAAAAATATTACCTTCAAAGAAGGATGTAAATTAAACTGCAAATATTTCGAATTCAAATTCAATCAAAAAAATTTCTTTACTTAATTTTGAATATAAGAAAAAGTAAAAATATAAAAACTGTAATAGCACCTCACTGTTGACCTCATTTTTAGTGAGGTCTTAGCCTTCTAATCTTAGAACCTAGGATCTAGCCTTAGGAGTTCCTAGTTGACCATCCTAGCGGACTAGTAATGGAACCCACCTCCTGTAGAACTTCAAGCCACTTCTTGACTCATTTTTGTGAAGAACTCGCATGAGTATTTCCAAGCACTCAACTTCTAGTTGCAAGGGTTAAAGATCAACATGCAGAGGGCCCGAAAATGAGTTCCTATAGG
>JXCR01144649.1:0-42422 GCA_002079205.1 Phalaenopsis hybrid cultivar | reverse complement strand
TCTGGATGCCATGTAATTTGAGATTGAAGGGATGATTACTATTGAACCTTCTATATAACTCAGAATTGTAAGGGATTTTATGTTTTCAAGATCCAAAAGTGTAGATTTATTATTTGTAACACGTAAGTAGGCTTGGGTTTTTTTGGTGTTGGATTGATAGTTAACCTCTGCAATGGGAAAATTGTATTATTGGTTTCCTCTTCTATGAATTTGGTTAACAGAATTGTCGAGGGATTGTTGGGTGGTTTTAAGAGTGTTGCATATTAAGGAGAGATGCATATTTGATATTTCTAAGTCATAAGCAACTAGTATTTATGATCATCATTGGAATCTCAAGAGTAGCCCTCTTTGTTGAAATCTCAATGGTAGCCCTCNTGATATTTTTGGCTGCCTTCTTCAGATGATCAGATACCTGTAAAAAGAATCACGAAATGCTTACAATTATGCTCATACATCACAAATTTAGTTCCATCTGATGAATGGTATAAATTTTTAAAAAAAAATTATTGCATAAGGCATTAGTGAAAGAACAACAGCAAGAATCTTTTTATTTTTTCATGGGAAAGATTGCTTACTTGAAGAGCATATATGTGAATATATAAACAAACAAAGGCTAACATATTCATAAGCTATCTCGTATCTATGTTTTTGTTCATTGAAAGAATTAAAATAAAAAAATAGACAAAAAAGTTCTTTTAAAGTAATGTAACTTTGTAGTTAGCACACGAAAAAAATATAGAAAGTAGTTACATAGAATTGTCAGCATAAAAAATAAAATAAAATAACACTGGATCAAGATAGAATAAAATGAAGTAAAGAGGATGGAAGAAAGTTCACATTCAGACACTAGCTAAGTCCAGAACACTAAAATCAACCAAAAAGTAATTATTTCTAGTTTGGAATCTAATAGATCTAAGAGAAATAAGAATGACTACCAGTAAAATTATTTTATCTTTCAAACCAAAAAAAAAAAATAGATATATATATATAGATGATAGAATCTTCAGAGTGCATCAAGCTATGAAAAATTAACATTCATCACTTCAAAACAATTAAATAAAGGGTTGCTGCAATAAGTTGACATGTATCAATTGCCGGTATCGTTCTTGAGATATCAGAAGTCTCAACATAGAAAACAGATGATATCATAGATGAAGGAGCAGGCGAATACTATGAACTTACAAACCATCAACAATTAGTGATGGCATTAACTCAAAAGATGAATCTATACAAATATCAATAGCATGAGATCCAACAGAAAGGAACAAGGCATATAGCTAGAATCTCCAAGCAAACTTGCGGGCTACATTTGATAACGAGTATTTACAATACAAAAAAACTTACTGTTTCATATTATGATAAAAAAAAAGTCAACAGTAGATGGAAACTTAAAGAAGATTTCTTTAATTTTGAAAGGGCCTGAAACGGATCGTGAAGTTCCAGACAATGGAACTGCGGGACCTTCGGCGATGCCGGCAAGGCCATGCCTCTAGCCTTTCTTCACTTTTATGTTTTCTTTCCTATTATACTTTATTCCTTCCTAATATTTTCCTATATATGCCTTGTTAGGGTTTGGAAGTCGGTTTTGATTGTGTTTTTGTTTGAGGCAGTGGCCGGCATCTCTGTTTCCCATCTAGGGTTGTATCCAAAGGTTGATTGGTGCCCCGATTATATTTCGCTCTCGAGGTGGTGATTATCTCCCTTGTTGCCCTCGCCATCCTTTCCACGTCTCTCCAAACCTCCCCTTCATTGTTGCAGGCCGTCTGGGACAGCGCTTGTTCCTGTCAACAGCAGTTCCAGCCATCCAAACCCAGCCTTACACCTTGTTGCCGCTTACCAAACCCCAAACTCCATCCTTCCACATTGCCATCACTTACCAAAACCAGAGTTCCACCTCGCTGCTGCCCTAGAACAGCAAAGGTATTGCTGTTGCTTGCTGTGCAGGCCCTTCCGCTTCACTACCGTCACTTCGAACACCCTCAACCCGCTGTCTTACTAGCTGTCCTGCCCCCAACCTCCTTGTTGCCTCCCAGGACAGCAAGGACCTGCAGTTCCGTTGCCAGACCCGCAAACTTGCTCCGCTTTTCCACCTTGCAACCACCTTTCCGGGCCCCCAGCAGCCACCACCACCACCTTCGATTCACCCTAATNCTTCACTACCGTCACTTCGAACACCCTCAACCCGCTGTTTTACTAGCTGTCCTGCCCCCAACCTCCTTGTTGCCTCCCAGGACAGCAAGGACCTGCGGTTCCGTTGCCATACCCGCAAACTTGCTCCGCTTTTCCACCTTGCAGCCACCTTTCCGGGCCCCCAGCAGCCACCACCACCACCTTCGATTCACCCTAACCCCATGTTGTGTGCTGTGTGTGTTGTTATTTCCTATTGTAATTGTCTAGTTGTAAGTTTCTATTTGATTTCTGTAATGATATTTATTTTTCTCTGTTGTGTTAGTTAACTCCAATATTATTTGGTATCAAAGCTGGCCTAACCCTAGCCCTACCTTAGGGTTACCAACATCCAACACTATCTAACCCAAACTCCACACCAAAGCCCTTCCACTTGAAATTTTTTCAAATCAGCCGCCCAAAATTTTTCATTTCCACCCAAAATCATCCCCATGCACCCTCTTCCACCGCCCCAAACCTAAACCCTAGCCTCGCCGCCGACTAGACCATTGTTGGAAACCTGATCTGGAAGAAATGACACAATATTACTTATCAAAAATCCACAAAGAGATGTCCAAGAACTTCTTATGGAATATATGCAGCGGAAAATCCTCCAACTGCAACGGAGGCTTGTCACCTTCGATAAGAGGCAATCAGGAAGTGTCATATGTAATCACAATGGTGATTCGTCAAATCAAAAGGATGAAATGAATCCCTTCCACTGACCAGTTTCCAGCGACCAAGAACCAATACCACTGAGATTTGGCATGGAATATCACAAATGCGCCAGAAATTTGGAGTGCAAGGTGACTTGTCATATTTTGACAGTTGCATGGGTCCGGACGAGTTCATTAAATGGCTCAAGACAATGGAAGTATCTTTGCATACCAGAACATCCCACCAGACAGAATAGTAAAGCTAGATGCCATCAAGTTAAAGAAGAGTGTACAAATGTGTTGAGAAAATTTGAAGTACCTACGTTAGTAGGAAAGGAAAAACAAAATCACTATATGGTTTAAGATGAAATGAGAGATGCAGCACAAGTACCTATCAGTTCAATACAACAACACATCTCTTAAAAATAGCATCACCGGTTGGCCGCCATATATGACTGACAGAGCACAACCTCAAGATTAAGCACCAACAGTAAAACCAATGAAGCATCCAAGTTGGCCCCGCCTTAAGAATGGAGAATAGGTGGAGCCAACCAACATTCTCAAATCCGTCCAGNAGTTGCATGGGTCCGGACGAGTTCATTAAATGGCTCAAGACAATGGAAGTATCTTTGCATACCAGAACATCCTACCAGACAGAATAGTAAAGCTAGATGCCATCAAGTTAAAGAAGAGTGTACAACTGTGTTGAGAAAATTTGAAGTACCTACGTTAGTAGGAAGGGAAAAACAAAATCACTATATGGTTTAAGATGAAATGAGAGATGCAGCACAAGTACCTATCAGTTCAATACAGCAACACATCTCTTAAAAATAGCATCACCGGTTGACCGCCATATATGACTGACAGAGCACAACCTCAAGATTAAGCACCAACAGTACACCCAATGAAGCATCCAAGTTGGCCCCGCCTTAAGAATGGAGAATAGGTGGAGCCAACCAGCATTCGCAAAGCCGTCCAAGTCAAGAAGTGTGTCAAGTGCTACAATTTTGGAAATGGTGCATCAGTTTGCCCAAACAAAAGTATGATCTATTTCACTGAACATGGAACAGTTAAAGTAATAGCCAGTGTAGAGGAGAGAATGAAGACGTCAAATATGAGTCACAACATGAAGCCGAGAGGAAGTTGTGCTAGTGATTCCAGTTGAGCCCATGAGCGACACAAGTTGGATTAGCCATGATTGTTCTAGAAGTCCGAAGAGCCGAAATCAAAAATAAAACAGCCCCTACGAAAGAATTGCCAGACAACATGACCGACAGTTTACCTATTGGATTGCTGTCACTTAAAGTGATCCAACATTTTACAGATTTCATTCCAGAGTCAGTTCTTCCAAGCAAATTTGGTTATCGAATGCGCCCAGTAAAGTTTGATAAATGGAAGAAGTAAATTATGAGTTTAATGGCTCGAGAGTTACTTTGTGAGAATCTATGTCTATATATTGTTTCAGCTCGGGTTGTACCAAAACAGGATGAAAACTTATTCTATCAGAATGTGCTTGGAATGACAAAGCCTAAAGGGTTGACTTATCGGAAGATGAAGATTACAAAATTTCGATTGCTTTCAATGTGGTAGACTTGACTACAAAATATGAGGAGATAGAAGTCTCTCCTAAATACGGAAGACTAATGCAGGTGTAATAGCCCTCTGAACCGAACATAAGAATAGCCGCAACTTGGACCGGTTCAGAAGAGGAGTTAGAGGGCTGGTCGACACTCCTCTAGCCTAAGGCTTGCCGCCCAAAATGAGCGGGCCCCCCTTAGCTACCCTAGTATAATATATGTTGTTTTGTCGTGTTTTATGTGAGTTTTTTCGTGTGCTTTATTGGAAACAGTTGTCGGCATCTCGACNTGTGAGAATCTATGTCTATATATTGTTTCAGCTCGGGTTGTACCAAAACAGGATGAAAACTTATTCTATCAGGATGTGCTTGGAATGACAAAGCCTAAAGGGTTGACTTATCGGAAGATGAAGATTACAAAATTTCGATTGCTTTCAATGTGGTAGACTTGACTACAAAATATGAGGAGATAGAAGTCTCTCCTAAATACGGAAGACTGATGCAGGTGTAACAGCCCTCTGAACCGAACATAAGAATAGCCGCAACTTGGACCGGTTCGGAAGAGGAGTTAGAGGGCTGGTCGACACTCCTCTAGCCTAAGGCTTGTCGCCCAAAATGAGTGGGCCCCCCTTAGCTACCCTAGTATAATATAAGTTGTTTTGTCGTGTTTTATGTGAGTTTTTTCGTGTGCTTTATTAGAAACAGTTGTCGGCATCTCGAGTTTCCATCCTAGGGTTGTAGTATTTTGGTTGTATCTCGCTCCCGAGATAGTGATTAACCTTTTTTCCATCATTCTGCAATGCTTCATGTCATTAGCTGTTGACCTTCCCTGCTGCAGCCGCCACAAAAAAACACCTCCTGACTGTTTTTTTCTGCAGTTCCACGTTGTCTCCACTTTCCAGAACCAATCTTCCACCCTGTTGCTGCCTTTTAGACTTGTGTCGCACCTCTCATTGTTGCTTCCCAGCTGCGCNTTAGCTGTTGACCTTCCCTGCTGCAGCCGCCACAAAAAAACACCTCCTGACTGTTTTTTTCTGCAGTTCCACTTTGTCTCCACTTTCCAGAACCAATCTTCCACCCTGTTGCTGCCTTTTAAACTTGTGTCGCACCTCTCATTGTTGCTTCCCAGCTGCGTGTTTCCTTTGCATACAACCTCGCCGCTGCTTCCAGACTTCCAACCACGTTGCTGCTTCTAGCCCTGATACAAGCAAAGCTTCCACATGTCGCTGCCTTCCAGACTTGCATCCCATCTCACTGTTGCTTCAACAATCATGTCTAAAAATTTTGCAAGAGTTGCAAAGCAAAGGCAAACCATTAAATTATNCTCACTGTTGCTTCAACAATCATGTCTAAAAATTTTGCAAGAGTTGCAAAGCAAAGGCAAACCATTAAATTAAACATTTTGTAAGTAACAGCACGAGCAAGTGCCAATCTATAAACTCCAAGCCCAAAGGGGTAGAAACATCCATTCAAACAAGAACATAGCCGACAAATGATCAAGAGAGCCTTATAGTAACAACATCCAATTGAATTATATTACCAAAATAATAACCAAAAAGTATAGTGTGAACTAGTTAATGTAGTGTTCGAAGATGAGGGAAAATCAACAATAATACGGGCTCTTCAGAAGTATCAGAATATAGGGAGAACTTCAATATATAAATTTGTAAGCCAGTTACATAAAAAAGCATAGAGAGAACGTTCTAGAATAATATGCTTCCAAAGATAACTTATAAACACACGAAGTCAATCAATAAGTCAAATAAGAGCAGTCAACAAACAGATGAAAATTATACGTGAAGGAATATCTCAAAATTTTAGAGGAAAAAAAGAATATTTACCAACAAAAGTGTATGAAAAAGAAGCTTCCAGAGGATAAATACCTGCCTTTCATAGAAAAACATAGCAGGTTTACCAAATAAGACAGCGGTAGCTTGTTCTTTACAAAACTAAGCCTTGCTGAAAGAAAAATTAAAATCTTGCAAGCAAGAAATAGTTGAACGAATCAAGTCCCTTAAAAGTAACAACAAAGGAAAAGGTTGAGAAGCTAGAAATCCGACATAATGGAGCAAGATGGCACCAACTGTTGGATCATGCGAATATGACAAGCATAGACAAAATATTGTAGAAACAAAACATGTGGCTGAGTTTCCACATTGGCACCACAAAACACTGACAAAGAGGGTAAAGCAGCAGTAGGAAAAAAGATGGAAAACGGGCTCGACAAAAGAAAGTGAAGACAAGCTGCCATCAAAATCTCCAGCAACANCAAGTCCCTTAAAAGTAACAACAAAGGAAAAGGTTGAGAAGCTAGAAATCCGACATAATGGAGCAAGATGGCCATCACCAACTGTTGGATCATGCGAATATGACAAGCATAGACAAAATACTGTAGAAACAAAACATGTGGCTGAGTTTCCGCATTGGCACCACAAAACACTGACAAAGAGGGTAAAGCATCAGTAGGAAAAAAGATGGAAAACGGGCTCCACAAACGAAAGTGAAGACAAGCTGCCATCAAAATCTCCAACAACGCATGAGCAAAAATTGTATGCAATGAATAGGTGCAACAAAGATGACAACCCAGAGTCTAATCAATAGTCGAGGCAAAGCTCAAGACTAGCCAATAAAGTGGATGCATCGAGAGGGTGAACTTGATGACGATTATGCGACTGACAATGAGCCACAACAAAGAGGCCACAGGAAAAATATTGTGAGAGCCCTGGGAGAGAGAAACAAATGCAATAACCAAGATAGAATGGATGGTAATGAGCCCTCATCCAAATATTAGGTTTGAATGAATAAAACACTACCTTCTAAGGAAGAGGACATGAGAAGTTTGGTAAAATTTGCAAATAAAGAAAAATAAATAAATCCTAGAGTTTTGAGAGGAGGGNCCTCATCCAAATATTAGGTTTGAATGAATAAAACACTACCTTCTAAGGAAGAGGACATGAGAAGTTTGGTAATATTTGCAAATAAAGAAAAATAAATAAATCCTAGAGTTTTGAGAGGAGGATACAACTAGCTTTTCTTAGAAAAGAGCCTAGCAAGCCATTATTGATAAATGCATTGGTTTCATTTCTATGAAAACTCTATTATTTTTGCAACTGTGGGAGGCAAAATTAATCCTCATTCCCCATGATTCACTAGGCCTAGTTTTGAGCATTTTCTATTAGCTCAAATCATCTTCTTTGTTCTGAGTCATAGCCAGCTTTTTATCTCGAAAAATAAAAGAGCCACATTCGAGTGAAGAGTGGCTTGTNTTCTATTTGATTTCTGTAATGATATTTATTTTTCTCTGTTGTGTTAGTTAACTCCAATATTATTTGGTATCAGAGTTGGCCTAATCCTAGCCCTACCTTAGGGTTACCAACATCCAACACTATCTAACCCAAACTCCATCCCAAAGCCCTTCCACTTGCAGATTTTTCAAATCAGCCGCCCAAAGTTTTTCATTTCCACCCAAAATCATCCCCATGCACCCTCTTCCACCGACACAAACCTAAACCCTAGTCTCGCCACCGACTAGACCATTGTCGGAAACCTGATCTGGAATAAATGACAGAATATTGCTTATCAAAAATCTGCAAAGAGATGTCCAAGAGCTTCTTATGGAATATATGTAGCGGAAAATCCTCCAACTGCAACGGAGGATTGTCACCTTCGATAAGAGGCAATCAGGAAGTGTCATCCGTAATCACAATGGTGATCCGTCAAATCAAAAGGATGAAAAGAATCCCTTCCACTGAGACCAGTTTCCAGTGACGAAGAAATTTGGCATGGAATATCACAAGTGAAGCCAGAAATTTGGAGTGCAAGGTGACTTGTCATATTTTGACAGTTGCATGGGTCCGGACGAATTCATTAAATGGCTCAAGACAATGGAAGTATCTTTCCATACCAGAACATCCTACCAAACAGAATAGTAAAGCTAGATGTCATCAAGTTAAAGAAGAGTGTACAACTGTGTTGGGAAAATTTGAAGTACCTACGTTAGTAGGAAGGGAAAAACAAAATCATTATATGGTTCAAGATGAAATGAGAGATGCAGCACAAGTACCTGTCAGTTCAATACAGACAACACATGTCTTAAAAATAACATCACTGGTTGACCGCCACATATGACTGACAGAGCACAACCTCAAGATTAAGCACCAACAGTACACCCAATGGAGCATGCAAGTTGGCCCCGCCTTAAGAATAGAGAATAGGTGGAGCCAACCAGCATTCTCAAATCCGTCCAAGTCAAGAAGTGTGTCAAGTGCTATAATTTTGGAAATGGGGCATCAGTTTGCCCAAACTAGAGTATGATCTAATTCATTGAACATGGAACAGTTAAAGTAATAGCCAATGTATAGGAGAGAATGAAGACGTCAAATATGAGTCACAACATGAAGCCGAGGGGAAGATGTGCTAGTGATTCCAGTTGAGCCCATGAGCGACACAAGTTGGATTAGCCATGATTGTTCTAGAAGATAGTGAGTCCGAAGAGCCAAGATCAGAAATAAAACAGCCCCTACAGAAGGAATTGCCGGACAACATAACCGACAATTTACCTATTGGATTGTTGTCACTTAAAGTGATCCAACATTTAACAGATTTCATTTCAGAGTCAGTTCTTCCAAGCAAATTTGGTGCGCCCAGTAAAGTCTGATAAATGGAATAAGTAAATTACGAGTTTAATGGCTCGAGAGTTACTTTGTGAGAATCTATGTCTATATATTGTTTCAGCTCGGGTTGTACCAAAACAGGATGGAAACTTATTCTATCAGGATGTGCTTTGGAATGACAATGCCTAAAGGGTTGACTTATTGAAAGATGAAGATTACAAAATTTCGATTACTTTCAATGTGGTAGACTTGACTACAAAATATGAGGAGATAGAAGTTTCTCCTAAATACGGAAAACTAATGCAGGTGTAACAGCCCTCTGAACCGAACATAAGAATAGCTGCAACTTGGACCGGTTCGGAAGAGGAGTTAGAGGGCTGCTCGACACTCCTCTGGCTTAAGGCTTGCCGCCCAAAAAGAGTGGGCCCCCCTATCGGCGCTAAAAGAGGGAAAGTTAAAAATTTGTGGGTGATTTGTTCAAAAGTTGTCCGTAAGAAGCTGTCGGTCGCTGGAAGTGAAGTCTCGTCGCCCGCTTCAAAAGGACGTTTTAATTTACTAAGTTTTAGAAAAATATGAAATCAAACTGACCCCATATTTTTCATAGTTTAAATGAAAGAGTATTTTAGAAAAATATGAAATCAAACTGACCTCATATTTTCCACAGTTTAAATGAAAGAGCACACTACCTCAAATCTTGTATCTATCCCGAGGTATAAACACGAGACTTGAGGATGAGACTCGATCAAACAAACTAAGAAATATATGACATTTGTTTGGTCTGTGAAACCGTTTTATTTGGCGACAAGTTCTTCTATTTAATACAAAGAATTAAATAGGGTTTCTTTTAGGTTGGGTTCGGAAAAGCTTCCTATAAGTGCAAACCCCTATAGTTAATTACATCTTAAATGACCGAAGTCATTTAAGAAAACTCTCGATAAAAATCAAGGAATATTATCTTCAAAGAAGTCAAAAGGATAGGACTTTTCAAATACATCGAACGAAGATGTGTGAAAGGGGAAAAGCTCGAACCTGGCACAATGTTGCGGAATCCAAATGAAGAGAAACTAGAGGAGACCACAGATCCTGAGGAGAACCTCAGTGACTTCCCAGTCTATCCTATGATTTGGCTCCAGTTTTGAGAAGAAATTATTAAAGTTTTTCATCCTGCCAGTTTATTTAATTAGGGCTTATATTTGCGTGACATGGTCATACAAATCGCCTGGATATGAGGGTTTACGTCGTATCAGGCGACAACCTCGGAACCTAGAACGAGTTTAGGGCTTAAATCGTATGTTTACGTCGTATCGGACGACAACCTCGGAACCTAGAACGAGTTTAGGGCTTAAATCATACGACAGTTATTTAATTAGGGCTTATATTTGCGTGACAGGGTCACTCAAATTGCCTAGAAGATATGAGGGCCGTCGTATCGGACGACAACCTCGGAACCTAGAACGAGTTAGGGCTTAAATCGTACAACAGAGTAGGGCTTATATTTGCGTGACAGAGTCACTCAAATTGCCTAGAAGATATGAGGGTTTACGTCAGTTAAAGTGTTTCATCCTGCCAATTTTATTTAATTAGGGCTTATATTTGTGCGACAGGGTCATGAAAATATTAAAGTGTTTTATCCTGCCAATTTTATTTAATTAGGGCTTATATTTACGTGACAGAGTCACACAAATTGCCTAGAAGATATGAGGGTTTACGTCGTATCGTATATTTGCGTGACAGGGTCACTCAAATTGCCTAGAAGATATGAGGGTTTACATCGTATCAGGTTTAATTAGGGCTTATATTTGCGTGACAGAGTCACACAAATTGCCTATAAGATATGAGGGTTCACGTCGTATCGGACATTGCGTGACAGAGTCACACAAATTGCCTAGAAGATATGAGGGTTTACGTCGTATCAGGCGACAGGCGTGACAGGATCACACAAATTGCCTAGAAGATATGAGGGTTTACGTCGTATCGGACGACAACAGAACCTAGAACGAGTTTTACGTCGTATCGGACGACAACCTCGGAACCTAGAACGAGTTAGGGCTTAGATCGTACAACTCAAAATCTAGAACGAGTTTAGGGCTTAGATCGTACAGCAGAGCTATACGAATGCCTAAAGAAAAAGAACGAGTTTAGGGCTTAGATCGTACAGCAGAGCTATACGAATGCCTAAAGAAAAAGGTGGATAGGGCTTAAATCGTACGGCAGAGCTATACGAATGCCTAAAGAAAAGGTGGAGGATTATGTCCTTAGATCGTACAGCAGAGCTATACGAATGCCTAAAAGAAAAGGTGGAGGATTTATGTTGCGTTAAGATATGAGGGTTTACGTCGTATCGGACGACAACCTCGGAACCTAGAACGAGCTAGGGCTTAGGTATACGAATGCCTAAAGAAAAAGGTGGAGGATTTATGTTGCGCTAGGCAAACAACCTCGAAATCCATACGAATGCCTAAAGAAAAAGGTGGAGGATTTATGTTGCGCTAGGCAAACAACCTCGAAAATCAAAATCTAGAACGAGTTTAGGGCTTAGATCGTACAGCAGAGCTATACGAATGCCTAAAGAAAAAGAACGAGTTTAGGGCTTAGATCGTACAGCAGAGCTATACGAATGCCTAAAGAAAAAGGTGGATAGGGCTTAAATCGTACGGCAGAGCTATACGAATGCCTAAAGAAAAGGTGGAGGATTATGTCCTTAGATCGTACAGCAGAGCTATACGAATGCCTAAAAGAAAAGGTGGAGGATTTATGTTGCGTTAAATCGTACAGCAGAGCTATACGAATGCCTAAAGAAAAGGTGGAGGATTTATGTTGCGCTAGGAAAACAACCTCGAAATCTTATGGATCGTTGTTTAATTTCTAGGAAAAGGAACGGTTTTACTGGAGAAGACATGTTCTGTTGTTGAAGATGGTCGTGTTGCCCACCGCGCTAGCTCCAAGTTCTTCGACGTGATGAGTTTAAGTTTTCTAGGGTGTCCAGTTATGGTGTCAACTCAAACGGTCCTATGATTGTAGTCCTCTAAACATCCTATATAAAAAGGAAACATGCTTAAAGCTATATAATATGAAATGTGCAATACATGAACAAACAGTAGAATGCATGTGAAACAGTAGCAGGTAGAAACAGGAACAATATAACATGCTATACAAAAAAAACAGTAGCAAGTAGAAACATAAACAGTATAGCATGTTATACAGAAAGAACAGTAGCAGGTATAAAACATGAAAAATATGACATGTTATACAGTACAGTAGTAGGTAGGAACAGAAATAGGATAATATGTTGTACAGGAAGAGCAGTAGCAGGTAAAAAACAGGAAAAATATGACATGCTATACAGTACAGTAGCAGGTAGGAACAGGAAAATAAAGTACTGAAAAATGTAAAGCAAACTTGTACGCCCGTGAAATCCGATTTTCCTTAAGTATAGCAAGCCTAAATGTATCTCAAAAGCAAAGTCTAGAAGAAAACGTCATCCAAGAAATCCGAGGAAGAGCAGAAAACTCGAGAAAATCAACGAGAAGAGACTCAAGTAAAAGAAAATCCTCAAACATCCTGGAGAAATCCCGAAAGAAAGGAAAAGTAACACGAGTGCCCTGTCCCAAAGCTTCAATGAGACAAAACAAAAAAAAAATTCGGATGAGGGGGACCGCAAGCACTCGTATGGGACTGAGCTTAACTGTATATTTATTCTCGAGGGTCCACGAAGGCTACTCAGTCACCATAGTGTATAGAACCCGCAACTCGTCTAGAAGGGTGTCTTGAACCTCACTTAGAGGGCTATTTCCCAGCCTAAATGGGTATTCGTCAGGTGGACAACCGGCTTTAAAGTATGTTTTATGTTTTTTAACATGCATGTAAATTTTGAACATGCAAAGAAGAGTTATCAATTTTATTCCGTAGAAAAGTATGTTTTTGCTTTAAAAAGGGTTTATCAAAACTTATATATTTTTTTTTAGAAATTTTCGTTGTCCACGAGTCGATTACATTGTCGGGTGTGGGACTGTCAATCATCTGAGGAGGTTCGAGTCAAACTCCCGCTAGACTTATGTCGGTGAAGGATACAATAACCTATTGTTCATCAGATGTCTGGATCTTGATGTTATAGGATAGGACATCTTTCTGCTCTATCTTCGGTGTGCTTTTATTATCAACACCGTACGCCCCAAAACGACTACTTGTGACCTTGCTTGATAGTTTCACATATAGGAAAAGGCTATACGTGGACACTTATGCATCGGACATAAGCGTCAAAAAGGATTCACGTATAGCAAAAGGCTATACGCGGACACTTATGCATCGGACATAAGCATCGAAAAACCTCACGTATAACAAAAGGCTATACGTGGACACTTATGCATCAGACATAAGCATCGAAAATCGAATAAGAAACAAGGAAAGAAAAGAACAAAAATGGGGTGAGAGAGAGGAGGCACTGATCCATCTAAAACACCAAAAAAAGGAGAATGGATCAGTTCTCAAAACTCGTATTGAAAAGACCTGGAGAAGTAGGGCCCAAGGACTTTCCTAACAAACATAAAGGGGCACCTTGCGCTAATTTTCTCAAACCCCAAAGACATAGGATTGATCGAGTCCACCAAATGCTTTCCGGAAATGAGGTTTTAAAATCTTCCAATCTTCAAAAGAAAATGATCACGGGGAACCCACCATTAATATTTCCAAACTCATGCTGAAATCAAAATTCCCCCAACTTTCAGATTAATATATAGCCATATACGTTGAATAGGCATGAAATCCTCCCACAGAACCAAATAAATGCTCACGGTCGGGGCCAATAGAAAAGAGGAAGCAACCACCAAGGCCCTTAGCCAAGACAAGAAACAGGGTCAAATGAGGCTCGCGACTAAGACGACCAAAAGAACCACCAATAGCTATTGTGCTTCCCTGACAAACATAAGAGGATAACTAAAGAGATTATAATTTTTTGGATGACAAACTTGATTCATCCACAACACTCAAGCCAATCAAGCCTAGTAAGGAGGACCAAATCACACCAAACGACCTCCAATAGGCCTCACAGGTAAGGACCAAAAGAGGAGGCTGATTCAACCACATCACAAACCCACGGCTAGGAACCAAACAAACACCCAATTGCGGCCTTAAAACAAAAAAAAAACTGCCAAACCAATCCATCAAGGACCAAATAACAGCTTTCGAATGGGGACAACACAACACGCCCAAAACAGGCTCTCGAATAAGAGCCGAGACCAACAAAAATCAAAAGAAACTAAGCCAATTCTCGGGTATGAACTAAAGCCAGCAAAAACCACATTTCGGGTAGGAGGCCAAACAAAGCAAGCCGAACTCCCAACTAAAGTCAAACAGAGTCACAGCTGGAGTTCAAACTCAGGTTACAACAAAAGGGTAGAAAACATTTCCATATTCTCAAGACATCAAAATATAGAACTAACATATGTTTTAAACAGAACAGCCAAGGAGTTCCTCCAAAATAAATTCCTTCAGCATATGTATATTTAAGCCAAAACATCCGTGGGATGCCCAAACCGAGCCCAGCAGGGGCCAAAACCGAACCCAGCAGGGGCTAAAGCCGAGCCCAACAAGACTAAAACAGGACCTAAGCATTGATATTAATCCAGGCTTTAATAGAAATTAAAATTCCAGCCACTTCTAAACAAATCGAAAAATCAGTAAAAGCCCAAAGTGAGCCTCTTAAAGCTAGCAAAGAAAACTTCAACACCTCAACAAAAAGTCAACATCTCATGCCCCTGCAATGAAAGCCAAATGCCCACACAGCTCCAAAACCGAGCCATTACAAGCCAAAACCGAGCCCAGCAGGGGCAACAGAAACCACGGCCTATAAGAGCTTTAAAGCAGGGCCCAAACATGGATAGAAACTTAAACTTTAATAGAAATTAAAGCTCCAACCATTTCAAGTTAAAACCGAGTCATTCAAATTCAAGGAGTAGCTCATCAACCTANGATGAAAATCCAAGCTCCAATAGAAATTAAAGTTCTAGCCATTTCAAGATAAAACCAAGCCTTCAAACCAAGTCAAAACCGAGTTTAAGAAGCACCAAAACCACACCTAATAATATTAAAATTCAGGTTTCCATAAAAAAAAATAGAGTTCTAGTCATTTCAAGCCAAAGTCGAGACTTCAAACCAAGCCAAAACCGAGCCCAACAAGGCTAAAACAAGACCCAAACATTGATACAAATTCAGGCTTTAATAGAAATTAAAGTTCCAACCACCTTAAGGTAAAAACGAGCCATCCAAAGCCAAGGAACAACTTGCATGTCAAAATATTCCAAGCATGAAATCACTCCAACAAATATTTGAACAGGGGAGGAGTCTCATGAGGAGCTAAACCAAGCCCTCAAAACAAGCTACAACACTTTCCAAATTAAATAAATTTTCTCGTAGCATACATTTCAAGCCAGGGAAAGCCACAATAACTAAACCGAGCCCCCCACATATGTATAAGAAGTAAAGTGAACTCTCTAGCATTTATTTTAAGCAAGAGCAAGTCTTAAGATGCCAAAGCCGAAACCTCCCTAGCATGTNATGAGTTACTTTCCCTCAAACATCCAAGCATGGAAGATGCCCTCCCCTCTGAGGAGGCATACGCAAACTATGTAATCTTTCCCAAATCAAAGTGAACCTCTTCATATCATGTATTTTAAGCAAGAAAAAGTCATAAGATGCCAAAACCGAACCCTTAACATGCATGAAAGGCCAAATAACATTCCAATATCCTCATACTAAATGAAAATAGATGAAAAGCTTCATAATACATATCCTAACATGCTTGCAAGAGTAGCTAAAATTATCTCAAAACCATGTTTCAACCTTCATATTCAAAGTAATAGGAACATGCTACGATTTCATATCAAGCTAATAGAGAAAAGAATAACAGTTANCGAAAGATAAGCGAAAAGTTTAACAATACACATCCCAACATGCTTGCAAGAGGAGTAGAAATTATTCCAAAATCATGTTTTAATTATCCAAATCGCTGCCAACATAAATATGATAGGATAAACAAAGAACATGTCATATCTGCACCNTATGTCATGCTATATTTCCACCATTCTAAGCAATTAATCAAATCTCACCCCTGAAATATGCTCACATTTCATTTTTCACATGCCCCCTAAAGTGAATATCTCAAAAATGTATGAAAGTAAAGTGAACTAGCATGTTGTATCATCCAACAGAGCCAAGTTCAAAGGCTCGGCAGAGAGGAAACCAAAAGGAAACAGAGCACTGAGAAAGGGGGGGAGAATGGTACCTTCTTAATGCAAATGTAAAGCACCACAACACAAGAAATCACCTCAAGGAAATGCCCTCTCAGAAATCTCCTCCTGAAACTCCTCTCACAGCCAAAAATTTCTACTCCTTTCTTCTTAAAAAAAAAACATTCAACAACCACCAAAATTCCAAAAAGAAATTATTTTTATAGGCAGAGAAGAGAGGAGAAGATAAAAAAAAGATCACCCCATGAACCCACGATACTCGAATCGGGCCAAAAAGAAAAAGTCGCATTCCCTGCACACAGAAGGCGAAGCAACCGAAACACCTAGGACCGAGCGGCCAACCTAATGGCAACAGGGGAAGCATCGGGAAGAAGAGAAAATTTGTCGTTCGCATCGGGAAGAAGAGAAAATTTGTCGTTCGAGTGCACCAGGGAGCAAGCTTCCCAGAGTCAAACTACCAAGAAAAGGAAAACCACGGCTTGGGAAGACTGGCACGGCTTCAGAATGGAAGGCCGCGAGCAGAAAGTGTCGGGCAAGGACGAATGAGAAGTCAACTTTCCCTCGCGTGGAGAAGGTGTAGCTCGGTTGGCTCGAGACCGAGAAAGGGAAAGGTCGGGTATNCTTTTACTGTTTTTGTATGCTACCTCAAGCTAGTTTGGAATCGATTAGTTTTAAATCGAGGTAGCAAGACTTGGAAGATGGTTTACAAAAGTTTAAATTTAACTGAACTTGAACATTTAGAGTTTGAGACTAGTTCAACTTAATGTTAGAAAACGTTGAAGAAAAACTTATCCAAGAGAGAGAGACCCTGCATAAGCAGAAAGCTTTGCTTGTGTCATGCGTATGGTGACAACTTCCTAGTTTAAAACACAATCGAAAGTTTACATTCTTTCCTTCCATAAGAGTTTTTCCTTTAACTTATATTAAGTTTTTTTCTTTTTAATGCTGCTGGCACGGTTGTTTTCCCGATTAAATTCATCAATTCTAAAGCTTCCTACGGTGTTCTTCTTCCCCTATTTCCATCAAAGCAAGCAAAAGAAGAGAGATGCAATTAAGATGAATTTAATCCTATTTAACAGTCCCGATATAGCACCTCCAGAGATTCATATGGAAACACACTAACTACAATAAATGTTGCCCCACCTGAAAATTAGATTGTTCTCCACAAATGAAGGCTATGATCAAGATGTGCATCAAACTACTAAAACTTCCAAAAAACAATAAACATAGCATTAGACACAATTATTTCATCATATGCGCAAATTTAACAAGGCTTAGAAGGGCAGATTTAAAATATTCCACTCCATAACGACTTTGTACAACATTACAACGTGCAGCTTGTCTTCATTTGAAAATATTGTGCTGCTTTGCAATCTGCAGCAACGTAAGAAATAAAATTGCACTACTCAGAGCAACGGATGAACTGCATTATGTCCTCCTAAACCATGAAACAGGATATAGGCCATAGGCCCATGGAATTTTTAACGTACGTATCCCACAAAAGAAATTTATCATATCGTAGCGTTCATAAAAGAAGCGCATTACAAACCAAACCTAAGTTTTGACCTTTAATTTTACTCTCAGTGGTGCATATGACATGTAAAATTCAGAAAAAAAAAAAATCATCGATAGAATGACCAGGATGCATCGTATGTTGATTGAAGTACGAAAATAAAGGCATTCAGAATGCTGCATCATTAACGGATACACAAACTTGAATAANGTAGGTTTTATAAATCCAAGCCTGCGCATTGATTTTATCAAAAGAGGATGGAGTCTGAGTTCATTCCAAGCACAAATTCCATCATCACCAAGTGGTTCTTCATCTGTACCACTTTCAGGATTGGTTTTATTAATGTCTGCTAAAAAAGGAACAAAATCAGTGATAAAATCATAGAAAAAAAAATCTTCAGCTTGCAGTTTCACCACTCTGCAAATTTCTTATTAAGAAAACTAGANTAAAAGATTGCAATGATAGATAGCTATGAGATAGGATGAATATGCCCACACTAATCTGTGCAATAACGAAGCTAAACATATTATCAAAGAAAGATTTACATACATAACACTCAATTGCTATGAATTTACATAGCTAACACCTAAACTTCAATTTCTTACATCTATGCCACATTAACTATGAATGAAAAGATGTATTCCATTTTTTAAAAGTTAAAATAGTGGTATTTTATATGACATGAAAAATGTGGGTGGTAAAAATATAAATGTAAATTTTGGGTGTTAGATACATAAATATATTGGAATTGGATGGTGCGAATGTAAATGCTCCAAAATAAATAAAAAAAAACCTATATGTACAACAGGAATCATATTTGTCAATAGTAAATACTAAATAGCACATTATTGTAAGAGAGTTTACAATTGTCCAAGTGGATAATCATAGCTTGGAGTGCAACAGTTTAAAAATAGTGCAAAACAGTAAAAAACAAGAATATTTTATCACTAATTCAACAATATAATAGAAAAGTAACCAAAAAATAAACAAAAAAACACAAATAATGTCATATAAAAACAGCATAAGATTATATTAACATAAATGATGCTTAAAAACAAGAAATCATGGCAAAGAATGAAATTAGATTTAAAAGTCAAACTATCATGGTTTTTGCATTGCTTGNTTCGAGTCTTCGACAGGTAACGGTGCAAGCGATGTGAATTGTGGCGATCGGATGTGTCGACTCTCCGAATTGTGAAGTTTGTGCGCGCGGGAGTGCGAATTGTGTAGAATGTCACCCTAAGGCTCGAAAGGTCCAATAAGAATTCTTTTTGGGTTTCTTCATGTCGGTTTTACCCTTCTAAGTGCTAGAAATCGATACCACACACGCGAAACCACAAAAGAGGACAGAAGCAAGTTCAATTTCTAAAACGAGGCGGGTCTCATTTCTAAGGTTCTAAGATAGCCAAAGGGAGATCTCTAAGGCTAGATCCTAAACCCTAAGAGGAAGACTAGACCTCACCAAAAATGAGGTCAACACCCCCTTAGCCACCCTAGTATTATATATGTTGTTTTGTCGTGTTTTATGTGAGTTTTTCGTGTGCTTTACTCGAAACAATTGTCGGCATCTCGAGTTTCCATCCTAGGGTTGTATCAAGGGTCGATGAGTATTTTGGTGTTGTATCTCGCTCCCCAGATAGTGATTACCCTTCTCTCCATCATTCTGCAATGCTTCCCGTCATTAGCTGTTGACCTTCCCTGCTGCAGCCGCCACAAAAAAAACACCTCCTAACTATTTTTTTCTGCAGTTCCACTTTGTCGCCACTTTCCAGAACCAATCTTCCACCCTGTTGTTGCCTTTTAGACTTGTGTCGCGCCTCTCATTGTTGCTTCCCAGCTCCGCATTTCCTTTGCTTACAACCTCGCCGCTGCTTCCAGACTTCCAACCATGTTGTTGCTTCTAGCCCAGATACAAGCAAAGCTTCCACATGTTGCTGCCTTCCAGGCTTGCATCCCATCTCAATGTTGCTTCAACAATCATGTCTAAAAATTTTGAAAGAGTTGCAAAGCAAAGGCAAACCATTAAATTAAACATTTTGTAAGTAACAGCATGAGCAAGTGCCAATCTATAAACTCCAAGCCCAAAGGGGTAGAAACATCCATTCAAACAAGAACATAGCCGACGAATGATCAAGAGAGCCTTACAGTAACAACATCCAATTGAATTATTTTACCAAAATAATAACCAAAAAGTATAGTGTGAACTAGTTAATGTAGTGTTCGAAGATGAGGGAAAATCAACAATAATACGGGCTCTTCAGAAGTATCAGAATATAGGGAGAACTTCAATATATAAATTTGTAAGCCAGTTACATAAAAAAGCATAGAGAGAACGTTCTAGAATAATATGCTTCCAAAGATAACTTATAAACACACGAAGTCAATCAATAAGTCAAATAAGAGCAGTCACCAAACAGATGAAAATTATAAGTGAAGGAATATCTCAAATTTTTAGAGTAAAAAAAAAAATATTTACCAACAAAAGTGTATGAAAAAGAAGCTTCCAGAGGATAAATACCTGCCTTCCATAGAAAAACATAGCAGGTTTACCAAATAAGACAGCAGTCAGCTTGTTCTTTACAAAACTAAGCCTTGCTAAAAGAAAAATTAAAATCTTGCAAGCAAGAAATAGTTGAACGAATCATGTCCCTTAAAAGTAACAACAAAGGAAAAGGAGGAGCAAAAGACTTGAGAAGCTAGAAATCCGACATAATGGAGCAAGATGGCCATCACCAACTGTTGGATCATGTGAATATGACAAGCATAGACAAAATATTGTAGAAACAAAACATGTGGCTGAGTTTCCGCATTGGCACCACAAAACACTGACAAAGAGGGTAAAGTAGCAGTAGAAAAAAAGATGGAAAACGGGCTCGACAAACGAAAGTGAAGACAAGCTGCCATCAAAAACTCCAACAACACATGAGCAAAAATTGTATGCAACGAATAGGTGCAACAAAGATGACAACCCAGAGTCTAATCAATAGTCGAGGCAAAGCTCAAGACTAGCCAATAAAGTGGATGCGTCGAGAGGGTGAACTTGATGAAGATTATGCAACTGACAATGAGCCACAACATTGAGCATAATATGCACAACAAATAAGCCACAGGTAAAATATTGCGGGAGCCATGGGAGAGAGAAACAAATGCAATAACCAAGATAGAATGGATGGTAATGAGCCCTCATCCAAATATTAGGTTTGAATGAATAAAACACTACCTTCTAAGGGAGAAGACATGAAAAGTTTGGTAATATTTGCAAATAAAGAAAAATAAATAAATACTAGAGTTTGGAGAGGAGGGTACAACTTGCTTTTCTTAGAAAAGAGCCTAGCAAGCCATTATTGATAAATGTATTGGTTTCATTTCTATGAAAGCTCTATAATTTTTGCAACTGTGGGAGGCAAAATTAATCCTCATTCCCCATGATTCACTAGGCCTAGTTTTGAGCATTTTCTATTAGCTCAAATCATCTTCTTTGTCTGAGTCATAGCCAGCTTTTTATCTCGAAAAATAAAAGAGCTGCATTCGAGTGAAGAGTGGCTTGCNAAGCTGTAGGCTTATCCTATCAAGCCCAAGCCATTGATTTCTAAGGGTCTGTTCTCCAGTACACCAGTGAATCACAAATCTTAAGCTACATGCCCTCATATATAATCATCTAGTCCTGTCTAAAAATAAGCACTCAAAGTAACAAACTAAAAACCTTCACTATTGTTCTAAATTCATCCTCAAACACCTAACTCTTCAATGGAAAACAAAAACCTAATTTCACAATAAAATCTTACAGTCTTCCACCTAAGTAGCACTGGCGTAAAGGAGCCGCAAGAACCCATCCCACAATTCCTTCATCTATACCAAATTGATCCATAGGAGAATCCAATTATATTTATCTATGGCTTATATATGTGATTCATGTGTTTTAGATTTTCAGTTTTCTTCATGTTTTCTATCAAGAAAGCCGTCAACTTCCAGGTTCTCCCTTCAAGAGTTCTATCCGACAATGAGTGGTGCTCTAGTTGTATCCCATTTAAGGATAACTATTCTCGACCTTCCCACTCCTCCCCAACCTTCTCTCTATTGTCGTCGTCACTATATTTGCTATAGCCACCGAACAACATCCACTTTATCGTTTTATGCAATCGCCTAACACCTATCCACCCTTCCCAATCTGTTACCCCTTGCTGCCAACCCTCCTCCGCACTGTCATCATCCTGAGGACAAGTCACTTACCACTTTTTCGCAGTCCAACTTCTCCATAAATATTGTATTCCCCTAGGCCACCCAACTCCCTCTTCATAGTGTTATTGCTCACCCCAGCATCCCATATTCTCAGTCCAACACTCTCCACCCCTTCCACCTCTGTAGTCGATCACCACCACCTCCGAAAATATCCCTAGTTTCAATTTATGTGTCGTGTTTATTGTTATTTCCTATTTTTGTGTTAATCGATTGTACTCATTTTATTTCAGTAATAAAATTTGCATTTCTCATTGTTGTTTGGTTAACTCTAATATCATTTGACATCAGAGCTAGTTTAACTTTAGCTCTTTCCTAGGGTTTCTAGCAACCACTTATACCAAACCCTATTCCACCTAAAAGTTTTCTTTAACACCCTACATCAACCCTACACACATCCTTCCACCTACCCACACCAAACCCTAATTATGCCACCAAGGAGGCAATTATCAGAACCTGATCATGAGTTTACAATAAACGAGATGCTGCGTGAATTTTGTCGAGTGCTACAACAGCTCGTTGAATTAGAGAAATGAACCAGGGAGAGGTCGTCGAAGTGCGTGGTATCGAGATACAAAGAGGAGAGAGGGAGCAATAAATGATCAATTATGTAGGGATGATTTCATGGGAGAAAAAGATAAACCATGACGCTCTAGGATACAGTATCAGAAAAAGTTGAATGATGAAGTATCCATTAGAGGATACAGAAATGAACTGCCCGTTAGAGGATACAGAGATGAACTATCTGTTGGAGGATACAGAGATGAAGTGTTTGTTGGTAAATATAGAGATGAAGTGTATATTAGAGAAAATAGAGATGAAATGTCTGTTGAACAATACAGAGGCCGGGAGTAAAACTAGCATATGTGATTTTGAGGGAAGAATGAACCTGCATGATTACATAGAGTTGTTGCGAACTAGAGAGAAGGTGATTGAATACAAGAAGGTGCTAGATGATCAGAAACTGAAACTAACTGCTATCAAGCTGAAGAATAGCACAGCCTTGTGTTGGGAGAACCTAAAAAGGGAGAGAAACAGAGAAGAATAGAGCAAAATTACTACTTGGGAGAAGATGAGAGAGAGCTACGGCGACAGTACCAACCCACGCACTATTGTCAGGATATTTGGTGGTGCTGCTACCTAAAACAAAGGAATATATCAGTAAAGTACATGGTAAAGTTTATACAGCTTAAGCTAAAATTTGAACTGACGGAGCCAGAAGAGCATGTGATAATCAGATACTTGGGAGGCTTGAAGCCCACCATCGGTAATGTAGTCTAGCTACAATCTTACTGATCTTTGATAGACAATCAGACTTCGGCACTGAAGGTGGAGAAAAAACAGAAGTATGCACCCACTGTCATTCAAACAATCACCCGCAATTAGAGATATCTGCAGGAGCATGCCTCGGGAAGTTAAGAAAACTGGTCAGGAGAAGAAAAATGTCACTCAGAGTGAGAAGAAGCCAGAGAAAAGTAGCATGCACACTACATTCCCAATCAGGAAATACGTAAGATGCCATTGATATGAGCACATGGCCTCCACTTATCTGACGAATCAAGTTGTGTCCTTTTAACGAATAAGGTGCAGTAGAGAAAAATAGTGATGATAAGGCGTATGAAAAAAAGGGTGAGGAGTATCATATTTCCACCGAATGAGGACAAGAAGTTGATAGTTCGTTTGGATCCTACAAACTGAGGCTGCGAGAAATTAGTAGTGGCTTAGCCACACCATATTTTACACATGTTCCACTATGAAAAAAAAAAAGAATGTAATATCTTTATCGATGGAGGGGACAACAAGAATGTGACATTACACAGATAGTGGATAGTTGAACCTCGAAGACACTCTCAACCATACTCCCTGATGTGGTTGAGAAAGAGTAACAGTATTGACAGGAGGCGTCTCTTGGAATTTTTGATTGGGAATCATTAGTAAGATCAAATTTAGTGCTATGTGGTGTCCGTGGATGCCTCCATCTTTTGTAGGGGTGATTGTCGCAGTTTGATCATCAAATTCAGCATGACGATTTCAGAAATATCTACTCCACCATCAAACATGATAAGTGCATGGTCCTTCTCCTACAAACTTTGAGATTACAGGCCCTTGGTAGCAGAGAAGTGCCAGTAGGATATGTTTTGGTGATGATAGAGGAAAGCGGGACAAATCTGTCGATTTCGGATACAAGCCAGTCACTATATAGAGCATGTTAGGACATCATGATCGACGCCTTAACACCATGACTGCCACTGTTAGAATTTAGTAAGTTCTCACATTAGGAAGGAATGAGCAAACCTGTGACAACCTTTGAAAGAAACTGCAAGGTACAATTGACACAAATCCAGTTCAATTTAGCAGTGCACCCTCAAATCGTTGGACTGATATGAATGACTGCTCGCAAGTGGGAAAACACCTCAAAGTGTTTTAAGAGATAGTGCGATCGATAGTGGGATACAGGTGCTTCTCAGGTTGCAGTAGAATATCCTTCAACCCCCAAAAGTTGTAGCAACTCCACTACTTTCAACATGCAGACAAAAACTTCAACGAATGAAGTTAAAGCTCCCCCAATCTCCTAAGATTGACACGAGCATAAAGAAGTTTCAGTAGCCCATCCTGTGATTCATTCGTCTAAACCAAACCGAACCAAATTTGGGAGGGTCGACCAGCTCTTCCGTGTTGATTTGACGCCTCCTTTCCATAGAGGGATCCAATCCTAATTAACTAGGGCTTATATATGTGGTTCCTATGTTTTAGGAATTTACTTTTCGTGTTTTCTATCAAGATAGTTGTCAGCATGCATGTTTTTTAGTTGTATCTCCTCTGATGTGGTGACTATCCTCGACCTTCTCATTCCTCTGCAAGCTTCCCTCTGTTGCAATTGTCATTGTATTTGCTACAACAACGAAAAAACAACCACTTTATTGTTTTCCTATAGTCGTCTACCACTTCTCCAGCCTTCCCAATAAGACCTATCCGTTGAGCAGACTGGGTTCGACGTGGGTCGATCTTATTCGGGTTTTGACTAGTCAAAACAGGCTCGGGCCAGGCTTGACCGAATTCTATTTATAATTTCATAGCCAGGCCCGCCCACAAAATGACCCGCAGATTGTCTGGGCTTTAAAAGAAAAGTTATTTTTTATACCAAATAAAAAAATAAATAATAAAATCTTTAATATTTTCTCTCAAATTATGTTGTTGATTTAAAATATTAAAAAAACTGTATTATGAATGTTTGAAACAATAAAGAATGTGCGACAAGAGTTCAAAATTAATTTTATATGTACAAAATTTTTCTTATAAATTTATGTGGATTTAATAACAAATGTATACACACGAAATACGTAAAATTGTAAACTGAAAACAAATAGATATGTAACTACAAAAGAGTTGAGTAAAATGCTGCAAAAAAAAATTACATACATACTTATCAACTTTTATTTAATTACATATCTAACAATTGGACTTCAATATTTATATATTTATCATTGTATATGCCTAAAAGTTGTATTTTATTTTAAAAAGAAAACTAAAAGTGATAATTTTTATGAAATATAAAAGATTTGGTTGGTATTAATATAAAAATTAAAATTTATGGCTAGATAAAAAAGAGAAAAAAAATGAGGAAATTAATCGCCTCAAAAGCCTGCAATTGCAAAATGTATTCATGAAAAATGGGCCAATGGTCGGGTCAGGCTCATTCGGACTTGACTAAGTCAAAGCGGGCTCGAGCCTTCATAGCCAAGCTCACCTATTCTAGGCGAAATATTGACGAGTCTGTCGGGCTGCCTGCCCAATGCCTAGGTCTATTCCCAATCTGCTGCCCCTTGCCGCCAACCATCCTCCTCATTATCATCATCGTGACGACAAGCTGCTTGCCGCCTTTCTCCAGCCATCCCCTCCATACTTGTTGTCTTCCCCTAAATAGCAACACGACACCCTCTTCGTAGTGTTGTTGCCACACACCAACAGCTCATATTCTCATTCTATCGCTCTCCACCCCTTCACCCCGCCCTAGCCAATCACTACCACCCCCGAACTAACCCTAGTTTTAGATTATGTGTTGTGTTTGTTATCATTTCATATTTTTATGTATTTGGTTGTACTCCTTATTTGATTTCCTAATAAAATTTCTATTTTCATTGTTGTTTAGTTAACTCCGACATCACTTAGTATTTTCTTTCTTTTTCGTGGTAATCTTTCGAAGCAAAAATTAAAAAAAAAACATAAAAGCCTCAAAATGATCATAGGCAACAGCCTCCTTTCCCCTTGTTCTTCATTGTCATTCCATGGATATAAAAGATCTTCCCCCAATAACATATTAAAGCTAAGTTCAAAATCGGTATAATCCAAGTAGATGGCCAATATCTAATCTAATCCAACTAATTGGCCAATTTATTACCATACATGCATGACGCAATTGCATGAAGCGATATGTCAGCAATTGCATGAAGCGATATGTCAGCAATTGCATGAAGCGATATGTTACTCTAAGTAATACGTTTTTCATAACTTCATGAATTGCATTTTTTATCACTGAAGGAGTGCCATAAAAATGGCACATCAAAACAGGCTCAAATATTCATACTGAGAAAAATGTAGTAGATAGCTGTACTTGGAGATATCATCCCAAGGATAAAGATAAAATGGAATTGATAAGAGTTAAAGGTAAGCAAAAAACATTGACAGAAATCATATGTGAATCGAGTCCATGAAAAAGCTAAAAATAAAAATAAATGCACTCTGCCAAGCTAAGGATAAAAATCTGAAGTACAAAAGGATCTCAGATTTCTGAAAATAATAACAAGGAGTGACCATCAAACAAAAAGAAGACAAACATAATAAACTCACATTATGATCAATGGCAATCCAAACTTAATGTCATAAACATGAAGGTGTAGAGTAGGAAAAGACCAAACAATGGGGAAATCAAGTATTTGGAAGAGATGGGGTGAAAAAAAGAGAACATTTAAACAGAATGAACAGATATTCAATAAACCAAAGCACGTGCTTTGCTCCATTCATCCACAAAAAACAACTTCTGTCCTATATAAAGACCAAGTAAAGTGCACAGTGGCATCTCCTTGGCATGAGAGTAGACAAAAACTTCAAGAGGAAATGTAGGAATGGCTCAGTAAGTATGCTTTCTAAATAACCAATACCACCGCAACAGAAGTTAACATGAGAAGAAAATCTTTTTATCTTTAGGGTAATGTAAATGTGAATAAGGATTGCTGCAACATTGCTATGCCATCTCGCCGAAATTGGCTCAGCAAGTAATTGCATGATTAAGAATTTAACTCCTATATAGTTCAATAATCTTAAAAATCCCTTTCATTGTCAGATTTTTATACCAAAATATTTTATCTAAAATCGCTCAGCAATATTTTAGTATATGTGATCTCACATAAATAATTTAGCAAAAATAATTAATATCCACAATAAACATCTAAATCAGGGGTTAGCTAAATTTACATGAAATTCAAGCAAGAGTTAGCATAAATGCTACCGAAAAGGTCAAAATGATTACTTTAAATCCTACATATCGTATACCCTATTTCTTCTCTTGTTTGCCTTGAATCCTGAATTTAGTAAATCCTAGCATTGGCACATTTAGTAAATCCCAGCAATGGCCACTTTTTAAACCACCCATAAGGAAAGCTTGCGAACTCTTGTTCTTGTCCCGTCGTTGGTCCTATCAATGCCTTCTCCAGTGGCTACCGTCATGATTTTATAGCTTTTTTATGAGCGTTTCAAATATTTAGGGTAAAAGTGTTTGGGAAAAAAAGATGAGGTGATGTGTTACCACGGTTACGCAAGTCAGCATGTCCCAGATCTCAGAATCGAGAGATTAACGACCACGTGAAATCTTTTTGTTATTTTTTTTCATATTTTCCATTTATGAAGGAAACGACCATGTGAGGTGATGTGTTTCCTCCTTTTATTTCTTTCATTTCTAATTCTTTCCTATTTTTCCATTTTCCAATTGGATATGTTCTATTATGAGACTTTTATATGTGTTGTGGTAGGGTTGTTAGGATATTCGGAACTTTTAAATTTACAAACTTTGAGAGATTTTTCTCTAATTAATGATCTTTTGAGTATTGCATCATCTTCCTATTGGAAGTGGTGTTTTTGTAGGTTGCCCAGAAATACATAGTGGATCCTCCTCGTAGTCCACACCTCCTCAATTTGTTGTTTGTCAGATGTTTTCAGCCAGACAGCCATCGACGCCACTGTCACCTGTTGTTCACAGCAGAAAACTGCTCATTTTCCACTTCTGGTTCGCTGTCCTGTCATTCTTTACGCTGATTATTAACCACCACCCATTCTCCCGCTCCCGTTACCCATCCTACCACATTCCTAACCCTTTTGCATATACTCAAAGAACTTTTAGAAGCCCTAAAATGGAATCACCTAGTATCAGAGCCAGGCAATCCCAAGGATTTTAAAGGTTTTGTTCTCTTGTCCCAATCCATACAGCAATTTCAAGCTCCAACCTTAAATTTTCAAAATCCAATCTTTCCACCTCCATCAAAAATGTCTTGACGCCTACCACAGAAACCCTAACTTCGACCGACAATTTATTTATAGCCCTACATCCGCCAAAACCTTGATTAGGAGAAATAGATATAATGTCACCTAAGAAAAATTTGCAAAGAGGTATCCAGACATTTACTGTGGAGAATATGCAGTAAAAAATCCTTTTAACTACAATAGAAACTTGCCGCACTCGATAAAAGATAATCTTGCGGGTTACACATAACCACAACAGTGACTCACCGTATCGAGGGGAGGAAGTGATCGCTTTCATCTATAAATTAGTGACAAAGAACAAATACCCCAATAATTTGGCATGAAATATCAACGAAGGAGCCAGAATTTCAGAATGAAAATTGATTTGTCAGATTTTGATGGTCACATGAATCCGAACGCATTCATTGAGTGGCTCTCGACAGTGGAACAGGTTTTTGAATACAAAGTTGTTCCACCTGACATAAGGGTAAAGCTGGTCATCATCAAGTTAAAGAATATTGCATCATTGTAGTGGAAATTTTTAAATGACTATGTCAGCGAGGGAAAAGGTCAATCAAAACCTGCTTTAAGAAGAAAAGGTAGTTGCAACGCGTGCACCATCCACCGCAATGCAGACAAAACATATTCTTGACACTTCATCATTTGCAGCAAAAAAATCACCTATTAGAGTAGTACGCAGCTAAGTTCAAGCAGCAAATCTTGATGTATGAGCTAGTGAAGCCCAAAGAGAACATCATAGCTCGATATCTAGGAGGATTAATACAGTCCATCAACAATGTTGTCCAATTATAGCCCTATTGAACATTAAAGGATGTGCAGACGAAGCCCTGAAGGAGAGACAATAAAGCAGTATTAGGTTGGCACTACCCTTCAAACAAGATTCACCTATTGGATCAAGCAGCAAAAGTATAACTAGAGGAGCATACCAACCTACGCCACCAAAGAAAAAAGAAGTTCAGATTGGCGGAAAAGAGAAGACAATCAATACTCTCAAGTCTATCACAACTAAAAAGTGTTGATTTTGAGTGCATTGCATCATATAGCCTAAACATGAATATGATTACTTCAATCTAGTAAAGAGCAATTGAAGCAACAGACAATAACATAGGAGAAAGTGAGGATGTAAAAGATAAGTATCAACTTCCAACCAACGACGAATAGATACTAGTACTTCAAACTGAGCCCATGATGGAAACATCAATTAGTCTAACAATAATTGTCCTATAATGTGGTGAGTATCGAGGAGCCAATATCAAAAATAGACAATCATTGGAGTTGTTAAATGTCTTGACTGACAATTTATCTCTTAGGTAGTTACTCTTGAGTGTGGTCCGATCCATCATAGAATTCATTTCAAAACTGATTCCTCCAAGCAGGTTTATTTATCGAATGCATCGAGCCAGGTACAAGAAGTCGGAAAAGTAGTTCGTGAGACTACTTATTTTATCAGGAAAGCCATTGGAATGATAAGTGTGTTTTAGAGTTGCTTTGAGTGAGTTTCAGCATAATTTTATGCTATAATTGTCTCAGATAGTAAGACAATGAATTTATCATAATTGTGGTAGACCGATTCTGGTAGCTTCCTGAGAAGAAAAAGAAGCTCCTCTTTCCCTAGAAAAATGATGTGAGGCGTAAGATTACCACAGGTAGGTGGGTCTGCATGCCATGAATCTCGCGATTACGAGATTAACGACCCCAAAAAACTATTTTGTTATTTTTTTCCAATTTTGGCAGGTTTCCTTCTTTTATTTCTTTTTTGTTTAGTTTTTCCTATTCATAAGTGTATCTCCAATAACCGGGAAAATCATTATGATTTCAGTGGCTTATAAATTGTAATGCAGTTGATAAGTAATACAAAATTAAGTATAATCTACAATTTTCAGTTTGCAGTTGTTTTTTAAAATATAAAATTAATTAAAATCTCAGAACTGTTAAAGCTAGACAAACTAAGTGGCAACTATGCAAACAAAAAGGCACAGCCTTTAATTAAATAAAACTGGCCATGAAAAAAAGGTAGGCAAACCTTCAGCCCTTCCTTTATAACGGTCTGGCTCCCCACCATGTATCGTATCCATATTTTCATGATCCTTGCTACTTCTCTTCTTCCTCTTCTTCTTCTTATTACTACCCTTATCTTCTTCATCTCCCTTATTAACTGTATAGGAATCGTCCCCCTCTGACTCTGCATCGGCATTGACCCGCTTCCTTTTCTTCGACTTAGAGGAAGCGGCGATTTCCTTCTTATTCTTCTCGCTCTCCATATCCGATGTTCCACCGAGTAGACGATATTCCGATTCATCTATCTCTTCCAGCGAAAGGAACCCTGATTTCTCAAAAAAATTGAGAATGACAGAAATACACAAAATATCAGAATTATAATAAATAATAATAATAATCATCATGGGTTAAGATTAGATGAAAAACCTCCTTCAACTCCGTCGGAAAGAAAAGCGAATAAGTCGCCGCTGTTCTCAACTTGATTCCAATGAATAAAGTCGGGGCGATCAGATTCAAGAGATTTAAAGTTATTTGTAATCTTCTGCTTGCTCCTCCTCTTTGGATTCTTNAAAAACCTCCTTCAACTCCGTCGGAAAGAAAAGCGAATAAGTCGCCGCTGTTCTCAACTTGATTCCAATGAAAAAAGTCGGGGCGATCAGATTCAAGAGATTTAAGGTTATTTGTAATCTTCTGCTTGCGCCTCCTCTTTGGATTCTCCATTGCGCCGTCCAAAATAGAAGATGGGCACGAAGATACTTCAGCCATGGCATCCAACTGTACAATATCCTGCTAAACAACAAAAATGACAACTTCAGATCCTGCAGAATTAGGCTGCTGGCAACAGATTTAGACCAGGATTTGACTTAGATAAATCCGGATTTCGCGAATTTCGGCCGTAAATCCCGGATTTACTGAATCATGTAAATTGGCGTGTTTAGNGAAGATACTTCAGCCATGGCATCCAACTGTACAATATCCTGCTAAACAACAAAAATGACAACTTCAGATCCTACAGAATTAGGCTGCTGGCAACAGATTTAGACCAGGATTTGACTTAGATAAATCTGGATTTCGCGAATTTCGGCCGTAAATCCCGGATTTACTGAATCATGTAAATTGGCGTGTTTACTACATCCGGGACGACCGAAGAAGCGAACAGGCTTACCTTCCTCAATGGTTTCTGGTAGGAGCGGAGTGGAAGGATGAGAGAGATGGAAGTTTCAATTGTCTCTGTACGCCGCTATACCGCCGTTGCCTCCCAGCTTGCTCTAATCGCGAGTGTATCGCGACGGTTTGTTCACGTAGGCCATGTGGGGGAAACCGGCAGGGGAGGGGGCATGNTGCAGAATTAGGCTGCTGGCAACAGATTTAGACCAGGATTTGACTTAGATAAATCCGGATTTCGCGAATTTCAGCCGTAAATCCCGGATTTACTGAATCATGTAAATTGGCGTGTTTAGTGCATCCGGGATGCGCGAAGAAGCGAACAGGCTTACCTTCCTCAATGGTTTCTGGTAGGAGCGGAGTGGAAGGATGAGAGAGATGGAAGTTTCAATTGTCTCTGTACGCCACTACACCGCCGATGCCTCCCAGCTTGCTCTAATCGCGAGTGTATCGCGAGGGTTTGCTCACGAAGGCCATGGTTTTTGGTGAAACCGGCAGGGGAGGGGGCATAAGGTAGGGTTTAGGGCATGAAGAGGGTAAGGTGGAGATGGGTTTTAGGGTTTTAATTTTTTTTTATTCAAGTTTTAATTTATTAGTTTAATTTATTAATAATTAATTATTAATTTAATTAAATAATTTAATATAATATTATTTTATGATTAAATTATTAATTTATAAACATATTTTTAAGTTTCAAATTATTTAATAAAAAGATAAGTTCTTCTTAATTAATATAATTAATTAATTATTCATTTATTGCTTAATAAATAGTTTTTTAAATAAAAAATTATTTTACATTCTATAAGTAATAAAAGTATAAGTATGAATAAATTGTTGTAAATTAAAATTTTATGAAATTGAATGACGTTTTTTTTGTATTTGATCAATTTTGTTATTAAATGAATTCAATGGGTAATTTTTATACGTCTGACAGTGAGTTCCTGTCTTAATAATTCAAGCTCCACAATATCGGTATTAGTATAGGAAAGTATGTGACTATTAGAAAAATGATCATAAAAGTGGCATTAGAAAAAAATCATTATTGATCATTGAGAAAATTAAATGATAATTTTAATATTTATGATGATGATTATAAATTTTTGTATGCTATCTATCTAAAATAATTTGTCATAACTTTTATTTGATATGAGACTTCACATTCATTTTTATGAAGAATTTGTGAGATATGAAGGATTGTAATCGTTTAGGATGTTCAACGTCTTATCAATCATCATCAAAGTGTGACTATTCTTGTTTCATGTGATCAATAGTGAAGACATTACAATAGATCTTAATAAGGTTAAAGAAATCATTAATTGACACTAACCGACTACTATCATAGAAGACTGGAGTTTTTTAGGTCTAATAAGATATTATATGAGATTTATTGAGCCATTTTCTTGTGTTATAGTGCCTTTATCCAGATTGGCTTGGAATGAAGTGAATTTTAAATGGAAAGATCGTTCTAAGGGAGCTTGCCATAAATTGAAGACATGCTTGATGATTACTCGCGTATTAAAGATCTCCTTTGGAATAAAAGGTTTTCATATTTACAATGATGTATCGTTGAGAGGACTATAATGTGTGCTTATGTAAAATGAGAAGGCAATTGCTTTTACCTCCAAAGATTGAAGAATAATGAGAAGGGTTATTCTACATGTGATTTGAAGCCGACAATAGTTGCATTTTCTTTGAAATATGGAGACATTGTTTATATATAATTAGGTGTGAAATGTTCAATGATCACCAAAGCTTAAATTATATTTTTCACACATAGTGAGATGAATTTAAGGAGAAGACGGCGGTTTGAGCTCATTAAAAATTATGATTTGAATGCATATTTTCACACAGGGAAAGTCAATATAGTTGTTGACAATTTGAGTGGGAAGGTTGCGACACTGTTAGTTGGTCATTATATGATAAAAATAATTAACAAAATGTATGAAGCATTTATAATTACCAACAGAGGTGCCAAATTTTGGAAGTTTTGCAATATTAAATTAGATGTTAATTAAGCCAACTCTGAAGGATAAAATACCATAAGAATTGTCACGTGATGTAGAGTTTCATAAAATGTTAAACTAAGTGAATCTATACTAGATGGAAAATATAAGATCAATGAATAAAAGTTATTGAGATACAATAATAAACTTTGCAGTCTTAATGTTAATGATTACCAAAAATAAATTATGCATGAGACATGTTATTCAGGGTATACATATATATAGGAAACAAGAAGATGTATCGAAAGCTTAAAGTATTATTCCAGTGGTCAAGGTGAAGCATGTTGTATTATAGTTCACGGTAAAGTGTTTTACTTGTCAGTTGGTTAATATTGCTCATATCATATTGAAAAATAGGATATTGCTATATATTTTATGATTGGACTACGAAGATCAAAGCAGGGTCGTGATTTTATATGGTTAATTATTGATTGACTAACTATGTATGCACATTTCTTACGTATCAGACGAACGAATTTTATAGACAAGTTGACAAAAATCTATGTAGGTGAAATGATGTTACTACGTGGAGACTTGTAGTCCATTATTTCATATCGAGACAATAGATTCACATCTGAACAATGAAGAAAAGTTAAATAGATTTTGGGTACTCAACCAACATTCAATATAAATTTTCCTTCCCATGCAGACAACAAATAAAAAGAATGATCCAAATCATATAAGTCCTATTTAGACTCTATGCGCTTAATTTTTGTGAAAATAAAAAAAAAATGCATTTACATATGATAAATTTTACTTGCAATAATAGCTTACACACTAGTATCGGTATGATTCCCATTAAAGCACTATAGGCAAGAAAATGTTAGACAACTTTTTTATGGGCAGAAACTGGTGAAAGAAAAAATATTTGTGTTGATGAGTCAATGAAACTACTAAGAAGAACTGATTGATTCATGAAAAACTGTAAGCAATTCAAGATAGACAAATAAATTATTGTGATGCTAAGACCAATATAATTTGAAGCGAAAGAGTTTATTTTTCTTAAGTTTATTTTGATGGCCAGTGTCAAACAAATTGGAAAATCTAGGGAGTTAAGCCAATGACTTATTAACCCATATGGGATCTTAGAGAAGGTTGGGAATGTTGCTTATAACCTATCTTATCAATACATATGTATGAGTCAATGAAAGTTGTTAAAGGTTAAATGTAACCACATTTTTAGGAGTGTTGCTATCATCGTTTGTACTAGATTCATAGTTAATCTTTATAATTGTTAGTTCAAGCTCGTGTGCTTCATTTATATCGCTACGTACAAGTTGTACAATTATTTAATCATCCATACATATTTGGTTTGATTTTGCACTTATAATGTCTAATTTCCTTTTCCATTATTCTTGTTAATTATAGTAAAAATTTTGATGTTATAATCATACTTAACATATTAATATTATTTTTCATATTGTTTATATAAAATTCGTTAAATAATTCGTAATTATATACTTATATGTAATGTTTTTTTGAGTCGATGCTTAACTTTTTTTTAGACTGTCTGCCAAAATCAATTATTAATATTTTATTACAAGTCATTGATTATAAAATTTATTAAATGATTGAACATAGTTATCAACTACGGGGCATTAATTCAAAGCATGTTATATTATCATTGAAAAAAAAAAAAAAACTAGATGATCCATCGGCTACTCCACCAATGTATATATAGTAAATCACATATTTTTTTATTGCTCATATTGCATGTCTTAATATGTTGTTATTTATGATATAATAAGTAACATTTATTTATTAAGTTTAATTTATCAAACTTACTTATTGATATTTCATTGTAACAAAATTTATAACGTCGTTCATGGCGAACCCTCACCTGAGGAGCACCTTATTTCGTCTTTGTTATATTCTTTACATTTTTTATATATTAGCTATTGTATTTATTTTGGGTTTGGATGATTTTATTTTTATAGTTATTATTTTTTATTTTATTTATTTACTTATTTATTTTTTGAAGATCTTATTCCATTCCCTTAATGGATATTACGATTCTAATATTTTTTGATTTAATGAACTAAAATTTACCTTGTATTTATCTTTATTATCCTTACTATATGCATAAAAAAAATTATCTTATTACAGGTACAAAATAGAATTATATACATTCATCATACCCCGTATTGCAAGGGGAATACCATCTTTCGAACCTATATATATTTTTTATATTATTGTGAACTTAATTTTCAACACATAAGTTAAAGGTTTCCATTAAAGTTGATACATTATATATTTTTATTTTTATCATTATTGCAGTAGAGAAAAATAGCGAATATACAAAGTTGACAGATCTTAGCATGTATTGACGGAGCATAAGAAATCACGAGGTAATGTATTTAGAGGGTATAATAGAAATCTTTCTCAAAGACCACTAAAAAATAATTTTTTTTAATATGTTAAAGTAATATTTACAACCAACCAAACATACGATAATTCAAATACATTATGTTTATCATATTTCAATTCTCATGAATTATAAAGATTTGCCCGAGATATTTTTTTTCCTTAATTAAAAAAAATATCATTTGATGTATTTGGTAACAATTTTTTAAATAAAAAATTATTTTTAAACATACTTAAAAAGTTTGTATATTATTTTAAAAATTGACCCCGTCGACAACGACACTTCCTCCATGTATATTATTTTAAAATTTATATATTAGCTATTGTATTTACTTTGGGTTTGGGTGATTTTATTTTTATAGTTATTACTTTTTATTTTACTTGTTTACTTATTTATTTTTGCCAGGATGTTGTTCAATTCCCTTAATGGATATTACGATTCTAATATTTTTTGATTTAATGAAATAAAATTTATCTTGTATTTATCTTTATTATCCTTACTATATGCATAAAAAATTCTCTTATTACAGGTACAAAATAGAATTATGTACATTCATCATACCCCGTATTGTAGGGGAATACCATCTTTCGAACTTGATACATAGCATGAGATCTTGGATATAGATTATATATTTTTTTTTATATCATTCTGACCGTAATTTTCAACACACAAGTTAAAGGTTTTCATTAAAGTTGATATATAATATATTTATATTTTTATCATTATTACATTAGAGAAAAAGAGCGAATTTACGAAGTTAGCAGATCTTAGCATGTATTGACGGAGCATAAGAAATCACGAGGTCTTTCGAGGGCATTATAGAAATCTTTCTCAAAGACCATGACAGAAATAACTTTTTTTAATATTTTAAAGTAATATTTACAACCAACCAAACATACAATAATTCAAATACATTATGTTTACCACATTTCAATTCTCATGAATTATAAAGATTTGCCGAGATATTTTATTTCCTTAATTAAAAAAAAAATTATTATTTGATGTATTTGGTAACAAATTTTTAAATAAAAAAAATATTTTTAAACATACTTAAAAAGTTTGTATATTATTTAAAAAATTGAACCTGTCGACAGCGACGCTTCCTCCATCACATGAATTAATAAAATAATATTTTTAAATTATCAAATAAATTTTTTACTCATGTCCACATGCACTAAATATAGAAATAAATTAAAAACTCTAAATAATTAAAAATAAGGTGATATACCACGTCAATACAACTCCAACAATAACTCCAATAAAAACACTACTTATTCACATCTAACCATATTTATATATTCGGCAGGTAATATTTTTCCAACTGTCAGAGAGCCACTGGCTTCAAAATTCAAATAAAAAACACGTTACACCAGATGGATGTTTTTCCATATCAGCACGCTGGTTCTGCTCATCGTGCCGGCCTCAACGCGGACGCGGAACCCGCGAAGTCTCTCGTCTTTCGAGAAGCTCAAGCTCCGTGGGGTTCTTCAGTGCTTTATTTCGAGTTCTCCTTGATTTCGATCGTCCGCCATAGTCAATGGCCTCAGTTCCTCAATCCCGTGCATCCCTGCGCTCCGAAAGGCAGTTACCCCCGTCGAAACTCGCCGGTATGGTCGGTGGGGGTGGGAACCCTCCGCTCGTACGCCCGAAGCCGTCCGGAGTGAAGCGTTCAATGAGCATAGGGTTGAGGACGTCCTTTGAAGATGATGATGCCGGTGATCCTCTCCTCTGTATTTATTTTTCTTTTACCGCTTTTTTGAGGCATTCGGTTGGCTGTGTTAATGGTCGAGCTTTAGTTTCTGAGATATTATGTTCTATGTAGTTTGGTGAACTGGGGCTTAATCGGTGTTGGAATTGGAAACAGGCGGTTGGGTGGCTGTTACTTATTTGCTACAAGAAATCTCTGGCTAGATATATATAATACGAAGTCTTAACCCTTGATAGACCCCTCTCAATTTAAAAAACTAATTTCACAAGTATTTATAGGGTTTTTGCGGAGGATTTAAATTAATGTTTAGGCTTTGTTTGACAGTAAATCCCCACTCAAAGTTTGCACTCCCCCTCGGACTTTCCATTTAAGAAAGATAAACTTATGATTCGACTTGTAGATCTCTGTGATGCTAGGCTGACTTCATTCGTATGAACAAAATGCAAGACATTCCAAGGCGAAGCTTTGGGCTCGGCGTGTTTTACACTAATCATGGCAGGTTAAAGTCGACGAGCAGTAATGTTTGAAGGATGTGTACCCTTTTTTCTTGTTTAAGGTATATAGTAGGAATGATGCTAAACTTGGACAGTGTATTTTAGTTTTAATCTATGGTTGCAAGCTTGGCACAAGCAAGGGAGGGGTCAGTTTGTTTTGAAGTGGGGTCAATGATTCTTGTTTGTTTCGCATGGCTCACTTAGGAATTAAATTCTCTTACTTATTTATGATTTAAGGTCCTCTATTTTAACTAATCTGCTCTTTAATTTACCATCAATTTATTTGAAAGTAAAGATGTTAGTTATTCCTCACTAACTTTATATTATTTTTTTAGTATTATTTTATTCAAAAAATAGAATTAAATAAGTAACTAGGAAGCTGTCAAACTCAAAATTCACATTTTTTTTTATTCTATGAAGGTGAGTTTCAAAAATAGTAACTTGATTTTTTTCAATTTTCAGGATACAAACACTTGCGGGCTAAACTCTATGCCTGAGTTCAAACCAATTCCATAACCGAGTCCCAATCCATTTATATAAAAAAAACTATCTCTTACATTAAATTTTCATAATTTCCTATTTCCTCAAATCTTGAGCCTTGTAAATATTTAATATATATGGCCTTTGTTTATTAAACTAGGCATTTGAGAACCAAGTTATTTTGATTATTAAGAGAACATTACATGTTTGCTATGTTTTAGCTACATCTCAATTGCTAAGAAAATCTATGTATGTGTGTCTCTCACTCATGCGAAAAGGTTATGGTGAATTCTAGAAGGATAAGAACAAGTTGTTTTGGTTATCATCATTTTTTCCATGGCCTTGGTAAGGGTTTAGTTGAGATCAGCTACATCATAAACTTTTAAATTTCGGGTTTAAAGCTCCTCTTTTTTTCTCTTGGACTATTAATATCTTATTCTTGATGTCAATATTAGAACTTCTTGGTTTGCTTTATTTTACCTGTCTAAAATGGAAACTTAGTATTGGTTAAGATTTGATTCATATCAAATCATCATAAGAATCTGCTAATGCAAATAGAATAACGGGCACGATATCTTGATTATGTAGTAGGTCATCATTTATTAACAATTCATTGACAGTTTTCTAATGCTATTTTAGATTCTGGAAGAGTTCGAGTTGCTGTTAGAGTTTGCCCGAAAAATGCCGAGGACCTCTCTAATGAATCTGATTTTATTGACTGTGTCGAGTCACTGCCTGAGGTCCATTATTCTGCTCCTATTCTTTGTCTATTTTATACAACTTTAACTTTAATAAATTTGTAATTTTCTTTTAATAATCTTTATAATGATTTTTTTTATTCTGATTGAAATGTTTCACATGTGTCGTAATTGCTTGAATTTGTGGCATGCAGCTGAAGAGGTTGAAGTTAAGAAAGAATAATTGGAAATCTGAATCTTATAGATTTGATGAGGTCTTTACAGAAAGTGCTTCTCAAAAGCGAGTTTATGAAGTCGTTGCAAAACCTGTAGTCGAGGTAAATGATTTTGCTCTTCTAACACCATGTAATTAAGATCATGATAATCAGGTGCTCCACCGTTTAATACTATAATTTTGATCTCTTAGTTTGATATTACTATACTGGCAGCAAGGTCAATGGTAAATTGTGAAAATTAAACTTCAACTCTTAGGGATCTTTTCGTGAAAATGTTTCAAGCATAATGTAGCTATAAAATCTTGTTTTAAGTTATAGGTGTTTTTCATTTTGTCATATAGCATTTTATGATTTGATCTTCTAATCTTAAATGTTTGGGGTCATTGGCTCAAGAAGGCCCTTTATGCTTAAATTTTGTATTTCTTGCATGCACTTGTTTAATCAAATATCTTCTTTTCTTCGTGGCGGCGCGAAGTAAAAAAAAAAAAAAGTGTTATTCATTGAATTTATAGATTTATTTAGTTGGTTTTCGTTTTAATTCGGAGATGAATGAATCAAATATACTATTCAATTTTATGAATTTTTATGTTGAAGATGGTAGCTCTAATGCAAAACTCCTGTAGAATCAAACATGTTAAGATTGACAATAATGCTCATCATCTAATAGAAACAAATAAATCCTAATAATGATGTTTTTTGAAGAAGTAACAAAAAACGTACTTTGAAAAAAAAAATGGCGATGAGTCTCTAGCAATATAATTTCTCCATACAAGGTATGAGATGATTCAAGTACACCAACATGTAAAAAAAATGACAATGCAAAAATAAAAAGGGATTCTTCTTTGAACTGCACACATATATTTTTCAAATCCATCAAAGAAAGATTCAGTTCATTCATCACTACTCTCTCCTACAATGAAAATTGTCCCCATGATGTAGACAAGGGGCAAGGTACAGAAATATTACATATTTTTCTTAAAGGATAGAATTAAATCGCAATATTTTACTAATTAGAACACAAGGCTAGTTACAGCCTGTGCCTCTATCTTTGGATCTAAGGGGCATGCTACTTGTGCTTGAGCTTTTTAATACATATAATCTTTTCTGGAGGATAAAAAATTATCATATAATTTAAATTAATATAAAAAGATTTCATAATACAAAATTATATCTTTATCCTAGATCTATCCCAATTCAGGAGATATTTTTCTTATATGAAAGCTTAAAATTCATGCTCAGATCCAATGCCTAGTCACTCTTTTTTTTATTTGATTATATGATCAGTCCCTTTTCTGTTCAAAATAGCTGATTTTAACCAAGTTGGACCATATTAAAATTTACCACAAACTACAAATTGATAGGGGAATGTGACTTGTAATATAATTGAAGTGCCTAAGGGCTTGTTGTACTAAAAAGAAGTCGCCAAAGCACCAAAGCTTTCATTTGTCATGATTGCGAATTCGGAGCTTTTTATCAACTCTCAACAATTTAAAATTTTCAACTTTGATCCATGCCATTGATATTCTTCCAGTATGTTCCAATATAAGCAATGAGACTCTTTTAAAGATAATTTTTAATCATCAGATGATGAATTTTTTTCCGACTTGGGTCTCTAATAACCACCATCAGTAAGTCAACAATCTTATCTAGAATCGCCGTGGGAAGTAGATTTCATTGTTGCCTAAATTACTATTTTTTGACTAAGAACTTACAAACTTGTTTTTTGATGTTAAACTAGAAGTAGAGGGAGAATAAGAGAAAGAAGACTCTTAATTACAGTTGGTGGTTCATACTATAGAGTTAATTTAATAAAATTAATTTTTACACTAATACCTGAATCCTTTAAAATTTCTGTTACTATGTATTCATTCCAAAATTTAAAAATTATAAGGATATATTCTTTTTGCAGCTAATTTCTTTCATGTTTCTTGTACGGAGTTCATTTAGAGCACATTCAAACCATAACCAAATCTCTTTCTTTGAACTCCTATTGCTTTTGTGTTCATTTTAGTAGCATGGTAACAATTATAGTCAACAATAACTTTAGTGCGAATACTTTTATGTAAATGATGTTTCTATTATGCAAAAATGTTGGGAAACTGATCAGCTTATATGCAATTAGTGATTCATTTAAATTTTCAAGCTTTATATGCTAACAACCAGTAATAATTCGATTAAATTTGCAAACAATTCATAGCAGTATACATATTGTAAAATAAGTTATAAGCAAACTTAATCAGACGAGGCGTCAAATCCCAATTCAGTTCATAATCTGCTATCAAACTTCATGACAAATCTACTAATATTTTATTTATTGCTGAAGTCTGACCATCTATGGATGACGTGCAATTGAAGAGAGAAGTTTATTGCCAAGGTTCTTATAGAGTACATTTCAAAAATGATCCACAAACTTGAGATTATATCGGAGATAACTGCTTTAATAAACTAATTCATTTGTGAGCTCTGAAAATCTCTACCTGGCCTGCTTGAGAGAGGTAAGCCTTCCATGTCAAAATTTCAAAGAAGGTTCAATTTTAGAGAAGACGTCATCTAGAAATTTTGGTCGTCTTTGCGAGAAATTTTTAATTTAGTTTTCGGTTTTAAGTAGGTGCAAGTTCTCCAGTTTAATTATTTCGCTCGATATAGAGAGAAAACATTAAATTAGGGCTAGTTATTAAAGGATAAATGCATTGTGTATAGTAGTAGTATCTTGATTTTAAAATTGAGAAACTTTATTACATTTAGATTTGGAGGGGGGG